>CP099841.1:9422500-9792500 GCA_030062745.1 Capitulum mitella | reverse complement strand
CTTGAAGCTCTCGCTCGTCGTCCGTACCGACAGGTTCGTTGTCGGCGTTCTGGCGTTTGTCCGTGTTCCTGCTGGCCCTGTTTCGGGGTTAGTGCAACGTTGACGCTGATTTATTGCCCGGCATTGCACCTGTTCATTTGTCGCTCCGTCTTTCCTCCACGCGTTCGCCGTATGTCGCATTTATCCCGACATCACGGCTCTTTCCCGATCGTGCAGTGGATTCGGCCCGAATCCAGACCTCACGGCTTCTCCTGCTGGATCTGACTGGTCGTCTCCGTGTCACCGCTGAGCTGCATCTGGAGCGGCTGCTGCTGGTCCTTCTCGCCGCCGACGTCCGCCGGCCGGCCGGCGCCCGGCACCGGGCCCGTCGAGATCAGGCTGCACATGGCGACCAGCGCGAACGCGCCCTGCACCAGGAACAGGATGGGGTAGCCGTGCCGGCGGAGCAGCAGCGGCCGCGCCAGCAGCGGCGTCACCGGCGTGAAGAGCGCGCGCACCGTGTTCATCAGGCCGAGCAGCACGCCCGCGTTGGTCTCGCCGAAGTAGTCCTTGATGAGCGGCAGCTCGCAGGCGAACATGGCCGGGAAGGTGGCGGCCAGCGTCCACACCCAGCCGCAGTAGCCGGCGACGCCGAGCCGCGGCGTCGCCGACAGCGTGCAGAACAGGATCGACATCAAGCCGTTGGCGACGACCAGCACCGAGCGGAAGGAGGTGGCGTCGCCGAGGCGGCCCCAGGCGACGTTGCCGAGCAGCGCGAACAGCGGCGACACGGTGCCGACCGTGGCCAGGAAGCGGTCCTCGCCGATGAACGTCAGCCCGAACGTCTTCCACGAGACCGAGAAGAACTCGAACGCCACCATGGTGGGCACGTAACCGAGCAGGAGCTGGTAGAACTGGCGCGTGCGCAGCGCCTCGACCACGCGGAACTGACGCCGGCCCGGCCGCGGCGGCGTCAGTGCGGCGTCCGCCGTCGGCGCGGCGGCGGCAGGCGGCTGCCGGAGCAGCAGCAGCGCCGGCAGCAGCAGGGCCGCCTGCACCAGCGCCTGCAGCAGGAAGAGCGCCGGCACGCGCCGCAGCAGCTCCGGCTGCTCAAAGTAGCCGGCCGCGCCCGGCGCCGCGTCGCCCGGGTTCACGTAGCCGGTCTGCACCCAGTTGAAGACGACCGGGCCGAGCGCGAAGCCGCCCATGTTGACGCCGAGCGCCAGGCCGCAGCGGCGCGGGAACCAAGCGACGCAGGTCAGGCTGACGCTGGCCAGCGCCACGCCGATGCCGGCGCCCTGCAGCAGGCTGTAGGTGACCACCAGCCAGGGCAGCGAGCTGCGCACGGCCAGCGACGAGAGCGAGGTGCCCAACAGCAGGAGCGCGCCGCCCAGCGCGGTGGCCGGCCGCGGCCCCAGCCGGCGGAACAGCAGGCCGCCCGCCATGTACAGCGGCCCCATGGTCATGCGCAGCGCCGAGTCCAACCACATGGTGTCGGCGTAGTGGACGGCGCCGCCGCCGCCGGCCGGCCGCCGCAGGAACGACGTCACGTACGTGGTCAGGTTGCCGATGCTGAAGCAACTGCCGAGCGCCAGGCACACGCAGAAGCAGGCGGTCATCACTCCGGCGCCGGCGAGTCGCGGCCGAGCGCCGGCCGCCGTCGCCGTCCCCGCCGCCGCCTCCGCCTCCGCCTCCGTCGCGCTCCCCATCGCTGGCGGCGGGCGTGCTGTGGCGTCGGCGCCGGACGGGCAACTGGCCGGCGGCGGCCCGCCCGCGGCGGGGCCAGCCGGCGCCGCCGAGAAACGGAGCCAGCGGGAGGCGCCGCTCTCGGCTCGCTCGGCACGCAGCCGCCGGGCCTGGTCAGGTTTAGGAGGGCGGACTTCAGACGTGACCTGAGCCGCTGGGGGCGTGATCGGGGGGCGGTGGACGTGATTGTCTTGTGTGATGCGTAGAATGGGTTTCGGGCTGGCGTCGGTCTTTGTGGCCAGTTTTATCTGGTGCCTCTAACGCCATCGTTCAAATAACTCTTGAAAACGGGCTGTTTTCCGGTGTATACATCCCGTCATTGTCCCTTTTTAAGCACTCCTTGTGGAATTTAGTCCTTCATGACAGGTGATGAGTTATGTCACGCTCACTCCATTAAGAAATAAATTGAGTGGCTTGCGTGGGAGCCGTTCGTCTCCAAGTTCGCGCATTCCGATTCCGGTTGTAACAGATGCAGCGAGCTGAGTTCTGATGAATTTTGCAACCTGACAAATGCTCCAGTTGCCAGGTGTTGTCGGTGAATTGATACTCGAGGGCTGGTGCCAAATCGCGTCCCATTTCATCATTCCTTGATAATTAGGTCGCTTAACTCAACGTAAACGTAGGGTTTTACTCCACTTAGAATCAGTTGTAAAACAGGGGTCTTAGTGCGGCATGGCGTCGATGATTCGACACAGTTCATTAAAACGGCTTTTAACTATATGGTATCTGACATTGTGCCATTCCCTCATTTGCTGTTCGTCATTTTTCGTCAGTTTGACCCATATTTAGGTCATTCTCGGCTTTCCAGACGTAAATTGGCCATTCTTTTAAATAAGGAATGATTTCTGTGAGTAGGTAATATCTACAGCATTGTAGGTAATACCTACATTATAGGTAATATCTACAGCATGGCTAAATGAGCTTACACCGCCTTCGTTCTTCTGCGGAATGTACCAGTGGCGGAATGGAATTGGAAAAAAATAACGGCCACGAACTTACACTCCTTTCTAATTCGATCCCTCCTTATTTGCTTCCTTTGGGCTCGACAACACGGCATGTGACTTGGGAAGCGCATTGGTATTGGTTTTTGCCTGGTTGCGGATCCGTGGCATTCGACATGCTTCCGACGCCATTTTGTCCATTTCCAGTCCAAATCTGTTCTGATTACGCTGGCGGCGGTGCTCGGCTCTGGTTTCTCCTCGTTGGGCCGGGCCCAGACTGGACCGGCCGGAGAGGCCCCATCTCCTGCTGCGGACGGCGCCAGGAGCTCCCACCCGTCCTGTTGACTGACGGTCAGCCGCGTCTCCTGGTATGGCTGGGTCCGAAGTCCTCCGTCCCGCCGACAGACGGCAGACGACAGACGAATCGCCGAGCCACACCTCGTTGCCAGTCGGCCGGCGCCTTAAGGCGTCGCCAGCCATATGTGTTTGTGTTCAGCGGACTGTTGTGGTTGGCTCCGACGGGGACACGGTCGGCGTACCTGTACGCGGAGCTGCCGGCGTACCTCTACTCTGAGTTGCTGGACGATTTTGGACTGGGACACGTGGGGGAGAGTCTCAGGTGCGTGCCACCTGTCCAGCATTGTAGCCTTTTGTTAGCGAGTCGGCATGTGTGTGACCAGTGGTCGGAAGGTTTGGAAACAAGAACGAAAAACTTCTGTTTATACGCGAGTTGGCACCGTTGCGTTGGTGGGTCATTGACACACCAGTGGGGCGGCACTGAGTTTGCCGTGTTATCATAGCCTTGTGCTTACATGTGGGTGGCGTGAGTGCGAGAGAATGGTGCTCGTGCGCTCATCTTACTGAAATTGGAAAGTGCAAGGTTTAGTTTAATTTGCCAGTTGTATGTAATTGCGGTCAAAGATGCGTCCCGATTGTACTTCAGATCTGCAAGTTTGAAATGCCATGACAACTGAAATGATGTCATAGTGCAAATAGGTCACCATTAAAATGGGAAATGTATTACATCATGAATTTTGTCATTGCCCTATCTGTAATGGATAAAACATAGCGTCGTAGAAACAGAAGTTCAAAAGAATGATGAAGAAATCGATAAAAATCGGGATTCATCCTCTGGTAGGTCGCGACATTTTACGGACGTAGCTTCTCCCCCGGGATGCGCGTCATGTCCGACACAAGCCCACGCCATCAGAGACCTGGCCACTCCTCCGAAGAGTCTCCGCGACGCCCAGTGGTCGGTGCCCGTGTCTGAAAGCCTGCACGTCTTCCAGAAGGCGGGCCAGTCAGCCGAGGCCTGCCCGGAAACAGCGGAGCGGGCCCGCCGCCGCCGCCGCCGCCGACTCAGGATGTCGCGCATTACTCGGCCATTGCCAATTGCTGTCGGCCGGCGGCCGGCCGCCAGTTTGGGCGGGCCGGGCAAAAAGTGCGCGGCAGGGCCGGCCTGGGACCGGCCGGCGGCCCGAGGTCGCCGCCCGTCGCCGGTTGGAGTGGTGGCGGGGTCGCCGCGGCCGAATCCGCCCACGCCCACCGCCGCCTCCGCCGCCGCTGCCGCGGTGGTGCGGTCTGTACGTCGTTCATTGGTTTCATTGCGTGCTGAATGAGGAGATGTTCGTCTCGGATGCAACGTGGTGGATTATTGCCTGGCTCGTAGTGAACGGGGCGTGCATGGAGAGTCGACGTTGTCCCACGCACTCGGCTCATTGAAGAGCTCTTTCACCCATCGGCGTGCCGGTAATGAAAAGAATGTGGAGCGGACGCGTCGCCGACGCTACTGCCTTAAAGCCGGTGCGCTTCTGTGCCGGGCCCTTGCCCCTGATCCTCGCAGAGGCTGACTGGCTTCTGTGAAGACGGGCGGCTGTATGGGTATACGCCTTTTAGAAGTGTACCTTACACGCATACAGATATATCTTGTGTACCTAGCATATGTAACGGATATCCCTTGAACACGGGGAAACATTTTTGTTTCACTGCGGGCAGTCATGCGTTCGTTGAAGACATGAGAATTGTGCATTGTGCCACGAGCGGCATTTTGGTTCTGCAAAGCGAACAGTTGAGAAACCCATGTTTCATCTGCTTTACTGCCTCGTTGCCCATTCGTCGCCGTGGTCGTGGTGCTGCTGGTCTCGATTATTGCATTGGCGCTTGGAATATCAACCTTAAGGAGAGCAGAATGAATCGAAAGTCGTGAGGGGTTCTCCGTGTAATCAGCGTGAGTCTTACGCCACGTAACTGACGCGATCATTTGGCTTGGTTAACTAGTGCCTCACGTGTTTTACCGTTTTTTCTTCAATGATGAACTGCATGTTTACGCACGGCTCCAGATTCCTGCATTGCGTGGTCTTCTGCGTTCGCTCAGCGAACAGGTGTCATTTGAGTCTCGGTCGACCTGCGTTTAGACGAGACTGTTTTCCTTGCTCCTAACTTGGCATCTGCCTTGGCAGCGTTCCCGGCTTTCCGCGCGGGGCCTTTGTTTCAGCCGGACTGTTTTGCCGCCGTCGAGCTGCCGCCTTCAGAGCGGCTCCTGCCCTCAGGCCGCCCGTTGCCCCGGTATTCCCTTTGTTTCGCGGCCGGTCCGGGCTCTGTCCGGTGACCGCCGGCCAGCCGAGCCGCCGTCGAGCTGGACGGGCTGTCCCCCGCCCGCCGGCGTGACCCTGTGCCGTCCGTCCACCGCAGGGAGCGGGACGATAGGCTGGACCGGCTGCGCGCGTTGACCAGCGACGATGGCGCCGACGGAGAGGACGGGGAGGGCATGGACACCACGGTGCCCAGCGCCTTCAGGTATAAGAAGAAGGTACGCGGAGAGAGAAGAGACGCCGGTGGAGTGCGGCGAATCTTTGTAGGGTTGTTTTGCCTACTTGGCGATTGTCAGGTATTTGGCATCGTCACGCTTGGCTCTTCTGGGTCTCCAGTGGGCCAGTTTTGCGCTAGTGCAGCAGTCATGTAATCCATGCATGGGCGGAGGTACTTGGGATGGGGATAATAATGCATTGCAGGGACCGAACAAGGGTTTTGTCTTTAATCCGACCCCTCGTAAATGAATATTAAACGTCAGGTGCATGGTTGTCCCGGCTGAACATTGCATTTGTAATTACGCGTGTATTCTATGTACAAGGCTGTGGAGCGTATAAGTAGCGCCATTGTATAAGCATATGCTACCGTTTGTTTGAATATTTCTGTTTCCTTCTTTACATTCGTACTGAAAGGGGGCACTTTTGTTCCTCCCCCACCTGTTTTTCTTGACGACAATGGCTCGGAGCTGGTCGCTGCTACTCTGTGCCTTTTATGGCAGTTGAATGTCGCGTCGATTGACACAAAAAAATGGGAAATCGGCCGGAAATTTTGGAAGTTTGAAACATTTGCAGTCAAACAAACATAACGGCAATAATGATTGTCGCAGACAAATGGGAACTTTGCGAAAGGACTAGCGTTCCGCGTGAGATTACCGTTTGAACATAATCAGCTGACATCATTCGAGCATAACTGATGGATCCGAAGTGATGGATGAACCAAGACCAAGCCAAAAGGTCAGTAAAGCTCAAGGTCATCGCAGGTCAGGTCGGCTTGCGAGCAGATCCAGATTTGCTTTGGAACGTGTCGGTTTGTATGCAAAATGCATTCAAAGACACTGATAAAAGCACGTTTGGTTCATTGATACCCATACATACATACATACATATGTATATATTAATATGTATACATATTCTTACGTTTAATAGCAATCAAATCGTATGATTGGGCTCATAACGACTTAAGCGCAAACAGTTGACAACACTTACTTTGGGTCAAAAACTCCACCCAAGGTCAGTGACCTCGCTTCACTTCTTTTGACCTTGCGGAGGCTAGTAAACGCTAGAAGTGATCAGATGCACCGATGTTGGCTATCTTCACCGAAAATATGCCAAAAGATGCGCTCAGCATTCTTATTTACACTCAAGCTACACCATTATCCCATGTTGCTTGAAGTCTGATCTGCGAAAAATAAAAAGTGACGCCATAGGTCAATGACCTAGCATGACCTCGATCCGAAATCATCATTTAAGACGCCAGATAAATGGACATTGTCTTATTCCACATCTTACCGCCCAAACACGCCCTTTTTGTCGTTTCGTTCGAAAACCCGTACGACATTGCCTGTACGGGCCTTGAAAGGTCCAAAGTTGACCTTTTCATCCCCATTTGACTGTTAAGGTATTGACCTAAGGTCATCAAAATTGCACACTATGCAAGTCTTTATGGTCCTACCGTACCCATAAAATTTCATGTCTAGCGCTTTCCGCTTTCGAGATCGGAATGGGGCACTTTTGGGCCCCCATTCCAGTGCGCATTTGTGCGAAACTCCCTTCCACTGCTTGGGATAATGGTGTATAACATGTCTCAAACTGCGGTGTCTTTGATGTTTATCCCAACATTTTTATCTCGTGTTCGATGAAGAAGACGGTAAGACGTGTGGACGCCAGCCAGACTGGTGTGCCCTTGTAACGGAGTGAGCGGTCGGCGGACTGAGTGCTCAAGCAGACCCGAGCCAATAAGTCTGCTTAGGCAATTGACGTCGGAGGCGCAGATCGCCGCGTCGCCGGAGAGTGCAGCTTCAGACAACGTTATTCGAAAGGTAATGAGAATGCACATTGGAACGTCTTCCGTAGGAATACTACCACTCCCGCTACTCAAATCAGCTGATGTTCTCCGAGTGGATGGAGGAGAAACCAGAGGATCTCGAAGACAGCTGGCTGCTTAAGATGTGTCCCAAGGGAAAACGATGCCTCGTGGTAGCCAAGAGGGTGAGTGTCCTTGGTGAGGGTGATCGGTTTTGTATGTTCGTTATAAAGTGGGGATACTTGCGGGCTTTTTCAGTTCACTTGAGATGTCTGCTGGACGGAACGGTTGGATTGTGGTTGTTAAATGCCTTGCTCTGTCGAGTGTGACTTATTTGTTGTGCGATGCGACGCTTTTTTGAGTGGTGAAATGCATAGCCTGGAACAGACGTGACATAAATCAAGGACATGTGCTGTGTTTGAGAGTAAGCTGTTTACGATGCTGTGGCCGGTGGGCTGAGCTCGCCCGAAAGGAGGGGCGTATTTATGTGTTATTGAGCGCGCTGTTTGTGGGTCACTCGAGTAACCAGCTGAGTCAACAAGTCAGCCGAGGTCATTGTCTGAATGGGTTCATCCCAAGGCTGCGCGGTCAAAGTGGCTGGCAGACCACCGTTGTCGTTTAGGACGTTCCGTCCGCCCATCTGTAGACTGATGCCTCCCTTTGTACCGTTCATTTCCCCTGCCGGTCCCGTGGCCGGCCTGGCCCGTGGCCGCCGTTGACGCGGCGCGCTGCCTCCCGCAGGAGACGACCAGGTCGTACGCTGCGTCGGGCGCGCCGCTGCGCTGGTTCCCGTCCCTGCTGCCGGCCGGCTGCCGCGCCGCCGCCGAGCAGCGGCCCACCGTGCTCGACTGCCTCTGGGACGAGGCGGCGCTCACCTTCCACGTGCTGGACGTACTCTGCTGGAACGGCCACGACGTGTTCGAGTGCGACGTGAGTGGCGAGCTGGCCCCGGCAGCGGGACGGCGCGACCTGACGGCGTGTGGTTAGCGCCGCGGCCGCCGTGTGATCTGGCGGCCTTGTTCAACGACCGCCGTGGTCGTTGGCAACGAGAGTCGGCCGGCGTGGGAGGCCGTGTTGCCCTGGCGGCCGGAAGACTGTTTTGTTTGATGCCGTGGCCGCGCCCACGACGTTGTTTAGGCTGGCACTGTGCCTCTGTTATCGGACCACATAAAGGCCTTTGGTTAGACAAAGTGGAGACGACGACGCTGGACCAAGTAGGCACCTTTAGCTCCAGCTTCAAGGCGTGCTGGTGTGTTCGAAGTGCCCGGCTGCGTAAGTGGTTTCGTCTCGCGACGTGTTGGTCTGCCTGGCGCGCTGATCATGACCATCGCGCGCCGCCACTTGAGCCGATCTCGCCACGCTAACCGACGCGGCCTTGGCTTCCGCCAGACGGACTTCCGGTTCGCCTGGCTGCTCTCCAAGCTGTCGGAGAGCCCGGAGCTGGGGCGGCCGTCCCGCCGGAACCCGTACCGCTTCTCTGCGATCGTCGCCCACGCCTGCTCGCCGGCGGCCCTGGCGGCGGCGGCGGCCGAGGCCGGCGGCGCGGCCGACGGCGCGCTCTTCTTCCACCGGGCGGCCCACTACTGCGCCGGGCCGACGCCGCTCGTGCTCTGGCTCAAGCCGTTCATGCTGCCGGAGGCGGTGGGCGTGCCGCTGACGGCCGCCGAGCTGGGCGCGCCGGACGACTACGCGGGACGGGCCGATTTCGTGGCTCGATTCGAGGAGAGGCGGCGCGCCGGCCAGCAGCGGCGGCACTCCAAACGTCAGGAGAAGGTGGGGGGCCTCACAGCTGCTGACGCTGCAGCGGCTGGGTGTGGTCCAACGCAAGCGGCGGCTGGTTTTGGTCCGTATCGACGCCAGTGCTGTTCCCAGTACTGGCAAACTGTTTTGGTAGGGAGAGGCTCGTTTGACGGGTGGAATCATATGATGGAAGTCGTTTCGGGACAACTGGTGCTCAGAAATAGCGGATTCTGCAATGATTACGATGATGACCATGGACGTGACACAAACAGAAAGCTCTGCTTTCTAACCGCTTATCGTCTTGGCTGTGGTATGTTATTTCATGTGTCGTGATGTTCGAGCAGATTACAAAGACTGTTGCATTTGTAACTCTTTCATCAAATGTGTGGCATATATGCGTCAGATCCTCACAGTGTTCCTGTGATCGTCATCGTATTGTTATTGGGTTTACGTAACAGTGTAACACAGCTTACGAAGCGAAACAAAAGGCGTGGCGAGACAGCCATTTTCTAGCATTGCATCGGTTGTTATAGCCCACATAAGTGTTCTGTTCTATTTCAGACATCAGTAATTCCACCTTGAGCAGTTGGGTGCTGTCATTGTCAACTTTCCACGACGGGAATGTGGCATGTTGACCAGTTCCTTGTTGTTGTTGCTTTTCAGATGGAATCGTGAAGAGTGCGACGATGGCGCCCGCTACCAGATGTGGTTGTGGTCTGGTACTGGTCTAGTCCGTCGGCTGGCAGCTGTCCTGTGACTACTACCTGCCCTCTGTCGGCCACCCTCCGGTCGGCTCTGACGGTCGTCAGGTGCCGGGACGGTCAGTCGGCTGACGGCGGTCCTGTGACTACTGCTGCCCTCTGTCGGCACCCTCCGGTCAGCTCTGACGGTCGTCAGGTGCCGGGGCGGTCAGTCGGCTGGCAGCCGTCCTGCGACTACGGCTGCCCTCTGTCGGCACCCTCCGGTCGGCTCTGACGGTCGTCAGGTGCCGGGGCGGTCAGTCGGCTGGCAGCCGTCCTGTGACTACTGCTGCATTCTGTCGGCATCCTCCGGTCGGCTCTGATGGCCGTCAGGTGCTGGTCTGGTCCGTCGGCTGGCGAGCTGTCCTGTGACTATACCTGCCCTCTGTCGGCACCCTCCGGTCAGCTCTGACGGTCGTCAGGTGCTGGGGCGGTCAGTCGGCTGGCGGCGGTCCTGCGACTACTACCTGCCCCCTGTCGGCGCCGTCCGGCCGGCGCTCCATAAGTGAACCGAGCTCAGGAACGGAGACAAACGACGTCGTGTTGTGTTGTGATCTGTCGTTCCTGCGACCTCTGAAGGCTCGTGTAGAACGCTTTATTGTAATGTGTTCGGATTTATGTGTGTCACACTGTTCGCCATCGCATGTTATCGCTGAGGTCCGCGTGAAATGAATACACCGTCATCTGACGTAGTGTCTTGTCCTGTTTGTATTCACAGACTTCACAGCTGTTTGGAGTGTGTCGAAGTGGTTGACTTCCAGTGATTACTGCAAGCTGCGGTGTGTTTTTTGTCACGTTGAGGATGTAAAAAGTCAGATTAATTTTGCATCATGGAAATCACATTTGATCGCTCTGTCGCGAACCTGTGCGCGCGATGGTTTTCAATGTCCGGGACGAAGATCTCAAGGATGGCGTAACGGAGCAACGGTGAATCGAAAAGGACAGCAAATACATCACCTGCATTGCCGCGAACCTCTGGTATTGTACGAAGCTGCACAGCTAGCGAAACTTCTGTTGTAGTACCCAGAGATAATGAAATGATAATGTTCATGAACCAATTTTCAGCCTGGATACAAGTATAAGCGTGACTGTTGCTGGGTTTTATCAGTTTTATCATCCTTCATGGTATTATCATCGTGAGCCGAGAAATAAGGGGACTGCCCCTTTGAAATTTTTAATACCGGTTTCATACACACATCGACCCTGCATCTTTCCATCTATTTCATGTTAACATTGGCGGGTCCAGAGTGCAGGGCATCGGGGCCGTGCCCCATCCTCCTGTTGCCGGAAAAGGGGGTCAGCGTGTTAATTTTTGAAAACGGCGGAGCAGTGGCCGAAATCTGGGGAGAAATAAAAAAAACTGGAGGAAGGTTAGGGTAAGCGCATGGGGATTTGCCCCCCCCCCCTCTCTCCTCCCCTGGCGCATGGTCTGGATCCCCTTGCATGTAAAAATAAGAAAAATGGGTTATCTAGATTTTCCATTTCCTTTCTTTCCGTGTATCCATATCTGATGTGCCAAAAAGGCTTTTTGAAACAGCCAGTGACAGGCTTGTCGATTTGTTTTCTTTGGAGAGGGCCCTGGCACACCCAAAGATTTGTTCCCCCTAAGCTGGTTTGCCCCCCCTATATATTTTATATGTATATTTTCTGTCGGTTTGAAAGGGAAATAAATAACAGCGAAAAGAACGGTCGGAATGTATCAGATATAGGCAGGAATTAAGGAGTAATATCTAAAGCGATTTATCAATCCTATCTTTTTACCCCCCCCCTTCTCTCTCCCTCTGTCTGTCTTCCTTCTCTCTCTATATATATATATATATATATATATATATATATATATATATATATATATATCCCGGTAAAAAGATAAGATTGATAAATCGCTTTAGATATTACTCCTTAATTCCTATATATATATACCGGTAAAAAGATAAGATTGATAATTGCTTTAGATATTACTCCTTAATTCCTATATATATATATATATATATATATATATAGGAATATATGGGGATAAATGGAATTTCTTATTTAATGAATAGGAACCCAAAATTTTTCAAATTTCCGGTCGTGGAAACAAAATGGGCTAAATTCTTTTCGAAACCGACATTTGAGGGAGGTTAGGTTCGGTTACCTCGGCTCAGCCCCCTCAATCATTTACAGAAATCGACGCCTCTGGCCAGTGAAACCGCATCCTAGTTCCCATCAAGGGTTCCCACCAACTTTCCCGTCCCTTGGGCCCAGGTTGTTTCGACTGTTTTTTTTTTAATGTATTGAAAACCGGGATCCCTGGGACGTCATGTACTGACGTTAGCTGAACTTCAGCCTATCAGCTGACTTCTAGCTGACACTCAGAACGTAGACGAAAAATGGCGCGTATATTCTGTGCATCGGCGGCGGCTGCAGTGTGATGCTCGCTCATCATCCGCGGGTCTGGATGGTGTTTTGAAGTCGCGTGTAGTTGGTGTTTTAGGTATGTGCACCCATTTTTGTTTGCGGATTGTCACGCCCCTGGAAAACCCGAAATTTAGGCTGGAGTCCTTCTGTATCTTTTGCATTTGTCAATCTTCTTCGAATGGGGGCTGGACGACGCCGGCTGGATTGCCAAATTGCCTGTTGTGAACCGTGCGACCAGCTTGCCTCCGGACCCTCATAGAGTATCCTGCAAAAAAGTGCAATTTTTGTATGGTTTTAGCCCTTTATTCATGTGGCACTGTAAGATTGCATATTTATATATGTATGTATATATGTGTATTGTACAGGAGGGGATTTGTTTGATGTAGTGCCAGGTTTGTCTGGAGTAAGAACAGATGCCCCCCAAATTGTTCTCCCTTGATTTATTTAGTTTCACACTGTATCAAAAAGTGTGCAACATTGATCTTTGTCACTATGAAAGTTTGCTCCATTGTTATGAAGCTGCTTTTTAAATTGTTAATGGCCAGTATGAAAAGTCATTCAAATGTCTGTTACCCATTTAGAAAATATTGTGTTTTTTTCATATTCTCATAATGTACACAAACTGGTTGGGTGGCCAGTATCACCTGCATTCAAATTGCTTAGTATTTTAGGCCAAAATACATCTACACTTTTATGGAGGCAATTGAAGCATAAGCAAAATGCACAGTGAAAGTGGGAATCCAACATTAAGTAGATGGCCAGTAATGGAATGGGGATTGAAAGACACCAGAAATGCAGATTGGTAACTTTTTTGGTAGTTCTCAAGACTTGGAAATTACTGCGTTATTGCTTTCTGTTTTGCCAATGGGCAGTACCTATTTGCTTCTTTAAGAACTGGAGGAACAAAGCACCATTTTTGGGAAATTTTCTGACTGTGCCCCCATAGCTCATGCAGAAATTTCACCCATCTTTCAGAGTATGTGGAATGTCATTAAAGTGCCTTGGTAGAACTACAATATCTGGCTTGATAAGCATTTGATACAGGTACTAAGGTATGTCTCTTAAAATATGTTGTTCTGTAATGCATTTGTATCAAATGATTTGAAAAAAGGTAAATGTTTGAAAAATAGAAAGATGATACACCAAAAATGGGTTGCTGGACACATGCTGGCTATTGTTACACATATTTGACTTTGGTTCCCCTTTTTGCAAAATATGTCTCAACTTTCCCAAACTCAGGAGGGAAAGCAGTGGTCCAAGTTAGACTTTGGAACTGCCAGTTATATCATCAACCAGATATAATCAGGCACATTTCTCCTGAAGCAGTTTTCTGGGCAGGTGTTAAAATAATAACATCTTGATGGTACACTGGGAGGCTGAATACTCAGCAAGATCTGACTAGATCACAGAAATATCCAGTTGGATACTGGATGCCAGATAATCTCTAATTTCCAGCAGATACCCTGCCACCCCAGATATCAGATGCATCCATAACTGGGAGATAATGTGACTCCTGTACTACTTGATAAGGTTAACTGAAAGCTGCAAAAATAGAGATGCTGCCACACTGGAAAGTATAGCAGTTTTTACAAGGTGTTATCTGTGCATCTAAAATTTCCTATTTGCAGTTTCATGGACAGAAGAGCAGAGGCTGCATCTGGTTGCAGTTGAAGGTGCACAGTTGTGTGTGCATGTGTATGTGACAGAACTCATAATGGGGCAAATGAACCAGCATGGAGAAATGGGAAAAAGATGAGAATGGGTTTTTAAAGGTATATTACTATCCATTGCATCACATTTGCCACAGTGTCATCATTATAACTCTAATCAAGAGTTGAAAGTATGATTTCTGTTTTGGAACTTAGTTAAAAACAGAAAAACACATGGTGGTCAGATGTGGATATTTATCCATACCATGTACATTTTGCCCATCCTGCTGCCATGCCACACAATGACAGTGATGTTTGTGTGCCCTCCATGCTATTTTGGGGTGTCAGTTTTACTGCCTGTGGAAGAGCTGATGGCCTGTTGAATCCTGGCCATTACACCATGTTCTGACAGTGTGGTCTTGTTAGTATGTATGTGTCTCTTCATTGTTGGAATTTAAGAAGCTGTAACCAAAGTAGTCAGAATTTGCAGTTGCTTGTGGTGCTGGTAAAGCAAAACACAATAGGTCTGCTGCATGTGGGTTGTACCAAGGTCAGTTCAACTAAGTCCATTATGTCAGATGGCATTATGACATGAAATAATGCCAGTTATCTGATTAATAGTGAGCACAGTAATAGACTGTGGAGTATGACAAAAATGCAAGGTTAACCTGGTGATATCCCTGAATGTGAAGTGCTAAAATTCATGCCATTTACTGTATGCGATATGGGCATGCATGATTTTCCTTGGGGGACAAATTTCAAATTTTGACATATGCCATTGGCATATGACAAAATCCACAAGAAAAGTGATCTCATACATAATCACAGGCAAAATATGTAATGTTTGCATTGAAGCATATGTATGATCATTATTCTGTGTTCCTGCAAAATTGCAAAATGTCTAAGGTAGACCACTTGGCTCAAGGGAAGGGGCATGGCCCCCATGCTGTGTCCCTGATGCCATAATATCCATTGTCTATTAACATAGTGTAGATTTTGCACATGGAGAACAAGTCACATAGACATCATCATTTCCTCATCAGGCTGGTTACTGTAAACAGCAGGATGCAGCATTATCTGTTTATCTGTTGTGTCCACAACTCAAGGCATATTATTTGAACTAACTTGTCCAATTTTTAATGCAATAACATCTGCTGCATGCATCCTGTATACTAATTTTAGCCATACCATCAGGGTGTTTTCCAACAAACATAGTTATGCTCCCATTTGCTTAATGCTGTTTAATGACATCTACATCCATACTGGTGTAAAGTTATTCATACAACATCCTTGTGCAGTCATCATTACTAGATTACTACCACTATGTGCATATCCATGCACTTTTACCACTCCATGCATGCATCTTCTTAAATTCATAAGGCATATTTTGGAGATGTTCATATGCCTTATTATGAAACAAAATGATGGTTTGCTACGAATTTGATGTAACTTACGTTGCTGTTGTTTTATTTTGGAGTCATGAGGTTTCTACACTCTGGTGTCATTTAGCTAAAACTGTTAATATCTTGTTTCAGCTGCCATGGGCTATGTTCTGGAATCTTGGTTTTGCAATTAAACAAGCATAAGATGACCTGAAAGGATATTGGCATGGTGCCAACACAGACATTTTCTATTCCAGGCATCTGAGTGCGACCATGGCTGGATCTTCAGCAATTGAATCAGACGCAAAATTCAACTCATTCTATGATGAGGTTTGTGTGACTGAAATACAGTAATCTGCTACTTGTTTGCATTTTTACAGTGGATTTGTCACTCCTTCAGTGACTGTTTGTCTTCCTTCTGTAGGGAAAGGAAACGATCATGGAACTGATTTCGGGTACATAAAAAGGATTTAATCTGGCATTTTCTTATCGTGGCTCCACCCTTCATTTAATGCCAGACGAGAAGCTGGAAGTGTATGTCTCGGTTTTGAATTCATATCTTGGCACAAGCAAACGAGTTTGGCCGCATGGAACACTGATTTCCTCCTTCATATGTCTTGGTGGAACGATGCCATCTCGCGACGTTCGATTTCCAGGTGAAGAAAATCGAGAAACAGGACGCGGTCCTGACCTCCGCGCAGCAGATTGAACGCCTGCTACGGCCCGGAGCCACATACAGAAACCTGAACCCATTTGAGGTTTTGCAGATTGAGCCAGATCTGCCCATCGGCGACCTGAAAAAGAAGTACAAACGCGTAAGTTTGTAACGCAGGTTTCCTCTCCTTCGTCACGTCTTCTTGTCAACGCAGATGTTAGGGTTTTCTCATTCCCTAGGCACTTTGGTTCTGTAATGGTTGTGGCATTGTCGGAAAATTACATTTCGTAATATCAGTGTTCGTGTGTATGTGCGAAACGGTCCCAGCGTCTTGGTGATTTGGACGTATCCATTGTTATGTTCGAGATTTGAGAGCGCTGTCATGGTTTATCTTTACCATTCTGTTAACAGGAAGCTACCCCAATTTTAATTTTTGGTGAACTTGCCCTCAGATGTCCATACTGGTGCATCCTGATAAAAATCCTGATGACCGAGAGCGGGCGCAAACTGCTTTTGACAGTAAGTTGATTATGCGAAGGTATTAATACTATCTGCTTGCCCTCGTAACTGTGCCGGTTGCAGAAAAGGATGTTTAGCGATTGGATTTGAACTCCTTTGTGCTACGTTCATACTTTTCATATTCGTAGCATATAGCCAGAAGAAGGCTGACACCACACTGCTCAAATGGTTTAATTAAAAGCTTTGTGTACAAAAAAAATGGTGTTTTTCACTTGCATCTCAGGTGCCCTTTCTTATCGGCTGGTGTCGGAACATGATTGGCATGTATGAATGCTTTTCAGTCATAAACAAGGCGTACAAGTCGCTAGAAGACGAAGAAACTCGGAAGAAGTGCATGGATGTTGTCGAAGAGGCCAAATTCAAAGTGGACAGTGCGGTAAATAGACATGGCGTACAGTTGTTTTTTGTGAACGCTACAGCTACTCACGTATGCTTACGTGGAAGGAAGATTGCCAAGGCTGCATGTACCGTAACAGTGTACCGTAATTGCTGTGTACTAAAACCCTCGCAAAACTGGACGTCGTTGACAAAAAAGGGTGGAAGCAAGCTGTGGTATGTCTTCAGACATCGTGGTTCCCCTTATTTTTTGTCAGAATGGAAATGTTGAGTGCAAATTCTGCTGGAATGATCTCGTTATGTTTGTTGTTTGTGGTGTTCCTTTTGACAAGTTCCTTTTGACAGCGTACGAAAAACTCAAAAGAGACAGTTAAAATCTCAGTATATCTTAATTAACCGTTCGACAGGTCATTTTTTGGGGGGTCGAGGATATTGCCATGTGTGACGTTTACCAATATTTCCCGTGTAATGTCATTTCTCTTCTGTTTTTATTTTTTCTTAGATGATTAACCAGTATCCCATCCCAGATTCAGGAAAAGCGCAAGAAGTTGAAAAAGGAGGGGAAGAAGGACGCCTCCGTGGACGAGGACGACCCCGAAAAGTACAAGCGTGCTATACAAGTTCAAACAATGAAACTTTTTGCCGATATGGAAAGGAAACGGCGAGAACTAGAGGTACGTCAAAGCTCTACCGAGAGTCAGAAAGAAGTGAGTTTTATTGGTTTATATTTTAACCGTCGGCAGTGTTCGCAGTTTGACCACCTTTGACAGTATCGGAAGGCTAATATGGCCTCCAGCTTTTGTAAACTTAACGTGGCAGAGCGACAAAACAGCATTGAGCGCGCAGCTCGGTCTTTTAGCTTCACGGGATACTCTGTTGGACCCTTGGAGACCTTACAGTGACCTTACAGGCGACCAGGAATGGACTCATGTCAGTGGATTCTGGTTTTCATCGGGCCGTATAAATCGGTTCCTGTAGGATGCATTTAAGGATTACAAAACGGCGACGACAAAACGACCAGTGAGGCTTTAAACTGTTGCTTCGATGCAGATATGCGTTTCCGATTGCTTGAGTTTGGAAGGTTTTTTTTTTTGAAGAAACAAAAATATGAAAAAATAAAATTTTTTTATCTATGTTGAAAAAATTAAGTATAATTTCATAACTAACTATCATCAAAAATACCAACTTAAAACAAGAAAGGAAAGGGGGACCGTTTTCCCTTTTCCCAGTTTTTTTATCCAAAAACAAAAAAAAAAATAAAAAAAAAAAAAAAAAAAAAATTTCCCTTCTTTTCCTGACCCCCCGTAGGTCGACAAAAAGTCAAGAAGGCTAGTGTCCTCAGTTTATGATTTTGATCATTGTTGACCTATACCCAAGCAAGGACTACAATGGGGATGTCGCGCAGACCAAATACGTCGTCATTTCAGTTGTAGCTAATATTGAAGCTCGTCTGGGTTTTCAGTCACCGTTTTAAGGCATTGGCCCAGCTCAACATGCCACGATAGAAAGTTGTCCCAGTGACCTTCCCGGGAACATATGTCATAATAATTGGAACAGCTAATGCCGTGCATATCTGCAGTTTCATGCCGGCTTGAAAGGCAACCGTGTCTGGCTGGTTTCGTAGGTTCTCCATTTTATTAGCCGTTGTGGTGGTGTCCGACAACAATTTTGTATGGGCATTGGAAATCATTTTTGACATGGCAGACAGTTACGCATGTGGTCACGTTATTTCCCTGACTTAGTTTCTTTTCCTCCACAGACTCGGGACCAAGAAGAAAGGAAAAGAAAACGAGAGCAGGAAATTGAGGAGGAAGAGACGAAGAAGGCGCAAAAGGAGTGGAACAAAAATTTCGAAGTAAATTCCGATTATCTTCTTCCGTTATTTGTTGTTTGCATTGTTGCAAAATGTGAAAGTTAAGTGCAGTGGTTGATGAGTGCATATAGCTTAGGACTCCTGGGGTGACGCCCATTGTCGATATCGTATGGCTCATGCTCGTTTGTATCAAATAAGAAAAACACCACAAATGGGTGTCAAGATTTCAGCCTGACCGACCTGCGTGCCAAATTTTACACGGAATTTCGGAGCGCCTCTGTTGCTTGTGTGTCGTCGTGAATGTCACGTGACTGGCGTCTCGCTGCCCGTGCAGGAGTCTCGGGAGGGTCGCGTCACCAGCTGGCAGAACTTCAAGGCCGGAAAGAAGTCGAAGAACTCCACCAAGGTGAAGAAGCCGCTGGGCTTCCGGCCGCCGAAGCTGAAGCCGGAGCAGCGGTAGTGGCCGGGCCGAGGTGCCCATCCGCCGGGCACTCGGCCGTGGACGGCGGGCATTGGACTGTGTAGTGGGGCGGGCGCAGCGCGCCGAGTCGGCCCTGACGGCCAGACCCGCGCCGGGTCGCGCACCGGCGCCCCGACTGGCAGAGCGACTGACGTGGTCGAGTTCATGTAGCGCGTGTAATGCACTGTTCCGTTCGTGTTCTTTCGTTGCATCCTCCGGGAGGCGGGAGTTTGAGTACGTAGAACCGTGGCGGAGGAACGGCGAGGTGACTTCAAAGTCTGCTGTTGCCATGGGGGGGTTGCGAAGGACTGAGCTAGCCGGTGTTCGGTGGCGATGTCCCAGTTCGTCAGGGTTTCCAGATTACTGGCGCTAGTCTGACGGCCGTTTCTCTTCCGTTCACTAGCATGCAGTTCGGTTGCGTTTTGTTCGATTTTATGTCCCTGGTATAAGACGGTCTTACGTTGGTGCAAAATGTGCGCCACTGCCAGCGGTCAGCTCGTGGGTTTTGCTAAAACGGCAGCAAGTTCTGCCGCCTTGAGATCACGACAAAATTTGGTTGCAAAATCTGAGTCCTCGCGTGTATCTGTCATCATGTAAGTTTCATCGCGTGGTCAAGACCAGTTTTCCGGATCGCCGATGCATTATTTTCGGCAAAATGTCGTCGTGCTTCAAATTTGGTGTTTTTTTTTTGTACATGAACAGCTGTCGTATCCTCGAACCTTTACAGCAGACTCGGCTTGAACTTGACAAGAAGCAAACTGCCGTCGAGCTTTTTGCGATGTCAAATATAGCCACCCATTGACTGCATTTGGCGTCCGTTGGTTCATTGCTGCCATCGTATTGGCAAACGGTTTTCGGAAGTTTGGGCTCATTTTTATCCCGTGCACGGCATCCGAGGCTATCAATCAACAAACAACGCTCTCTAAGTATCGCCCCGTTTTGACGGCCAAATGTGTACACCCGTCAAGTAGGCATCGTCACCCACGACGGGTAAGTACGTCCATACTAAGCCTTTCAAGTAATGGGATACTTCCCATACGGTTTTTAGTATAGCTCCATGACATTGATTCGGGTGGCCCTCTACGATTTTGCACGTTTTCCATTAGTTTGTAGTCCTATGCAAGATCATAGGTACCAAACAAATCGGCGAACTCATTATTTTCCCTGGTTTCTAGTCTTCCAGCGACTCGGGCCGTAGCGCGTGCAGAAGGGCGATGGCCGCCTGAAGATCCCTGTCTCCTGCTCCATCCCTGGACTCCTGACGTCAGCTTCCGCCGCCGTCTGACGGGACCTCAGGGCCAGGAGCGCCGCTCGAAGGGCTAGGGCGCAATTTAGACCCCGCGCACACAGGTTCAGCTGAACAGTTTTCGAAATGACACATGGAACGGGGACCTGGAGGTGTAGTGGACTGCAGTAAGAAGGCGTCGCCTCCGTTTACGGTGTGACCGGTGACACGCCGGGACGGAGACCTGGTCCCAGTCTGACGTGACCGACACGCGACGTCTGACGCCCCCTCCCCATCCGTCCCCCAGCTGCGCTTGTGCAGCCGCACCTGGAGAAAGGTAAACTGCTCGCACTGATGCACTCTATGCAGGAGTATTACAACCAGCCGGCCAAAACCCGGCCCCTGCAGCCGACGGGTGTGGCCAGCGGCCAGTTCTGCGCCGTCAAAAACCCAGAGGATGCGCCCCTCTACATATACGGACTCGCTGCCAGGGATGGATTCTGTACCGGTACAGGTATGACACACTCGAGAGGTTGAGCCCTGGTACAGGTACGTACGCCCCGGGAGGGTGAGCCTTGGTACAGGTACTTGCGCGCACTTCGGAGGGTCAGTTGAGGTGCCGGTACGACATATCCCGAAGGATGAGCATGATATGGTTGCTTCGATGTTGCATCGCGTGGAAGTGAATGCACAGGAGCGTCGCTTGCCTGACTGCCGCCAGCGACCATGCCTGAAGATAGCGTGCCGTGACAGTTGTTGCCCGACGATGGAACTGGTTTTATCGACGTGGTTTCTGTGGAAACAAGACGACATGCTCGTGTATCCCGTCTACAGGCAGACGTTCCACTCCTGTGACGGCCGTATTTGTGTTGTTCTGCGTGACTGCGGTGTTGTTCCCAATAACTTTATTTTGGGCTTCTTTGTATACTTGAATTACGTTCGCTTCCGCTGATGTCATCAGTACGTGACTGTTGTTTTGGTGTCGTTGAAATCGTGAGCTCAAAGGAAGCTGGACTCGTGATCCCGCGGGCTGAACGGGTTCTTTGGGTGCCAGCATGATCTTTTCGTGTGCTGGCATCGAACCAGACACACGCCTCCTGAAGCTGATGACTCGGCGCTACGACATGTTCACAAACGTCCTTCAGAATGCCGCGGTACTTCGCCGCGTTTCGCGCGAAGCGGGCAGTGAACTGTGCCATTTTTGCCGTGTTGACGTCAGGCCGGCTGACTCCGGGTGGCGACATTTGGCGTCACCGAGTCCACTCGTCCCACAACAGCCGTGGGCCGCCGAAAAGGTCACGGTCGAGTCCCGCCGCTCCGCGCCGCCGAGGTGAACAACCTGATCCTGCGATGGAAGGACTCATGGCGTGTCATTTCACTCGCTGTTGTTGGCGTTTGTGGATATCTGGCCACCGTTTACTCGTGAGTCTTAGGTATGCTAACTAATCTCATGAAGATCTTGTTTAGGAAGGGAGGAGGGACCTAATTTGAACAGGATCTCGACGTGCTGCGAAGCGTTTTTTTTTCATTTATTTCAAGTTTAACGCTGGACTGCTGGCCTGCTCGTCGCACACTCTCTTTTTTATTTTGATTAAAGCGAGACTTCTGACACGTCCAGCGCTTGGATCCCAATTTTCGCGGGACGAGTGTCCCAACTGGAAGCCCGGTGGTCTTCCCCGTAGCGGTTTCACCGAAGCGCATGCGCTCTCCTAGCGTCGAAAGTTGCTCCAGGGAGGCATATTGGCGACAAAGATGGTAAAAATCCGGTGGTTTCTACGTCGCCCCAGGGAAACTTGGGCCAAAGTGGTTATGCGCCTTAACATCCCAGGAACTAAACCGACCCAGCAATTCAGTTTTGTTAGCAAAAACTGTTCACATGGGATACCAACGAAACACGTTACTTTGGTGATATGTGAGAGAGCTACTTGGCCAATAATAAAGCAGGAACAAGCGCGGTCGTCCAGGTTTGTTGAACGCCTGACAGTCTGTGCCTCGTTTACGATTCTGCTCACGCCGCCTCCCCCTCCCCTTCCTACCTTGACATTTGTTTTGTATTTGTGCTGTCGGTGCAAGGTCCGGTGCCCCTCGTGACCGAAACCAGTTAGTTGCATTCCTGATAAGCTGCGGAAACACCCCACGGTCTCAAAGGTCCAACGGACACAGCTGCGCCGAGGCCTAGTGACCCTCTTACAGGTCAAGGAGCGCAGACGCCTGGGAATCGAGCCACTGTATTTGCACGCACGGGGTGAGCTGGGAATTTCCCTCAAAACCTTGGCAGCAGCATTCATTGTTTCACCCGGTAGACAAGTACAGCTAAGAGGCGGCGGAATGTTCCGTTTTTTTTCGCTGTTTTTTTTTTGCCAAAATTATTGTCGGCCGGATCGCCAGCTGGTCAGGCGGCCGCGCAGTCGTCAGCGGCCGTGCTGCTGCTGCCCGGCCAGCGCGCCAGCTGGAGGGATCTCCTCTCTGCTCCGATGACCGTGACCGATTTGGGGGGGAGCTAAGGGGCTCCGGACCGACAGCGGCAGAGTCTGCGGCGGCTCTCATCGAGGCAGCGTCCATCGCCGGCCGCCCCTTGTCACCGCGCCAGAAACGGAGCGGCCGGGGGACGCAACAGGTCATCCCGGGGCCGGGGGACGCATCATGTCATCCCGGGGCCGGGGGACGCATCATGTCATCCCGGGGCCGTCCCACTGCTGGTGGCGGGACTTTGGCACGGGCGCCGGGAAGTCGATTGCTGGGAGGGACAAGGGTCGGTGGGGGACGGGAACGCTAGCGCGAGTGCATGGTGTTGTGCAGTGCAAAATGCTAGGACTGGAAAATACCTCTGGATGCCACCAGGGCCTACAAATGTGTTTGTATCCGGACGTTGTCAACGCTGGATGAGCCTCTTCGCTATGACTGTTCCTTAGTGTATGCGCTCGCTCCCAGCTTGCTAGGCAATGCCGTGAGGACAGTTCCTACGAACAATGTTTACCGTGCCCCTGGCTTAAAAAAACAGACATCTATCCTGGCACTCGACTCGACATGGCATTTCCCGTTTCTGACGCAATGGACTCAGTGACTCAAACCTGTCCGCCCAGCTGACATTTTAATTGCCGATACCGTCGACCTTCGTCAGTCGTCGTGACCATCGCGACATTCATTGCGTCGCGCCGACCGGGCGCCTAAGCTCCGGCTCCAGTAATCGTCACTGGTTTCACTGCTTACCGTACGCCGACCCAGTGAGGTTCACTGCTGTGAACTGCGACCTTGTGTAGCGCACCGGAAGATGGGCCAGCGAAAGAGCATGTGCGTATGCCTGTTTTCTGGCGCTGTCGGCGGATTTTCAAACACTTCTATTTTTCCATGGGAAATTTCAGGTTCAGAAGGTTGTAAACCCCTTCTGTTAACAGTCCTCCACTTTCTCGATGTCCTTGATCCGCCCCTCGTATATTCCAAAACTTACCAATGTATCACGTGAAATTTCAACACGCCGTGTGACGTAATGACATCTAGCACATATAGAGCAACCTTCGGCACACGCAGACATGCTGATGCAAGCATGTCACGCGCGCGCAAACCGCGGGTGCAGCGGCACTGAAAAACTGTCAGAGTTGGAACACAAAAGCCAGTTTTAATTCGTTTCCTTAATCAAACGCCTTTCGGATGAATAAGAGTTTCCTATTGTTTTCATTAGGCATAACGCACTAGTCTTGACAAGAAAACGTATCCAAAAGCAGCGCCCCAAAAAGTTACCATTACGTCTGCCTGCATATTTCATCATTTTCAATATTCCGCACTGCATGATGCCACAAAAATGTATTCGTGAACTTTCTTAAGCAAACAGCATACGAGCATGCCGTGCACATCTATTGTGATAAGTTTATCGGTTACGTATAACCGCTAGAAACACAAGGCAAAAAGTAACGCCATGAATTCACAATACTATGCGAATACTCGTATTACGGATGATTTCAGCCACGGGACAAAGTTAAACACTTCCCAGTCTTACGCTTGGTTGTACCTTGGTATGTGCATTTGTGCGTGCAGTTTGTTGGTTCACGCCATTTTCCTTTGGCGGCTCAGTGTTTTTTTTTTCGTACGCCAGGCACAATGATATTTTGTGCCTGGACTTTGCACTGAAGCTTCATTAATTAGTCTTTCAAGGGTAAGAAAAATTCCAGCGCTGCATTTTCTGCGATTATCCCATTATCACCGAAAATCTTGAGAGGTCATATCTACTCGGAAAGGCCAGCGTTAAGTGTGATATTGGCTGGTGGACTAGGTTAGGTACCAACATTTGTGCTTAGACCAATACGCGTTTTGTGGCGAAGTTTTTGCTCTTGAGGCAGCCATGTTTCTTTGTAGTTTCACAGTTAAGCGATTTCTGGACTCTGGGTAGGTACCGGCTAGTCCGATAATTCGATTCCAGGCGTGCCGGCGTTCTCCGTAGGCCTGCGCAGGAGCACGCGACGTTGGCGGCCTGCCGCAGCTCTGAGGCCTGCTGGCATTTGGCGCCGACAGAGGCTATTCACTGGAGGCCGGGCGCTGTCAGAGGGTGTCCAGTGGAGGTCGAAGCTGTCTCGGTGTGTCCAGTGGGGGGTGGCGGTCGGACCTCGCTCGGTACACAGTGGGGGCGACCGTCAGACCTCTGTGTCTGCAGTGGTTGTGACGGTTGGACCTTTCTCTCTGCGTCCAGTGGAGTGACGGTCGGACTTACCTTTGTGCGCCCAAAACAGACCATCAACCCCAGACCGGTCGCAAGTGATCCTGAAGTAGGAGAAGGTGTTTGACGGAGCATTTGGCGCCAAAAAGGACATGCATTTACAAATTACTGCTGCACGATTTTTATTCGTAATGTGCAGGTAAGCCTCGTTTCATCGGGCTGTCAAACTTTCAAGATTTGTTAACCGCCCACGGCGAAGCAAAAATGTATCAGACACGTCTCGCGTGGTGCTGGTGTGAGACTAAATGTGAACAGGTTGATGCATGCCTTCCGCTTTGCTAAACATGTTCTTGACGAAAGAGCGGCGAAAATAAACAGGTGTAATTTTAGCAATGAAACACTCAGGGCCGTCATATCATTCGCAAATGTCATTGCCAACATGAGACAGGTGCTTCGTTCGTGGCGCGCTGGAACCACGTGATGCGTACCTTCGAGATGCTGCGGCAAATTCGGAATTAATGCGACGTTGTCAGCCTTCACGATACCTGCAAACCAGATTTTATAGATCAGACCAGGATAGTGTCGATCTTTACTGGTTTTGGGATGTTCAGATCGCTGGTAGCTCGAGACTTCCACGCGAGGTCATGGCGCAGCCCGGGACACCAGTCCATGCCGCGGTGGATGGCTGGTAAAAGATCTCGGCCCGTCGACGCCTTCCGTTCCTCTCATCCGATCTATGTGGATGCTGGTCGCAAGGCCTGCAGTGCGGCCTCAGAAAATGAGTCGAAACGTGCGGGCTCAATCTACGTGGAGCGCTGCGCTGACCGTGGTTCTTGTCTGTTCACAGCGTCGCTCGAGCCTCTGAAGTGGCCATCGGTCCCAGCACGTTCACGAAAATCCCGACCATGCACCTGGCCAACACGAGTCAAATCATTCCGCCCGGCTACGACAAGAGCGCTTATCCGGACCCGGAAGGTAGGCGCGGGCCACCGCAAACGGCGGCGCGGCGCAAGTTGACGGTTTGACCCGCTCTTGGATGCAGCGGACTGTGATATCTTTACCTACCGTGCTAAGTATTTTACGCCCCTGCACTGTCAGCCTAGACGTTTATTCAGGAGCTTTTCCTACACGCCGTTTTCATGACTGCCGTTGTAAACACCAGTGTCTGTGACGGTGGCTGCGAAAGTGTGATGTCAGATTTTTGCGAACTACTTTTGCGAACTAGGTCCTCTGTAACTGCTGGTTCCGTTCTTCTTCCAGACGATGTTTATTTTGGTCTGAATGTTGCCAATGGGGCGAGATGCTCCCAGCCTGTGACTTTCCTGTGCGATATGGTACAGCTGTTCGTTAGCGTTCAGACGACCTATTCCTGCACCCGTGCTAGACGCTATTGTCGGCGGGGATGACGTCATAGCCAGGCCGACCGGCCCTAAGCGAACATGCCCGTACTTATTTTTTGTGTTGGACGTTTTTTGTCTGATTGCCTCCATCGCCCCTCCGGCGGTGCCCGGCTCTAATCCGTTGATAATCATCAGCGCACTGGAGTTCCTGCACAGCGAATTTGAAGATGCTTCCATGAGACTTTAGCACTTAATTGTTGCTGAATCGCTTCGTTCCCGTCTAATGGCTGTTTTTGTTCCTCCACTTAACTTAACCAGAATCGTAGTAACAGTGCATATTACTGGCGTCGAAATGGAGTCCCGCCTCGCGGTAACGCCTGAATCGATAGCCTGCACCGCAAGGCTTGGTTTTTATTTTATTTTGACGTCACAGAAAACATGGGAGATGACATTAACCCGCCCCCGACTGGGGGGGGGGGGGCAGTTCACCGTCCGCCCTGAGGTTTTTCTAGGATTGCGAGAGAACAAACAAACACAGAACCACGAAACTTCGTGTACCTTTTGCTTCATCATTTTTACACCTTGTGTCAAAATTTCGACCTCATGTTAGGTCAGATGCCTGACCTAGGTCAGGTCAAACAGACCTATGTACGAAATAGTTTAGCGCCCTGTAACTTTTTCGGAAAACAAGATATCACTATAATACTTTCAGAGCTTAGTGATCTTGATAGATTCAACAAATCTGCTATCTCAAATTTTTCGGAATTTTTCGGGTCATTGACCAAGGTTAAGCCCATTTTTAAAAAATGTCGTTTTTTCGGAAATTGACGGAATATTTCATAACATTCATAGTGTGTGGTGAAGCAAACATCTAGTTACCGTCATTGGGCAAAGCATCAATGACTTCCAGTCATTGACCTGAGGTCAGGTCAGGTCCGGGGGCCCGGGCCTCCCTTAGGCCCGCATTTTTTGTGAAAACCACTGCACATCGTCTTCTCAGCAAGCGGTTTCAGTATGATTTCAGTTCACACTGGGCTCCGCCCCCCCCCCCCTTAAGAAAATCCTGGCTTTGCCTCTGCTCTGTCATTTCCAAACTTGACGTGACGGAACAACGGCACAAAAAGGAGCATGTAGACTAGTCCTTTTTACACGCGATTATATCAGGTACAACCCTTTTACACTACACGGTGACCTTACGGATGACTTCAGATGAGATGATGTCATTGTGTTCTGGTTTCCGCAGGATCTATAGCGTGTTTGCGTTGCAACGCAACGCAAACACGCTATAGATCCCGCGGATAAAATCCTCCATAAAAAGAGGATAAAATCCTCCATAAAATCGCCCCAACGCGTTGGGGCGATTTTATGGAGAGCCAGAACGACTTATGGACGTTTTTAGGAATTACCTGCTATGAATCTGAGCACTTCTAGTGACCTCATGACCCCTCAGATGCCAGTAAAAGATAAAAAGACCATTGACCTCACTTAATGCCACTTCCGTTGACCTTCCACCCAAATGAGAAACCAATCGCAACTTGCAATTGCCAGTGTCCCACTGTGGCTTCTGCAGTAACAGACCGCTGTGACCGTTTGCGAATTTCCAACTTCTGCGTGACTTGCTAAAACATCTATGCAGTGGTGTAGCTAACGGGAGAACGACGGGCGCGAGCTTCCCTTCCTGAAGGTCGACCAGGTGCCCCAAGGCCGCCAGAGGCGCTGAGACAGTCAGGTCCTTCGGATAAAAGCGAAATTTCTTTTCTCTGCCTTATCGACTCAAGCAGATCTTATGCCTTCACTGGCAATCCGAAATAACTTGACAAGCTCCAACTCCTTGGGATTCACCCTGGGTGGTTCCGCTCGTATCTTAAGGACCACACACAGTCTCTGCATCATTGATGGCATGGGACACCGATTGTTTTCAAAGCCTCCTCATTCAACGTAGACGTATTACAAAGATCGGTTCTTCGGGCGTTGGCTGTTTACCGTTTTTACAAGCGACCTTGACCTTTACGCTCCCGACGTATGCCCCATACAGTACGCTGATGGCACTCGGGTTCTAGTCTGCGGTAGAAGGTCGGCTTTGGATCCGACTGCTGCTCCATTTGAGCTGGCTCTCGGCGCTCTGAGCGGTTGGTTTGCAGCCAGTGACCCTGAGGTCAGCGCCGGGGAGACGCAGCTAATTGTTTTCGGTAATCACCACAACTCGCGCGGGCTGCCTGATATTAGAGCGAAATTAAGGCAAGCCGTCCTGTGCTCATGCTTCCATGTTAAAGAATCCAGGTGTAGTTTTTGACCCGTGCCTCACATGGGGACGCCCTTGTAACGGTACTCGCCAGGAAGTGTTTTGACGTTTTGATTGGACTGAGCCACGTCCGCCATCACCTACCAGACGACACCATCGCAACGACTGTGAACGCCCTAATGCTTTCGCACACACGCTTCTGTCTGTCAGTGCGGAAGCTGTGCAAAGCTGGCATTCAAAAAGTTATCAACTTCGCTGCATGAGTAATTTCGGGACGCCGCATACATGACCATCTGGCTGCTGTGCGTGACAGGCTAAGGTGGCTATCGGCTATACCGACCCGTCGTCACATCAAACAGTAAAGCTTGCACAAGGTCATCAGGCCTGGCAAACCCGCCGCCCTTGCTAGCATGTCCCAACGCAACAATAGCCTGCGAAAGAGGACGACAAGACGGCACAGCAGCCTGAGCTTACCCGCAACTCGTTCTGAGGCTGGAAACGCAAGTTTTTCTACCGCGCTGGCTTGCAGTATAACAGGCTTCCTACCGCGCTCCGTTGCATGTCAAACAACCATTTTAAACTATGCCTAAAACGTCGTATGATGCAGCGTGGAGGGGTCGATAGAGTAACCGGTGGCTGAATGTGCCGTTGTGCATATTAATACATCCGTTATGATGGATATGCACACATACGCGACATACACATGTTGTGTATGTGTGTGCCTTTGTGTCTTTCATGCATTTTACCCAGTTCATTGACGATGGGTTGTTTATAGCCACGGTTCTCTGTGGAAGCCCCAAAATAAATAAATGGTTAGAGGTCACGAAACGACCACGGACCGTGGGAAAAGTCCGGTCCTGGGATGATCAAAGACCCTGGGATTTTCGACGGCCTCCAGGGACTGTCAGGGATCTTGAGACAGTCAGGGGCCCGAGACTGTCATCAGAATGAAGCGGCCGGGGGCCCTGGAACAGTCACGTGATCCAGGATGGTCGGGGTGGTGAGAAGTCCATGAACTATGGCAACGGCCAGAAGCCCCGACACAGCCAGAAATCCTGAAACAGTCAGTGGACCTGGGGCGATCAGAGGCCCTGGGACGGGCAAGGGCCAGGGATGGTCGGGGCCCCAGGACAGTCATGGGCCCTGAGACAGTCAGCGGCCCTGGGAGGGTCGTGGTCCCTAGGACTGTCCAGGGCCGTCGGACGTTCAAGGGCCGGGGATGGACAGAGACCAAAGAAAGGTCAGGGGTCTTGGGACAGTCATCAGTACAGTGAGGAACCTGGGACGTTCAGAGGCCCTGGAATAAGCAAGGGTCCTGATGGTAAATGGCCCGAAGACGGCCAGGACCCGGGAACAGTCAGGGGCCCAGCGAATGGTCAGGGGTCTCGGGAGAGTCATGAGTCCTGGGACCATTAGGAGCCCACGACGGCCAGAGGCCTCGAGACAGAAAGGGACCGCAGGACAGTCATAAATCTGAAACAGTCAGGGGCCCTGAGATGCCAGATTCCCTGAGACAGTCACTGGGCCTGGGACGGCCAGGGGCCTTCAGACGATCAGGACCTCTGGGGCGGCTATGATCTCCAGGGCAATCTCTCTCTGCCGCCGAGGGACGGTCAGGAACCATTGGCCTCAGGGGGCGCTGATGTGGTCAGGAGCACTGAGTCAGTAATCTAATGCAATGTAATGTAATGTAAGTTTGGTGGGAAAGTAACTAGGTTGAAGGCACTCTCATAAAGCATTGAACAGTCTCCAATTTACTGAGTAGTAGAAAGTCTCTCAGTAGGCGAACCACACCAATGACTGAAAGAGAGAAGACGGAGAACCCCGTTTGTGACACGCCCCGCAACGCGTTTTGCTGGTTTTAATTTGCTGACTTGCAAGATAACGCTCCCCTGTCAAAGTCCGTTTCAGAAACCAGCTCTCGCCTCAAACCATATCAGATTCAAAAGACATCCGGCTTCAAAAACGACTTCTGCTACTAATCCTACGTCAAACCCGACAGCCAGCGGAAACGAGACTAACATGCAAAGGACGATACACGACGCAGTACCATCCCGACCACACACAAAACGACGGCTTCCACCGTGCCGCAAAACAAATAAGCAGGCAAAGGCCAAAGGTGCGCCTCAGAGAGTACCTCCGAGCAGCGTGCGGAGACGCCGGGAAGGAAAAAAGTGCGTCTCAAAGGGAAGACATGCGATAACGCGCACGGGAACGATGGGCCAATAACAGGAGTACGTCCCAGGGAGTAGCCCTAAGCGGACGTCCACGGGAACAAATCGGGATGCCGACTTCTCCTGCCTCCGTTTGCCAACCTGTTACTGATGTCAGTTCGGAGTCCGGTGGCGAAGGGTCAGCCAGCCAATGGAAAACAAAAGAGGGCGGGAGTAAAAAAAGCATACAATTTGTAATATCTAACGCAAAGGCCGGGGATCCAAATAGGTTTTCTCGCATTTCTCCACTATTCTATCATTCAACATTTTTTTTCGCACGCGGACGCATGTGTGAGGCCGCGGGAAAATAATAATACGCAAACTATTCCATTCATTATCCTTTTTCGCTTTTTTCGGGTGAATCAAGAACCTGATTCAACTGACTTTAGTGGCCCTCCGAAACTAACGTGGGTAAAATCTGGAAAGTTTTTTTAATCTGGGGTTGGTTTGGGCACTAAATTTGAGTTTTTCCATCTGAGCCGAATCCTGGTTACACCAGTACAACTAAAGGACTACAACTAAAAATTCGCACAAAGCTTAAACTGTCCTATCTTATCAAATTTACGGACGTATGATCTTTGTGTAAAACGCAGAGATCATACGCACGTAAATTTTCAGCAAGTGGCGACAATTTTTCTTTGTTGTAGTGGCATCCGTTCGTTGTTATTTCCGCCCGAAATGTAAGCGCAACAACAACTAATCGAAGAGGCCCGTGGAAACATTATTGCCGAATTTTACGGTGTGCACTAAAACAAAGGTAAAACATACATCGTCAGGCGCTCCCTTGTCACGAAAGTTCTCAGAAGAACGATGTACACTGGGTTGCGTAGATGTGATGAGGGAATCTCGCTGTCGAAAAAGTCCAGTAAAAAGTGGCCACCTAGGGGTGAAAATGTCCATCCATAGCCATATGCTCTGAAGAAGTACATAGTTGAAAACGTTAGCCTCTTGCAGGCACGTACTACAACAAAGCTGAACATCTCTCAAAAAAATTGTCTAAGATGCTGTGACTTAAGGCATCCTTCAAGTATCGCCGCCGGTAAAAAGTCTCCAGTGCCACCGAAACACAAAAACTGGAGCAGAGGGCGAGATGCCAAAAATTTAGAGTGGGGTCCTGAAGCCAAGTGAAGACGCACTGCTTATAACGGATCATAAAAGCTATTTTCCGTTCAACTGCTCAAAGTTCAGACCCACAGAGGGTTCTGCACGGAGGACAAATAGAACACTGCCCCGGATATTCGGTATCTGAGAAAAGAGAAACGCCCAAAAGAAGGTCATAGCTGGGCAGCCATTTCAAAATCTGGAGTTAGCCATGGCTTTATGGCCTGTAGGACTGCCGTGAACGAGGCTATATACGGAAAAGAGTGCCTACCAAGGGTGAAACGAACCGTTTAAAAAATACCTCAGTACTGACAACGTGATCTTGCCCGATTTGGCTTCGGTGTGCTACGAAAAAATTCATGCTGGGGGGAATGAACAAATTGAAAATACGCGTCACTGCACGCGCAGACAACCGGCCGGTAGTCCCTCAGTTGAGGCCGATCAAGCAGCTCTGGGCACTACTAAAGGCCCAGGTACGTGAAGGCGGCTGGAAAGCCTAAATGACCACCAGCTCTGCGCCAGAATCCTCCCCAAGTTGAAGACGTTCAACACGGAGGTGCGTCAAATGCTCATGACGCATGTGAACCAATGTACGCCGTGAGGTCGATGGCGGCCACAGCGGGCTGCTGCGCGTAAGAACACGGAAAAAGAAGAGAATGCTGATTCCGTCGACGTATCTTTGTTGCTTACACATTGTTCCTGTCCTGAAATAAATCCTTTGCAAGTTTGGGCAGATTTTTAGCTATAGACCTTTATGTTACCTCGTAGGATCAGTATATATATATACTGCAACATGAACTTTATAATGATGTGGAAGCCATGAAACAGATTTTGAGACAATGATCTTCATGCAGCGTAAAGTGCATGGGCATAAATACAAGCATAAGTAAAATGAACCAAGCTGAGCAGACCGTCTCTCCTGTCATACCCACCCCCACCTCCACCCGATCGCATCTCTGGGGAACCTAAACTTAATCACTCGATATCTCTTCTTTTTCATTTAGTCCTGGATTCCCGCTTCAAGATGTTTTTCTTTGTTGCAGGTATTCTAAACATCATTATTCTTTTCAGGCACTGGTCCCCTTCGCTGCTTTCTGACGTTCAGTGTGGAAAACATCCTAGTTATTGATGAAGCCAGGGGGGTAAGTATTGCCTAATGTTTGGTGCAAGTCACGATTGACGTGACGTCGTACACCGCGAATGACCTGTAGTATACTGGTAACGGAGTCCTTAACATTATGGTAATTATTAACGCCTGTGGCAGAGATGTTAATTCTAAGCCAAATGCATTCGCGTAAGGGCATTTTTAAAAGTTCTTAGGATCAGAAGCTTTTTTTATTTTCGTCATGCAGTATCATGGACCTAATGTTAAAATTATCCAAAGCTGGGAGGGCTCTCGTAAAGATGGTAGGACCACCGGTCTACCTCTTCCGTGGGCTACTGTAGACATGACTGATCATAAAACAAATGCTTGTTGTTTGGTGCGAGGGGGCCGTATGCCAGCTGAGACACGACGTCACCGGATGAAGTGCGTCGACGGACGCTGGGTGACCCCTTTTTGTGCGACAAAACCAAATTTTTCTGCAATGAAACGGTTTATTTGGAACATGACGCCTGTATGCGCGACCAAAAGTGCTGCCAAAGGGGCCACAGGGCCACGTGCCTCTCCCGAAATCTTTTTTGCGGGCATGGTCCCAGAATATCAAAATTGAAAATTAAGGAAAAAGCAAAATCAGTTTATTTCATACGCAGGGGCTGTCTGCAAGCTCCTCGTGGCTCGCGTATCAGGGGCCCTTTATTTGTGTCAAGCTTGTTGTACGTGGTATCGGGGTCCTGTGCCCATTGCGCGGTCCTGATGTCGGTGCCAGAGAGCGGCGTCCGTGCCTGGCTGTCGCGGCAGGCGAAAAAATGTTCGTGCCAGGAGCAAGGCTCTGTGCCAACAGGACCCAGCGTTCGTGCCAGGGCCTAGGGAACGTGAAGAACCAGGGTGCAGGGTGGTCTTTGTGCCAGGGCCCTGTTGTCCAGGAGCGAAGGAACTGGCGGGCAAGGGGGACCATTCCCCCCCCAACTTTGGATAACATTTAACTTTAACCCTTTGGCGGTGCATGGAAAGAACGAGGTAAAAATCACGTCTACCCCCATCTCCAGGGAGGTTCTTCCGCTACTTCTCTTCTTCGTTTCTGGGTTGCCACGTCCGTGGTGCTGGGGTCCGAGATTTTGTGTCAGGAGCGCGATGTTCGTTTCAGGGGCCCGGTGCCTGTGCCAGGGACTCGGTGTTTGGGGCGCTAGGGGCTCGGTGTTCCTGGAGAGAATCACTGGTGTCCTTGCAGATGAAGGCGAACCAAAGGAGAGGGCAGAAGCTCCTCCCACCGAATGTTCGGTTTTTTTAGGGCCCAGGAATAAAAATTATTTAGAATCCCCGAAAACCGAAAATAAACGAATTGTTGTGTGCGCGTATCATCCATTGTTCTCTTAGCGTTTTCAGTACAAATGCATCTGTGTCTAAACAAAAGTCTCTTTAATGTAGTGTAGAGTGTACGGTCCGAATCACAAAAATGTAGCTACATACTGAGGCTAAAAGAGTACAACTGCAACGCTACGACTGGACCTTATCCCTTCCTTCCCTGATTTGAAAACGTAAGTCTCTGACGATATTCCAGATCTTTCCTGATTTTTTTCGTGTTCAACCTTGACTATCAATTCGTAGCGGCCACGATTTGGTTTCGTAGCGGTTCTAGTCATGTGCTTGGATGCCGGTTTAGTTGTTTCGGAGCTTACGTGGCTTTATGGTTGTGATCTTATAAAAAAAAACCTAAACATATCCACGTATATTCCGAAGCAACCTCATCATGACCTAATGACAGAGGCGCGGAAACTCCTCCACAGTTGGGGGAGGCAAAGAAGCATTTTGAGCCAGTTCTTTCCAGTCAACGCCCATAGGGTCCATGTTAAATTTTAAAAAAATCGGGCTGCTGCCCGACTTCCCACTCCCGCTTCCCGCGCCGTTGCCTGCTCAATAAATATGTCATAACGAACTCATATCGTGCCTGGGTGTTGCTAAGGTTTGCGCCTCTACCACAATGAAATCATGCGATTTTTTTTTGGTCGAAAGGTAGGCTTCATATTTATCACTACGACGTTGTGTCCATGAAGTGCATTTCTGCCCATTTCTTTGCAGGGCTCCCAAGGAATATTTTCGAGTTAGAGAAGGGGCGCCCGCGGAGATACATGATTAAAATCCGAAAAGTTTTTCTTTCTTATGGGGCCCAGTAGGGGGCGGGGCTGTCCCAAACTCTGTGCGTCTCCCAAAATGGAACTCTGGCTGCGCCGCTGTGCTTTGCGCATGGATTCCTGTACTATTGGTGTTGCCAATGCATCATGAGTAATTCCGAAATATATAACTAGGTCTACGGCGATGTACGAGAAGAATGGACTTCAAAGTGAAGTTGGAGAGACCAATAATTATCCAAAGTTTCCACCCTTGTCTTGACAATGATGTCAGTATTTTGTACGCCGTGAGCACAATTTTGTCGATATAGTACTATGAAGTGTGCTTCGAAGCTCAAACGTTTTTTGCTTTTGTTTTTTATATAATCTTCAACCTCTAGACCTCCCTCTCATTCAGAAATCCTGGTTGCTCCACTGATAGCAGACAATTGCCCAGTAGTTGACAAGAAACCACACCATCCGGGAGCAGGGAAAGTTTCCGGATATCGCAGGCTCCGCCCCCTAATGTTTGGACAATGGAGGCGCCTGACATAATCTGCCATCTTTGCCCCGGCCGGGACTGCTGCCAGGCATGGCGGCAGTAGAGGCAGTAGTCAACTAATGCATCGTGATCAGCAGTAGGTTCATAAAAATCAAACGACGCCATCGTGTGTATTTCGAAGTGCTTCTTGGAGTCTTCGAAGAGAAGTTCCAAGTTTGCGTTTCTCTGAAGAAATGCTCCGTCGCCGACCCAGGGCGCCGCTCACCTTCATTTCCGTTTCGCCGTCGTCAGTATTTGAAATACCAGATCTACCTGGCGGTGTACTGGCCCGACCGTCGACTCGTCATTCCGGAGGACGCCAGAAACTACTCCAGCGTCACGCTGGACCCGAGCCTGGCCAGACAGTTCTGGATGCCGGACCTCATGATCTACAACTTGGAGGACATGCAGCCCGTGAAGCTGCTCCGGCACATCGGCTCACTCACGCTCATTAAGAGCGGATACGTCCAATATGGCCTCTAGTAAGTATGCCATGTGCGTTCGGTACGGCCTAGGAAGTATGCGGGATACGTCCGGTACGGACTCTTAATAAGTATGCGGGATACGTCCGGTACAGCCGCTGGTAAGTATGGCGGGTAGGTCCGGTAAAGATTCTTTTTTTGAAATTTTGCGGGACAAAACCGTAAAAACCGATTTAGAATTCATCCTTTCTTGGCACAATCCGTTCCACGCACTTTAAATCATGGCTATAAAGCTTCATCTTTGCAAAAATAAATACCCCAATGATTGTTGACCGTTTAGCTAACTAGGACTTCATTTCAATGCCGTTTGCTTTTTCGTAACTTTTAGTCATAACGGACATCATCTTTCAATGCAGGCAGGGGCGTCGATTTCTGTAAATGATTGGGGCTGCCGAGCCGAGTGCCCGACAGCCTAACCTGCCCCAAACGGACCCACGTTTGGGGGGAGGTTAGGACAGTGGGCTTAATCTCAACGGATTAAGCCCACTGTGTTTTAGTCAATGGAAATGTATAGGCTTTTTCACTCTTTGTCAAATAAAAACATTGCATTTGCCCCCACGTATTTTATATGCATATATCGCTTTAGACTTTCTTCTTTACTTTCTGCCTATCTCTTATCTGTTGCAGCCGTCTTTTCGTTATTATTGCTCATTTCCTTTAAAACCGACACGAAATATTGGGGGGGGGGCAAACCAACATTGGAGGGACCTAAATCAACATTGGGTGAGTCAGGGTTACGTTCATTGCCCAAAGCTAACTGAACGCATAAAGACCTTCAAAACTCAAAACCGGATGTTGTTTTTTTCGAATGCTGACAAAACGTATCACATTTTTCTGCCGAAATTCGGCAAACCTTCAGGTCATATTTAATGTAACATTTATGGATCAGCAGTTTTGAAACCGTTACTTTGTGGTCGGTAACACGACAGTGACCACTTATTTAACGCTGTGGTTACCTACAAGCAATAACAACGATAAAGGACTAGCAATGGCTAAAAAAGAACGACAGCCCTGTCATTCTCCCTCGACTCATTTCTCTCCGCACGACTGTGGGTCATATACAGTGATCATGAATCGCAAGACACATAACATGTCCGTTGAAAGGAGCACGGCGGTTGAAACGAATATTTGCTGAAACCACTGGCGCAGCCAGGGGAGAGGGTGGCCCCCCTAGGCCCGCATTTTTGTGGAAACCATTGCACATCGTCTTCCCGGCAGACGGTTTTCGTACGATTTCCGTTCACTCTCAGCTCCGCCCCCTTAAGGAAATTCTGGCTGCCCTCTTGGCTGAAACACTCCACATCTTTATTTCTTTTGCTTGGCATCCTTTACTGGTGCCTGAGCATAGTTATAATCGAATAGCTTTAACTTGCGAGCCTCAGCTGGGTCAGACACATGCGCTTTTTCTTAGCCGTATAACTTGAACTAAACGGCGGAACGTCAACAAAGTTCCAAAACCCTCGGGTAAATAAATCAAGGTTACCCAAGGTCGCGCGAAAATGGCGTCAAAAAAGCGTTTAAGCTTTACGATTCTGTCGTTTTGTGGGGGGGGAATTTCGATGGTCTTTACGTTTACGTTGGTCCTGGGAAATGTGCGATAATGTGTAGTTTGTATTAAAACTTGTAAGAGATCGACTATGACCACTCATAAGACCACACAAGGTCATCGCAGATTAAGTTTGTCTTATTGAGATATTTCATATACGGTGTTGACTGACGGCACTAAATTACAAGTGAAAGGCATTTCATGATTTTGAGATGGACGCAGTTTGATATTTTTTACATGCCTTTAAACGTGTTCCTGCTATGCCTGTAATTTCTCATGTGTACGCAAAGAAGGTTTTCCCCTAATTCGGCGAAATATTGACCTCTGTCGTCATCTGTGACCAGAAAGATAATCATGAGCTCCGGTAATGTGATAGGCGTGGGGAGTATCGTCCAGGGCAATCGATTACCGTTCGAACCAGTGAACTGGCCAATTGGTTTGCGGAGTTAATTGAGCGAGGGCGCCTGAAGTCCCGTCTTAAGTAACCTGAACGTCCGACGTGACCCCAGCAACTGTCTTGTTAACAGCAATCTGCTTTTCAGCCTGCGAACATCAGTCACCTGCAACATGGAATTCTCCTCGTACCCGTTTGATTCGCAGGAATGCTACGTGGAGTTTGGAAGCTGTAAGTACTTTTGTACAATAAACATCGCCCTTTTAAATGGTTTCTGAAACTGTCGTGCTTCATGCGGTATTTGTTCAAATAAAATTAAAAAAGCGCAACGAGAAAAAAAGACAAACTAAAAAACGCAACTTCCGTGACAGGTAGTTCTGTTGGTTAGAGCATTTGTATCCCTGTCCTGTCAAGAAGGGTTTGAGTCGCTGCGGCGCGCGATATTCAGCCCGCGGGCCGGCTGGCAACTAACCAACATAGGGTCGCGCTGACTACCACACGCTAGGGTCGCATGCTTGGCGGTACGTTGAGCTTTCGCCACAAAATCACCAGTCATCTGGAATTGCTTGATCGTTCGTAGGGCTAGCACACGCTCCGATCCCATGCGTCACCCCAGGAGTCGTTCGGAACAAATTTACCTCTGAAATTAAAAAAAATTGTCTGTGTTTCAAAATAATACTTTACATTTTCGGCAAATTTCCTTCTACTTTTCGGTTTAGAATATGCAGTTAACTTTACTTAAGCGACATCCATGGGTGTAGGTTTGGGACAAATTTTCGTACGGAAAAATAAATTAATCGGACCCCAAAATGTGACATTGCTAACGTTTTTACGGAACTTTATTTTATAAAACAAGAAAACGCATGAATGGGTCAAAATATTTTTTATGGAATTCCATATGAATAATTCCCTTTGATACGAGAAGCTCCATATCAAAGGTATACAAAGAATCACCCTTGGTCACATCACTCATGCCAAACATTTGGGCATGAGTTTTTCGAGTTTTTTCGTCTTGGTTTTTGCTGATGTTTTTTGTGATGGGGAGCGTTATGAGTGTTTCTAGTTATTCATCCAATAAAATTAGAAAACTGTCGGTTGGCACTAGACTCTCCGTAATTAAAAAGCACAAATCCAAGATCTGACAGTGACACCCCTGCGGGGGTATAAATCGCATGTGACGGTATGAACAGTACGTAGCTGCAGCCTGCAGCAGTATGAAGTCATGCTGAGCATTGAACTATACAGCTTCATGTGGAGTCTGTCGTTCGCCGCGTCAAGCCGCCCTCCTACGCACCCCTGCACCAGTCACATGCCAGGCCAATGTTGCGCCCGACAGACAGCTACAACGGTAGCCAAATGCTGTGGAGCTGGTTGCCGCAGCCAGGGCACATATACTCTACGGACACCATGACGCGCAGAAATTTTATCGTCAACATCGAGAGGAGTGGTCCACTGAACCACTGTTACGGAACCGGCGAAGGTGAGAGGTGTTCTTTGCAGCTCTGCGTCGGGTGTCCGAAGCGTGCCCCTGTTTTATCCCCATCGGTCTACGAAAAAGACGCGAGAAGCCAGCAGTCAGTAAAGCTCATCGTCACCAACACCTCGAACATCGCTTTTGGGCTTGTTGCGTCCTTCTACCCGCTTTGTATGTGATCAAAAGGGTTTGGGCATCCAAATTATGCATCAAGAGAGTTTGTCTGCGTCCCAGCTCGCGACCCTCGCGTGTGCAGGTAAGCAGGCTCTGGTTCTCCAACGCGCGAGGTGGCGCCGGCGCAGCCAGCGCCCGGCGGTCAGGTGCAGCTAGCATCCGGGACCGGCAGCGGATGGCCCCGGCGTTCCTGAACGGTCCGACTCTCCCCAGACGAGGACTGCTACGCCACGGTGCTGGTGACCGTGCGTCTGCGGCGGCGCACCGTCTTCTTCCTGTGGCACACGTTCCTGCCGTGCGTGCTGCTGGTAACCACCTCCTGGCTGAGCATGCTGCTGCCGCCGGAGGTGATCCCGGGCCGGATGGTGCTCTGCATCACGTCGCTGCTCGCCCTGCTCACCATGTTCACCTCCAGTCTGTGAGTGCGGCGGTCGGGTCGCGTCCCGAGCTTGAGTGGTCGTTCATCGCGTCTCGGCGACTCTGAGACGCGTCAGCACCGAGGTTGTGCAACGCTCACAGTGCATACAGACGTGAATCATCAACGTCCCATTAGCATTCACTGAAGCTCCGCTCCAGGTCTGAGACTTCGGAGCAACTCTCGTGATGTGTACTCAGAACCCTCGGGCTCTATTACCGGCACTACTGCGAGCTATAATTGCCGAATCGAATCAAAATCAAGGCCGAAAAGTCCAAATCGAACCACTGAAATCGAATGATGCGCTCCAACCTGTCATCGCCTCCAGTACGGGCCTGGAGGTCTCCTACATCCGGGCCAGCGACGTCTGGTACGTGGGTTGCCTCATCTTCGACTTTTTCATCATCCTCGAGTACGTCGTCATCCTCTTCGTTCAGCGCTTGAAGACCGAGGCAACCGAGACTTGGGCGCATCCTCGACAGGTCCACCCCACTGAGGTCAGCTGTCCCCTGACAAGCGCTACGACGTCCACCATGAGCTCATCTGGTCGGCTGATTGGTTGCCTAGTGTTCTTTAACCCGGCACTGACTGGCGCATCTAGCCGAGCCTGTTAGTGGGGCTTTTTACTGCCTTTTTCTCTTTACCGACATTTTTTGCTCCCCTGCCTACCTCGAGAGCCAACGGTCCGATTCCGGTGATTTAGACAGTAATCGATGGCCCGTCATCCTAAAGTTCCAGGTATTTCAAACTTCTTAACCTCAAATTCAATGACGAGGTCACAGGCCAGGCCAAAATTCTGAATTTTTCTTCGCAACCGGTTCAGAAGAGCATTTAAAGGGTACGAATCATCGGATTTGGCAATATGTAGCATCAAACGAACTTATTTTGCCACGAAAAACCATCTTCTTGTAAAAAAATGTTCTGAGGCCAAATAAGGTCATCAACTGGCCTTTAACTCTTTAGATTTAACTGGTGTACGTTTCAAGAGAAGTTCAAAAACGGTTTTGGGGTCTCCTCTGTATTCACAATGCTTTGATCGCTATCAGAGATGCGTCTTCTCAGAGAGTCTCGGAGAAAAGGCTAAGTCATCACTTTGCAAAACTTTGTGTTCGTTGACCTCACTTAAGGCCACTTGTAAATGGCATTGCCTGGTTCTCGGTATTTGCATCATCACTGATGAGTTACTTGCAAGCCTTGTATCAAGCAAAAGACAGCATCCAGAGCCCCAACAGCACATGAGATGCGCATCGTTGATTAAACTAATGGCGTCACATGACCTGACATATGACGACCTGGTCAACCGCCTTTGCTAAAAGGTAGCTATGTTATTCAGGCAAAGGTACTCAGTATTTGGGACCGCCGTACTCTGCGTATTTCGAGTCCCAGACATTACGCAGGAAAACTAAAGGGAATGGAATGGCCCCGATAACTCGAGGGTTAAGAGTATGCCGACGCTAACGGTACGGTCGCTCTGAACCCACGTTGCAGTTCTCGCAGGCTGTTTGACCTGATCTCCTGTTATGACCTGACCCGGTCTTCAGATATCCTGTAGTAGGATGTATTCCTACTCTGCGCAGCTATCGTCTATCGCGCAGAATGTTGATGTCCCTGCCAAAGTTAGCATTTGTTGCATTCAAAAGCTCTGAAATGAGTTCAAAAGTTTCAGTTAAAGCAACATCTGAAGAATCCGATGTTCGAGAAAACCAGTTCCTTTATGATTGCGATTAGAAATATGGTGTTACAAAACTTAAACGTCGATGTTTATGTTGGCAGTGTTTTAACCTTACCATCTCTATAACTGACTTTACTGAGAGACCTCTTCGGAGCTGCAAGTGAACTATCAAATCGTCAATCGTGACGAAATGTTTGTAAACGCAGTTACAAGGGCTACATGCAGTGCCTGAAACACGCGAATCGGAATAATGTCACCGGATATTATAATTGATATCAGGGAGAGATTTTACAAACAAGATGTCAAGAGGATCTTCTATAAATCATGTAATGAGCGGGAAGGAGAGATTCATGGATGGGATTATGGTTACGCTTAAAGGATAGACATTGTTTCTGCAAAGTGTTACAGTGGGATAAGACGGGCAAAAAGCCGGAGAAAACGTGTTTCATGCCTCATGGAATCCAGCAGTGTTGTAAGGCTAAGACAAAAAACACGTGTCGATTAAAATGCCATTTGCACGTGCAATTTTTTCCTTGTTTGCCAGAGGGCACAGAAAATGGTGAAGGCGGCTCCTGGAAAGGCCATGTCCGGCATATGGAGGCTGCTTGAGAATCCAGCCCAGGCGGACTGTGTGAGCCGCTGGGTTCTGGCCGTCCTCTTCATCGGCTTCAACATCGGTTACTGGGCCTACTACACCATCTAACAGCGGACGTGAATGTGATCGGCAGTGCATTATCTGCGGTGAACGGCAGAAGAACGGCCATCGTATTCGCCCGGCTGATAACTGGCGCGGTGTGAATCCCGACAACCTAGGAAAACTGGACAGGTGTGGAAGCCGGCGAGTGTTGAGCCGAACCCAGTCTACATGGAAGATGCTTAGCTGCGAGACCTATGTGTTGTATGCGTAAACGCGGCACAGGTATTCATTTCATCAGGAAGATCAGGCTAGTTTCGCGCACTAACGGCTGGTCAGACAGTGACATTCATTATCCCGCCCTGCGCCGACCGCATTTTAACTCAGTCAGGTGAGTTGCCAATCGAGTGGATATCCACCAGCGTTCGCTCGCCAGACTGCGAACACTTTGTCCAGCAGCATTCAGCAATAGCATGAAGACACATAGCAGTCACCAAGAAAATGTTCCCATTCGTGGTCCCCTGGGTCAGGTTCGTCTTACACGAGCGACGTCCGTATGTGGACTTCAGTGGAGTTTTAACTCACCCCGGCTGTTCCCGGGTTATGGGACACAGAGTCCAATCCAGAGAAAGATTAATTTTTCCCGTCGTCTAGGCTGATACGGGTATGGTTCGTTATGCCATAAAAACTATACAAGTTCGTGAGCCATTCAATGCTGCAGATTTTTATGCAATATACGTATCTATACATGTCTTTTTCCTGCCACCGCGCTCGTTACCATTCCGATTTTGATGAACCCATTGCTTCGCCAAGTTTTTGGCGACAACATTTTAACTGGATAGTCGTATGGCTGCATTTTCATAAAAATACGTACTGTATTGTTTATCTACTCAGTGTTTGCACCCATGAATGTACCATTTTGTTCTGCTTTGAAAACATGGGTGTAAGCTTGTAATGTGGATGAGGTAACCGGTTCTCATATTGGCTTTTTTGTGAGTGAACCGTCACACACGTGAAGACAAACGACAGAGTTTCACAAGTATTCCACTTCAAAACAACTGGTGACGAATAAAAGAGAACGCTTAAAAATGCCAGTTAAGCAGTCTTTACCTAGTCAACACAAACCATCCGTTCTCAGTAACCACCCAGAGGCAGGACTCTGCCAAAAGAAGGGCAAACCAAAGGGCAAACCACGGCGCTTGGTTGTTGTCGCCAGGACCTGGTGGCTATGGAGCCGGACAACAGAGTTCGGTGCGTGACAGACACTGGGTTCGAGTCCGGGAACGGACACCTGTATTCGGCCCGAGACCGAAAGGGTCAGTCGGTCACGGGACGGCTGTGTCTTGGAGTTGCCCGGCAAGATAAAGATCCTCCAGTGTCATCTGGTTCGGCGTCGGGGGTAAAATTACTCCATATTTGGGAACACTTGGGTGGCAGATTCATGGCTCAGCAACAAGCTCGAATTAGCATGGACGCTGATCCCAACGCCACCCGCTTCGACACTTTCGGGCTAAAATGATAAAAAAAAACTTATCTTACATCAGATAGAATAGGTCTACAACTGGGCCTGCAACTAACATTGAACTCCTTCCAGCTAGTCAGCGCTATTTAATAAATGTTTGAAAATCAGAGCGACAAAAATATATTAGACTCAACACATAAACCACCAGTTTCTCGTGTTTCGTGTCCATCTGAGTCGTTATCTAATTTTCTCGCTTGGCTGCCGGCCTGGTTACCAGCAGCAGAAATAGTTGGCTGTATGCGACGACACAGCAGCGCCCAGCACCATGCTCGATAGCGCGTGCCCGCGCGAGAACAGCTCGCCGGACCTCGCTGCCGGGGGTCTGGCGACACCGCCGCGTCCTAACGAGCCTCAACGGTAACGAGGGCAGCATGGGAGCGGGCCATTGTCATGGCACACCGAGTGTTGGCCGACGAGTCGTTATGAATGTGCCGGACGCGGCGATCAATGATCGACCGATGCCAACTTCTCGGCGGCAAAAGTCAGGCGCAGCTGCGCACTGCGCGCGTTGGTTCACAGAGCCCGCCCTGGAAACAGAGCTGTGTCGATTCTGATCGAGAGGAGCGAAACGTTGCTAAGGCGGCGTTTGGTGTAAATTTCGTTGTAGTGTGAGCTTTGTACGGGCCGAGTCGCGAGGCTTTCTCTTCCAGCGCCCACCACCTCGTTCCACACAACGTGTCCCCGGCTTCTGTCAAATGCCCACAATGGCCCACAGACCAGTTTCGTGGCATGAGCATTGTTGTTAAAAGTAATGAACCAAGTTGATACATCCGTCCAAACAAAACTTCGGAAGCCATGGGACAGTGCCTCTGTCTTATTCGCCGCAGCAGACACAATGACATGGGAAATGCGCTCTCTCTGGCCATGCGGGACGGACACAAAGTGGGCGGGACAATGGTCGTCAGACACCCTCGTGGCCGGCGGGCATTCGGTGAAGCATTCAACGAGCTTCTGCCGCAGAAAGAAGCCAGCCGCCAGTGAGAGTGTTGCACGGTGGCAGGTGTTCTTTGCGTCAATGACAGCCCCTCTCGTTGTCCCCCAGCTCAAACAATGACGACTGTCCCTCGGTCCGCCCCAGTTCAAACACTGAGGCCTGCCCTCCCTCCGTCTCCTAGTTCAGATGTGTAACAGCCCATAGGGTAGGCATAGGGTGATGGCCCTACCAATCTGGCGGAGGCCCTACCAGTTCTGAACAATGTCATCATTAGCTCTGTGTCGTCAAATGGAAAAGAGATACCTCCAAAATGGCCCTGACCCTATCAAGTTTGGGAATACTGCGCCACGCCGACGCCCGGCTCCAGCGCTGGATTTACAGAGTATTCCTATATAATGCGAAACAGAAACGTTTGCAGTCGCTTCTACACCTTTTATCACGCAGTACATTCGCAGTGATTGGGTTAAGGTACTGCAATAATCAGAGTTGCTAGGTGTATGCCACATAAACGACTTGAGCCACTGATGTCGGGAAAATGCCATGGCAAAAGCAAAGGCCGCAACACAGCGCTCATTTCTCACTCACTCGTTCTTTCACAAAGAAAATGGCGCGGATGACGTCGCAGTTCGACGTCATTCTTCCTGTTTCAAGCATCCTAACGTAAATGAAATCCGGTATGAGGCAGAAAGTGGCCCTTACAAAGGTTATTTGCCTTCCGTCTATTCGGTACATATGGACAGAACTTAAACCCTGTCACTGCTGACAATGGTTGACATTTGCTGCCGAAGACAGAAACGGAGCACCGATGTGTAGCAGCCGAATGTGAAATGTCAGGCAGTCACGTGTCTGGGAACGTGAAAGAGTGGTACTACATTGGTCGAGGAGACCAGCTGGTGTGACCCTGTTTTGGGACAAAGAACGTTATGCTCAGGCGCGGATCGATGGGGGATAGATTGGGATGTACCTCTTCGGTTTCCGACATTTTGTTGCACATTAAACAAGAACTCTACAACCCTGGCGGATTTACAGCTCAAAGGCTTCAGGCCTCACGGTACCACTCGATCAAAACCCTGGATCCACGCCAGATGCCCTTCAGATGTTCAGCCAGAGCAATGTATGGGACCTTGCTGCGCGCCGCGATCCTGTAAACTTGTTTAGAATCCTACATGGCCAACACCCACCTTCGGCTTTGAGAGCGATCTGCGCAGCAGGCGCTCCGGTTGTCTGATGCGGCCTGCCCCTGCCACGACAGGGACCAGGGGCATCAGGGGCATAGGGGCAGGGCATATGTACCTGGAACCCTGGAGCTGTCGCCGAGGGATACGAGGCAGCCAAAATGAGCATTTCACAAACTTGCAAGTGTTTTCACAACACGGACAGACATAATAAACATTTTTTGTTGTTTACACCTCCGCATTTTTGGAGTTGACGCACAGACGAGGTCAGCCCTATGACAGTTTGTGCTTTGCACCTCCGCGTTTTTCGTGTTGACATATGGACGACATCGGCCCTTGTGACAGCAGCGGTGTGTACAGGGGAGTCAAATGTCAACTAGCATGCAGAAACGTACGCTGTGTAGACCGAACTACAAAAACAGTACTTGCATTATGTCCCAATGAGAACTGGCATTCTTCTTGTTTTCCAAACACATGGTGAGTGGCATGATGTTAGGGATGAGTCTAAGAGATCCTTAAGTGAGCATCCATAACTACGTCCAGCACTTCAGTAGCGTATCCACCTATCATCTAATGCATCTGCCCTTCATGTGATCTGGTTTCCATTCGTTTCTTGGGTTCCTTATACCGCGACCAGTGATGTTATTTCGCGCAAAAGGCAACAAAAACTATGTCACAGATCGCAGTGACAACAGTGCGGTTTTGACTTTAATCATGGTTGCCAGTCAGCTGTTTGTGACGAGTGCATTTAGCCAAGGCGAGCCGATTTGGCCTTACCATGAACGACGAAGAGCTTGAACTCATGCGACAGGCCATAGGAAGTTCATTGCTGGACGACAGGTATATGGTAGTTTCTAGAGGAATGCGCAAAACATACTGGTCATTTTCTAACCGAACAAGTGTGGAAGCATATGTACTTTTGGTGTTGCAAATGTCACAACATTCAGCAGTGATCCTGAAATTCAGTATTAAACAGTAACAACCAAATGCATGGCAAGAACGTACCTAAAATTGTTCCCGGCAGACGTGGTTCCACCCTGTAGCTGAGAGCTGCCGGCAACTGGCAAGACAGCCGTGTTTGATGGTGTTATAGACAAATCGAGCCATTTCAGACGTTCTGCAGGCGGTAAAACAGGCAGTTTCTGATCACTCTGCGACACTGAAGCAGACTCTGAGTACCAACAAAGCGCTCCGCCGCCACCAGCAGACAGCGACGGCCGCCTGTCGCGGAAGAAGCGGTCCGCCGCTGACAGACGCGGCGCGCCGGCGACACCGGCGGCGCGCCGGGTCCGGGAGCGCGGTCGGCCGCGGCGCGACAGGGCTGACCTCTGACCCCCGGCCTTCGCTGACGTCTGAGGGCGGTCGCCTCCCACGCCGGCGGCAGTCGCCGGCCGGCCGGTGATCGGCGGACGGCGCAGTTGGCCAGGCGCTCACGGCCGTCCCGCAGCGCCGTCACGAGCTGTGACGCGGCCGTCACAGGCGGACCGTGACGCCAACGTCAGAAGGAAGCCGACCGTAACATTCCGTCACAGGTGAGCCGACGATGGCAAGGCCATTGGGCCGACCGTAACACTTTGTGACAGGTGAGCCGGATGGAGGCCCTGACAACACCATCACAGGTCATTGGCCCTGACAACACTGTCACAGGTCATTGGCCCTGACAACACCGTCACAGGAGGATGGTCTTGTCAACACAGTAACCAAAGAGTTGTCATGACAACACCGTCACAGAATTGTGGTCATAGCCATACCGTCACAGGAGAGAGCAGGGGCGTCAGTTTCTGTAAATGATTGGGTTGGCCGAGGCGTGGGCCCGACAACCTAACCTCGTCCCAAATTTGGGTTTCTCAGTTGGATTTAACCTTCTTTATTTTGATCAATGGAAATTTTTGAGTTTTTGTTATGATTTTTCAAAAGAAAAATTGCGTATATTTCCCATGTATATAAATATATATTTATATATGGAAAATACAAAGATAGATAGATACAACACTTTATGCCTTATTCTACACTTTCCGCCTATCTTTTATCCATTGCGGACGTTTGTTTCGTTATTTTTGCCCAGTTCTCCTTAAAATTGGGAGAAAATATTGGAGGGGCCCAAACCAACATTGCAGGGGCCCAAATCAACATTGGGCGGGCCAGGACCCCCTCGAAAGAATACAAATCGACACCCCTGGGAGAGAGGTCGTGACAACACCGTCACAGCAGTGTGGTCCTAACATCACCGTCGCGGAGAGGTCGTCCTGACAGCACTATCACAGGAGGTTGGTCCTAACAACACTATCACAGGAGGGTGGTCCTGACAGCACTATCACAGGAGGGTTGTCCTAACATCACCATCCACCACCATGGAAGAGCTATTCTTATGCCGCCGTCATGTTTGGTCGTCACCCCACCATCACAAATAAAGGAAGGGGCGGGGGAGGGTGATGCTGCGGCTACGGGCCAATTGCCAACTCAGACAAGTCATCGACAAACCACATCTAGGCACTGTTAAAACTGCGCTGGTGTTTGGCCTGCATGGCCCTCAGGGTTTTGGAAAAACTTCCGAAACCTGTCTTCTGCCGCATCTACGGCATACTAGTGACGCTCACCCGTACATAAAGATAGAGCGCCAAAAAATGATTTTGAAATGGCAATTCACTGGGGGGGGGGGCGATCATCGAAGCCAAGGGTGCTTTCTACGCCTGAAAAAGCTACTTTCGAAAGACAAAGACATGAACTTAACAGGAGTCAGGTTACGTGTCGCTTTACTGCTGTGGCAAATGACTCTGGGCGGGTTTTGAATTTTACCACGGGCAGGGAATGGCCCAAGAAGGCGCAGGAAATCAACGAAATGAGCGCTAAAATTGTTTAAAAGGACCCCGTAGCCGAGTGGTGTTGTATGTAGTAACTCTGAAGGCGACATACCTTTATCAAAAGGGCGCCCTCGAAGCACCAGAGCGACACCCATAGATAATATTACAGGGGCGCCTCAGACACCTAAGCGACACCGTGTCAGTATTGGAAAGGTACCGTGGCTGTGCCAGCACCGAGTCGTCCCAAAACATCACAAAGTGCTTTGTTAAGGGAACTGGTGCCCTGTTACCGGCTTATCGGTTTACCGGCTGTTCTTACCAGACAATGCCCTCGATAAGCCGGTTTCATCCGCGTAATCCCAGAAGAGCGCTCTCAGAACACCAAAGGGACACCTTTACAGCAACATTTCGGTATCAAAAGGAGGCCGTAGAGGCACCAGATCCCTGACGGCAAATGCGCGCCATGCAAGCAAGTGCCATGTGGCGTCCCTGAAACACCAGCGGGAAGTATTAACAATGAAAGAACACATTGAGCAACCGCATAGGCATCTGATGCAAGCCATTCCTTCAACGTGCAATGCAATTTGCAACCGCCACCAGCTTGGTGTCATTGATGAATAACGTTTTTTTCGAACGGCAGGGCCAGTCTCTGATGCCGACGGATCAGCAAACACGATGATTGCAAGACATGCACGGCCAGCGGCCGTTGGTGAGTTCAAACAGGGTCCGTGATCTGTTTCATAAAGTTCTGAAAGGAGAGGTGGTCTCAGGCTAATGCGACCTGAAAACGCAAAGCATCTGGCCGCCCAGTTAGCGGTGAAATGATAACCATGGTGGCTAGAAGGGAGCGTCGGCCCCTGGGACCGGTAGTTCGTCGCTGCGGTTATAACCTGCATGGACGTAGGACAGCCACTCGTTTCGCTCGTTAGTGAGATGGCAGAGTTTTCCCGTGCACACTCAGGCCATCTGGCGGACCTCTGGTTGCGCATCACCGTGGTTGCAGTGTGCCTTGCCCCACTTGGCGCTTTTTTAAAACTCGCTTCACATTTTTTTTATTTTTGCAAGCCCACCCGACGCAGCCGCATGGGCTGATTTGTGAACTTCTGCATGAAGGGACAGGACGGGTTAGTCAGCGAGAGCTTGTCATGTTAAACGTCTAGTTCCTGACTTCGTGCAGTGGCGAGGGACAGCTGACACTGACCTGGTGTGGCGGACAGGCGTGGTGCTGCTGGTGCTGTCCGCGGCAGCCGAGGAGCCCCGTTCGGCAATGTCGGTGATTGTCAAGGATGTGGATGGCCTTCTGGTCGACGTCAAGACTCACGTGTCTCGTCTCGATGGCTGTAAGTTGTAGCTGCGCTCAGCCGCTGGCATAATGACATTTCCACTTTGCTTTTTATGGGTGTTCGTTTTGACTTGCCTGTTGACATGTGACCTCGATCCTTCAGTTTGTTTCTTGTGTACAACTGCGACGTGCGGAAAATGGCAGTGACTCAGATCATGGGCAGGAGGAAAGAAAGTAGGACGTTTTGGAAGGAACCAAAGCCGTAATGTTTTATCAGTTGCCTTCATCCGACCTGACTAGACACTCTAAATGGCACTGGTTCATGGTGCTTGAAGTTTTATGTATACAATCTATAAACGTCGTTCCGCGCATCATATTCTCAACTGTTACCATGGCCTGCTACGACCTGGAGATTGGCTCACTGCAACAAAAATATATGTGCTGTGACTGATGCTAGACTGTAACCTTATCAGTAATCTGATCTTTAAATCCTCATCTACACCAGGGCAGTCGAAAGGTTTATAAGTCGAGGCGAACCAACGCGTTATACGGTTGGTCTGGGGTCAAAATCGAAACTTTGTACCACACGCAGAACTAAACGGGTGCACAGGCACCCGTTTAGTACCTTTATCTTGATAAAGGTACTAAGAAAGGTATCACGAACGTCCCGCAAACAGAGGATCCCAAATCGAAGAAGTTGCACGTTCACCTTGGTGGTATCTTGCCACTGATGCACTAAATCGTGCTTGTCCTGGATGGCGTTTCTGACTCTGCAGCTCACCACAATATCTGGCGCGACCAGCATCACCGGTTCCCAAACCCAAGGCCTGAATAGCAAACGCTTACAATTCAGCACGTGCGTCCCGCACACATCAGGCTGAAGCTATCGGCATGCAAAACAGCCACATGTATCGGCTTTGCGTATCACATGCTCCTGACCATGAATTTTCAGCATCCCAGCGGTTGTAGTTTTGCGGCAATGAATGAAAATGCTAATCGTTTAGGCACCTCTCGCTTCACGTGCAAGCTGCACCACCGTTTCAGCCTGCGAAATCCAGCGACATTGATCGTCCAGCTGTCTATTCGCATTTCCAGGCCATCATTGCACCAAGCTGCGCCATTTGCATCCCGGCAATTGACCCATTTGAAACAAAGGGATGTAAAAGAGGCGCACGCGTGCTGCACGTGATCCGCTACACCCTGCCCATCATATGGGGCACCATTGGATAGCCCTAATGCTGGTGTATCTACCCACGAAATCTCCGCCGCTTGCGTCACTGTTTCTGGCACTCGATTGCAGAGGCGCGGGAACGGTTTCAAAGTTGGGTGGCCTCGAAAATCAGTGGAACTATCAAGGATACATCCAGATGCTGTCACTGGGCCGCTTCTCTTTCTGCATCCTTTCCCTCTCTCTGTTTCTCTCTCTCCCTCTCTCTCCCTCTCTCTCTCTCTCTCCTCTCTCTCACTCTCTCTCTCTCTCTCCCCTCCCCCTCTCTCTCTCTCTCTCTCTCTCTCTCTCTCTCTCTCTCTCTCTCTCTCTCTCTCTCTCTCTCTCTCTCTCTCTCTTCCCAAAGACCTCTTGCTAATGCCGAACCAGAAAATGCGGATGGTTATACAAAATGTTCCTGGATGTATGCGATAATATTTGAAATTTTTCAAAAACTCGTGGTTCATGTCCGCGGTGTTCTAACTGAAATTGATGCTGGAAGCCTCAGTAGTTTTCTTAGGCAGCTCACCCGACAGACAAAGCAGTCAGACTGGAATATTCCATTTAAGGCAGGGGATCCACGGGGACAAACGTAATAAGGTCGAACCGAAGTAAATCATTCACAAAATGTGGTGTGTGGACTTGGATTTAGTTCAGTAGTATTTACTTCAGCAGCGGCCAAAGGCAGATAGCGCGGAAATTGAGTCTTTGGCTCAATTCCATCCCCTCCCCCTCTCACGCACCAAAGCACATAACCAGGATTTGCCTAAGGAGCGGCAAAATACTCCTAGGGTGCCCTTACCTGCCTTTTGGACCTCTACAATCTACCCATAAATTTACTTCTCTTACAGAACGTATGTCATTTTCTTTAACATGGACCTCTAGCAGGCTTTCATTTTCAATTTTCTCACCAGCATTTGGAAGGTCTCCTACGCTCCCCGGGGGAGGGGGGGAGGGTGGAATTTGCCCTTATTGTCGAACTAACTGGATATCAGACTGTGATCACTGGTCAATGGAACAATGACTACAGTGAATGACGTAGATGACTGCTTTCTTTCCAGCTGCCCAATGACAGTGATTCTGGCAGTGCAGAAAACTAAGTGTAAGAACAGAATACCAACATCAGTGGTTGGGTTACTATTTGATAAGAATGACTGGTAGGGCCAAGAAGACTGATCACTCCCTCCTCCCTCCCGCTGTCCCAAATAAAACTTCTCAATGGATTTACCCTACGTTGCTTTGAACAAGGACAATTTTACATCTTTTCATACTTTTTTAATGTATCGGATACCAAATTAGGCACGTATTTATGTCCATATACTCATATATATATATATATATATATATATATATATATATATATATATATATATATATATATACACACACATGTATATATATGTGTGTGTAAAAGTAATTTATTGTGACACACATTCTTCATTTACCCTTTATGTCAAGCATTTATGATTAAGGATAAACAACACTAGAGCTCAGGCCCCACCAGGCCTGTAGACACTACATTTGTCACCCTTGCAACAAAGACTTCCTCCTAACTTTTGATAACCCCAGTAGGGTAAGGGAATGGATCAGCGTACGGCTTCTAAATACACACCCGCTTCACAAAAATGCTTTTATATGGCAGCCCAAGTTGTCTGGCGCCATAAACAAAGCAGAAGTCGCGATGATTGTTCGTTTTGAAGAATGTGTCAACACTCGGAGAAACTTGGGACATTTTCAGGTGAGTTATGCCTCTTAATTGGCTTGTGCTCAGTTTTGTTTCGCAAAAAAAGTGGCTGATGTAGTTCGCAGTTCTTTTTTGCATTGGTTTCGTGGTCTCCGTATGATATTTGGGAAAATGGACTGCTGCATATCAGGTGTGACATCACGTTAGTTGCCGGCCGCGGTCATGCTTTTGCCCAAGCAAATCAAAACTTCTGTTAAATCCGTGAAGTGTCCGGCGTACGTATATAGGTACTGCTGGTCATAAATCCGCACATATTGGGATGCTGTAGAGGTCACAGGTATCAGCGCAATGTGGTATGTCTACATGTCCATTTGCACCCCGTAATGTGCCGGCCTGCAGTGCGGTAACGTGCATTGTTCTACCTCAGTCTCACCGTTCGTTAAAAAGGAAACAAGCGAGCTTTATGTGTTTTTAGTTTTTCTCTCCCTCCCAGGCCATCATGCTGAAGCGAAAGTGGACACAGGAGGGGATGCTGAGGGCGGTCGAAGAGCTGCAGGAGAAGAAGCGGAGCCCTCGCGGCGCCAGTAAGGAGTTCGACGCCCCCATCAGAACGATTAGGGGCCACCCGACACGGAGCGTCCGGGAGACGCGGGGCTGCCCGCCGGTCTTCATTGCGGATCAGGAGATCCAGTTGACTGAGAGGCTGAAGAGGCTGTCGAGGTTTTGTTTAGTTAGGAGGTGAGGTTGTCGAGGTAAGGTTAGGATTGGCCTCAAGCAGGACGAAATGAAACGGCTGTCACATGAATGTGCCGAGAAAAACGGGATCGACTTACAGTTCAATGGACCGGCCGGAAGACGATGGCTCGAGGGCTATATGGAGAGGGACCCCGACATCGGAATTCGCCAGTCGGAAAAACTGAACTTCGCGCGCGGTCAGAAACTGAACCGCGCGGTGGTGAAAGAGTACATTGATCTCCTGACAGACGTCATAACAAAAATGGGTGTTGTAGACCGTCCAGAGCTGGTTTTCAACGCAGACGAGACCGGCGTTCAGCTGACGCCGTATAAAACACCCAAAGTGTTTGCCGCAAGAGGAGCCAAGCGCGTCCACCAGCAAGTGCTGTCTGAGAAGGCAGGCACCGTTTCGGTCATGTGTGCTGGCAGTGCAGTCGTTTCGTACATACCGCCGTTCGTGGTATACAAAGGGGTCAGGATGCAGCCGCACTTCGACAAAGACCTTCTCGCAGGCGCACGAATGGTGATGTCCGAGACCGGCTGCTTCAACAAGACATGTTCCTACACTGGCACGATCATTGCCAGCGTCACCGTCCCCCCAGCAGATGTCTCCTGTTCGTCGATGGGCATCGCGGCCATGTCAACCTCGAAGTAGAGGACAAGGCGGAGGAGTTTGGGATTGAAATCATATGCCTGTTGTCGAACTCGACCCACAAGCTTCAGCCCTTCGACAAGGGGTTCTTCAAGCTGTTCAAGACCGAGTATAACGCAGAGACCAGCAAGTTCATATGGCTGAACCCAGGAAAGAACATCTGCAAAGGAACCGGCTTTGAGCGAATTCTGACGGCCGCCTACCAGCAAGCCGCAAAGGCGGGCACACTGGAGAACAACTTCAAAAGCTGTGGAATCCTTCTTCCAAACATGGCTGCACTGCATGGGCGTTCGCCCCGTCAGAGGTGAGCAACAGGCCTCTAGGAGCTGCAGACTGCCCCGCACCCGGACTTCAACCGGCCACCAACGTCAACGCCAGCGCCGGCGAGGAGCATGACGCTGATCGTTCTGCGCCCGACACCACATGACGAAGAAGAAATAGAATAAGAATAATCGAATAAGACGAAGAAGTAGCTGGCACCCCGAAGTCCTTCCAAGAACTAGCTCCTACCCCAAAGTATTTACGAGCTAAGAGGCCGAAGAAGGACACGGTGAACAGAGAAGCCGTGCTGATCTCAAAATACTGTTCACAACGGCAGATGCGAAGAACATTAGACCAGACCTGATGCTTGGACCAAGGGGACTGCCGACACAGCCACACACAAGCAAGGCTGCTGTGTACACAATGGGAGACGCAAAAAAGGCGCAGACAAGGCCGGAAAGAAGTCAGAAAGTGCCGGAAGATAATGATAATTGCCATTGCTTCATGTGTGGCATTCGGTACAGACTACCATGTGACCCGTGGATTCAGTGCGGCACATGTGAGCAGTGGGCTTGCTTTCCCTGTCCTGATATGGATAAGGAGCAGAGGTCGCACGCTTGTGACATTTGCAGGTAAACGGCGAGACAATGTGGCAAGATTGGAAGGTCTGTTTTTCCATAACGTTTGTCGTTAACGCATGACATCGTTTGCTGTTGCCTTGGAGTTGGTTTCTAATTGCGTATGATTTCTGTTTTGAAGGAGTAACATTTTTGTACTTTTGCCTCATCACGGCGGATGTCTTTTTGTAGTAATCTGGATACAAGCTTGCGGACTGCTGAGCGACGGACGGTGATTGATGTTTGTTTTTGTCATGATTTTTTTACGTCCGTTATAGACCAGCACCTTTTTTTGTAACACACGGTTGGTCTCTATGAGCTCAAGATGCTTGAGTGCTACCGTTTGCTTCACTACGTGATCCTCGTTCCCGGATTTCGGTATTTCAATAAAAGGAAGTCGTTTTCATGCTTGTTTTGATTCATGCGTTATTCAGGACAGGGAGTGCGGAAATGTGTACATCAGTATGCAGTCACGCACATCTGAAAAAGGGCGTATTTCAAACGTCCATTACAGGTATTTTGACAGCAACGTTTCAACCGTAATTGGTTCCGTTCGATGCGCAATTGTCTGAAGCTGCATTTAAACCCTGTTCCATGCGAGCACGTTCTTGGACTTCCTCACAGCAACACACCAAAGTCCTAGCATGCCATAATTACATTCCTTTACCCATGACATTTGGGTCCTATCAAGCTTTCGAATATCTGTATTTTCTGCCAGATCTACACAAACAGGAGAACCGTCTGTATATGTCACAAAAATCGAGAAATTAATATCAATATTACGCAGCAAAATCCCTCCAGATGCACGCATGGATGGCATTCAATTTGTGTTCAGTTTAAACCTTCTCTCCTCAGCCTTCCCTGAAGCAGATCGCTTTCATCCACAGACCGAGCTTTTTGGCGACTCCAGACAAAAAAGATAAAAACCAATTTTGAAGAAGGGGAACGGATCCAGAATTTCGCCGGGGAGGGGCGAATAATCAGTGCGGGGGCCCCCTCCTTGCTGCTCCCCTTATTTCTTTTTTGTTTTTTTGCTCTTCAGATATGAAAAAATAACGTTGATCTGCTCGGGTCCAGACTGAAATATTTCATGTAATTTCGCATTTTTATCACATAAAGTTACTGGAAAATTCAAGCGCGACACCTCATTTGAGGGAATTCTGCGTTTTGTTCCCCTATAAAGTGGCCGAAATATGACAATAACGGCAGGACTTTAGACGGCTGTGTCGCTCCGTATATTCCAAATGTCGTATCTGTGTCTGGTCCAGGAGCCCCTCTACCCCCTCGTAGCAGTGGTCTCAGGTCCTTTTTGCGGTTTAACGTATCACCGGGACGTCTCTGGCGCTCCCGGGGCAGTTTCAGGGACACCTTGGGCAGTGTCAAGGACCCATCTGGCAGTTTCTGGGACACTTAACACTATTCCCGGCAAGGGGGCTGAATCCACCCCCTCGGGTTTTTTGCTTGTCAATTCCAGGGTTTTGACGCAGCTTCACGAAACTTCGTGACTTTTCCTAGCTGTTCTTCCTACGTACTGTATTTCCACGTCGTAATTCTGTTTTGCTCAGAGGCGGTTTTTGGGTTTTTGGGAGGCACCTCAGGCCATTTTTGGCCCTGTTGAGGGTAAAGGAAAATGCCTGCCAAAACTAGCACTTAAAACTTTATTTAGATGTATAGGTAAATAGTTGGGCAACATACAAATACAGTTTTGTTCATCTGAAGTTACTTCACAAGGGCAGGTCAGGGTCAAAGCCAAAGTTTGGTTTTACAGCAAAATTTTTTGCGCCATTTTTTCCAAATGCTAAACCCGAAATATATGTGACGCAGAATGGTGTCCTTTACTTCCGTACCAAGTTTCAGCTTGGTATCAGGTCAGGTCACGGAGCTATAACCTAGAGTGTCAGTGCGCATAGCCTATATCACAATAACCGTAAAATGGAATTTCGGGAGTAGAGTGAATTCAAATGATTGGAAACGTTTTCAAATAATACGAAATGCACACGAGATCATTCCAAGTGACTCTTAGGTTACTGGAGGTCATTTAAGGTCGAAGGTCGTAAGTTGATCTGAAGAACATGTGGCCATGACGGTTCCCCCTTTTTCATGTTACTGGCACCGCCTATGCGAACATTTCAAACATTGTGATATAGTTTGTACTTCTTCAGCGTAGCATAACTAGCAGAAGACAAAAAGTGTTTTTTTAACTTTTTTGTCAATTCAGCTTAAAAAAAAACAGTTCTCCTATTTTCGTAATTTTGTCAACGCCTATGAATTTCCTCAAAATTTCAAATGTATGGACCAATGGTAAAAGTGACATCCATAATCTCTCGATTCATGCCAATTATATCGGAATCGGTCCACAAACAGCAGAGCTATAACAAGACCAAAAATATCCACCATTTTGAATTTTTGCCCCCCGTGTCCACCCCTTTCAAAATTTTGAAAACTTCTTTCCATAAAAATGTAGGTTACGTCATGGGAAATCGATTGCCGTTTGTTGCGATGAAATCGGCCGTGTAGTTCTCGAGATCTCAGGGGGATCTCAGGGATCCCCCTGAATCCGCCCCCTGCCGGGAATGGAATGGAATGCCGTTCCCGGCAGATGGAATCCATCCCCTGCCGGAAATGGAATGGAAATCCACCTGAATCCGCCCCCCACCTCCCCTCTGCCGGGAATGGGCCATACCGTCTAGCCCTCCGGAAAAAGGGTCAAACTGGCTGCGCCCCGCTAATGACGAGGGATGATGGCATGCTTCCTGGTCAGTTTCGAAATACGCCCTTCTCCAGCAACAAACGTAATCTATCGCTCTCCCTGCCCGCCGTACTTCTGCTCCTGTTGCCTCCAGGGGACGATGAGTGCTCGCTGTACCTCTGCTTCTATTGCTACCAGGCGGGGCCGGGCCAGGAGGGCGACGGGTGTCCGCTGTACCTCTGCTCCTGTTGCCCCCAGGGGGCGACGAGTGTCCGCTGTACCTGAGTTCCCGTTGCCCTCAGGTGGGCCCGACCAGGTCGGCGACGAGTGCGAGTCGGCGACGGCGCTGTCGTCCGGAGCCCAGCAGCCGTCGCACTCGCAACTGGTGCGTGACGCGCTCAGCCCGGACGTGAAGAAGGCGATGGCCAATCGCGGCCAGCTGTTGTTCGCGACGTCAGGTGGGTGCCGCGCCGCCCGGCCCGCCGTGACTTCGGAGAACGCCCGGCAGCGCGCCGGCGAGGGAGGTCGCGTGCTGGGTGCGTTCTGGTTGTCTGGGTTCGGATCGGTTTGGCGGATAAGGCGCTGCACAGGAGTTACTTCATATACGTTGCTACCCTCATCCAAACTTAAGTCGGTCTCCTTGATTGAGATGTAGCTGATGGTTTTTTTCCGTGAGCTGCCCCTGATGAGAAAATAACACTTGTGCATGTCATAGTTTTTCAGTTCACGTTTTACACTTACTATCTAGGTTGCATTTCTCCACAAACTGTTGTCTAACAATGGTCTTCTAATGCCATGAAAATGAATCATACGATAGAAAGCCAGAGCGCAGTGCGTTCTTTGATATTATGGCAAGGAACAAAGTCTGCAAGAGGCACACGCCTGATCAGTTGATACCACGTGGTCACATGCCAGGAGTACGTCCCATCTTTTGATTAGACGCTGTTCCGCTGTGATACGATTTACCATATATCAGCAATCATAGGCTTCATATCAACTGGAAATAGTGTTTGTCCGGTGAAAGTCAGCGAAACTCATAGCCGTTGTCACGCCCTAGGTGCCCAGTGCCTGCGAAAAGTCCACCGAACGACCAGCCGTTGATCACGTCGCCCTGTTGACAGGTGACCACGGACAACCGGCTCGCCCTTCTTTCGGAACACGCGGTTTTCGACCAAAGTCAGGTAACATCAGCTGCCATGAACCCACATGAAGCTTCGGAAGGCCATTGAACATTCATTGAGGACATTTGCCCAACATCTGTGAAAAAGGAAACTACAGGCGGTTCAATGATAACAGTCAATAGCCTTCACTTACGACTGCGTGCTGAAGCGCTGGAAAATTGAACAAAAGCTTCAGGTTTAATCGAAGCTATTGATCTTGTATTGCACGCGGCTTGCGCATTTAAAATTATGTATTACGACCCAGCAACTCCATGGAATGCAACAATGGTTCGTGTTCCGCTAACCCTCTGTACAAACACTAGGGCAATGTTTGTCCTTAATTTCATGACAGTCCGCTGCTGGCCGAGTTTTCTATTTGGTATTGAGTGTGACGTGTCAAATGCAATCATTATTAACGGTCATAATTCGGTGATTCAGAATCCATGGCAGAACATAAACGTTCATGGGATGCGTTAACGTTAACAGACTAAAAGTCAGTCTGACCTGCAAATAGCCGGCGCCATGTCTTTGTCAAAAAGCGTTTCACGTTCCAGGGCCGTGCCGATCTCGAAACGGAAAATTCCCACACAAAAGAAATCCTCGACTGTACTACAAATGTACTGGTGGCACGTTTGTCGTCAAGAAATGTGATGAAGGATATGTTTTCGATGCCAAACATCAGTACTGCATTCCTCGGAGTCCACGTGAGTATTTTTTTCCACGCAGAATCAAAGGCTCTGTTATCCTTGAGGTATTGCTCGTCGTTCAAATGCTGATAAGACTTTCTTGAATATGGCCAGTAAAGGTCAAATAATGATTGCAAAAGTGTGCGCTAAAACAGATTTTCTGATGCTTTGAAAGTCACTTTTGTCACCAAATGACCATTTGACGCTCTAAAACCTTCCGGAAGAAACAAGCGTGCTTGAAGAGTCAGTGAGAATCATTAGCCACATAACAGCAAAACCATGCAGCACTGTGGGATATATGTTAGTCATGGCGACATTTTAACCCAATAGTGTGTACGTTCTGGAGTTCGTAGATTTTCCTGGTTGCTCCATCCTGCCAGCTGATATTTGGACGGTTGGCGCTTCCTTTCCTGCAGGCTCTCGCCAGCACGCCGAGCACTGGCCACGTTTACCGTATCTTCAGTCGCCTGACACGGCGATACATGACTTCATTCCAGAGCCCACCCGCTCGTTCCTTGATCGTTTCTTGGCACAGTCACAGGTTGTCTTGACTGCGCTTAGCTGGCTGCTCTGTCCCTCCGTGCCCGCCGATGACTGACTCGCTGTTGGCAGCACGAAACACTTCGGCGAGACCCAACTCCACCTCTCACTCTTTCTCCGGAAGGCGATTGTTTCCTGGACGGCCGAGCTCGCGTGCAAAACAAGCAGGTGAGCTTACGTGGGCGGATTTTCCCCTTCAACTCTCTCTCTCCCATACTTATTTTCTCTACCCCTCTCTTTTTCTCTTTCTATCTCTCTTTCCCTTTCTTTCTTCCTCTTTGTCTTTTTTCTTTCTGCGCCTGTCCTGAATATCTTAGTTCTCTTTGTATAAGCACGTTATGGAAACTCCACCGATGTTGTCGTTCTTAGGTCAAGTAATGTTGATTACCATAGCACGTTGCTGAAAAATGAAGAAATGGGAAAACCTCAGCCTGAAAGAGAGTTCTTGTCAGTAGCCGTTTTTATGACGGTGAAGCTATAAATGTGATCCGATAGACCCTCTTAGATTTTAGTCTGAACAGTGAAAAAGACAATTTCAACATGGCATAACACTGCACTGGCCTAAAAGTGTTGCTGTAGTTAGCGTTTCAGTGCTAATTTGATATCGATTCAAACTTTGAAATATGGCGATACCTTTCGGGCAACATGCAGGGTAGCAATGATAAACTGACTGCCGTGAAAGCGGCCATCGAAACAAAGGTCGTAATTCCAAAGCAGCTTACTCACCGCGTCGGAGGTTGTTCGGGATAAGAACTAACATTTGCCGCCTGAAAAGAGCTGTCGTTTCAGGTGACGCGTTGTCATCGAGGACTTGCTAAAAAATACTAGATTTATAATCCTTAATGCTCAATATGTTTATGCCTGGAACCTTCGAAAGGCAGTGAACCGTTCAACAGGCTCTGCGGTCTCTTCTTGATTAACCATGTTCAACTTTGTTGGCATCCTCCCTTTGACGACTGTTTTGCGAGTCGAACATGCAAAACGTGATCGCATGGGCATTAAGCGGTAAACAGTTCGTGAACATAAAATTTGTCTGATTGAAATGCCCTAAACATGCGGTTTGTTACAGGCACGTTGCCAGGATTTCCTTCTGGGGGGGGAGCAAATGTCAAATTATGTTATATGCCACTGGCATATGACGAAATCTATAGGAAAAATTGCTGTGGTATGTAATTAGGCTTATATTAAATGTACAGGGAAAACGTATAATATTTGCTTTTGCAGCAAATCTATGGCCTCTATTTCGTAAAACCTTCGGAATCGCTAAATATCTAAGGTAGACCGCTTAGCTAACGGGTGAGGCATGACCCCATGACTCCTGGCTACGTCCCTGCTTTGATAGGAGTTTAATAATGAAGAAGAAGTGTACGTCATTAGTGCATAATGCCCAAGTTATGATTGCAGGTCACGTGGGAAGAGATGTGAGCAGTTTTCTGTCATATGTCCTCTATGGTGCAAAAACGCAACAAGGTGGTTCAAGACACAGTGTTAGAAAGCGAAGACGGCGCAAGTACTCTGGAATATTTGGCCAGATATTGAGAAGAGTGGTGCTTGGCCGAATAAGTAAGTTGGACGTGTAATTGTTTCTGGAAGACATAGACCCACAACAATTTATGTTTTTTCCTGTGACATTTCTAAAACACATCATTGTTATTTCATTTGTATTTGAATTACTCGGTTATATTTTTCACACTGTGTAACAGTCAGCATCATGACTTTAGCGCACTCCATGTTCATTTTATCTTTTACTTTTGTTCATGTTTCGATTCTCCGCTTTGCTCACATCATCGAAGATGTGAGCTTAATGTTCATTATCCAGGTCGCAATTGAAATCCCCGAACATGCCATGCCATCAGTGCAAGGATATGTCAACTTCGCATCCATTATCCAGATCACACCTTCAGGCCTCCGAACACGCAGTCTCACCGGTACAAGTATGTACGCCAACCTGATATTTACCATTAAGATCACAAGATTTTGGTTCCGGAATATCTTATAAGCCTCTTGAATGAGCCGGATGTCGTTTGGCTAGCGTGTAGTTTATCTATGTATGCAAACTGCTGGGCACTTAAGACTTGGAGTGGCCGTCAGTGAGCTGTGCTGCTGGAATAGACTGTTAGTTTCAAATACATGGCCGAGGAGGCTGGCGAAGAATTGTATGCACGTGTGGCTTTTAGCATGAACTTGCATCGATGAGACTGTGTGCTCGGAGATTGGAAATGGGCCCCCGAACGAGTGTGCGCTTGGACTTAAACATGTACATATATACATATACCTATTTATGCATGTATATCTCTGTCAAGTAGGGGACATGGTTTTCGGTTGGATTTTTTGGCGAACTGTTACATCAGATCTGTGCTAAGATAGCATACCGGCATTGTCTGAAAGTAAACGACAGTATACGAATTTCCAGCATACTGAACACGGTAGCCTAAGTCGCTGCTTGCTGTCAAGAAGAACCAAATGTGGTTTAGTGACATGGTGCCACTGTGAGCGAATCCGCCAATCGACGTGCACACAAGGAAAAAATGCACTCACGCTCCCCACCAATGCCGTTGTATTTACGAGTGGCAGCATGTACTGGTCCCCGTCGCCCCTCACCTAGTCTTGCTTTCCTGTCGTGTTCGCTGATGTTTTGCATTATCTGATGCTTGTGTACGGCTGCAGGTGGCTGGTACTGTTCGGTCCACCCACCGGGCCGGAGCTGGCAGAAGCAGGACGCCACCGTGGAGCACTGCTGGGCCGAGGCCCTGAGGCGGCGCGCGCGCTACCTGCTGCTCAGCCGGTCCGGCTGCCTGTTCCGGAACGCGGCCACCAGCCTGACCTCGGCGCCCTGCAACGGCACCGCCTACCACGTCGTCAACGTCGGCTACTACCGCAACGACCTGCAGCACCTAAACAAAGGTCAGCGGCCGACGGCGCCCCAGCCCATTCGCCGGATCTGGAGGGCCGAGAAACATTGTCGGTCGTGTTTGCCCTGAGGAATGTCTTCTGCCGGTCAGACATGCGCGGTAGTAGTCAAGGGTTAAGCTCTTTAGATGTTAAAATGGGCGCAAGTGCGCGCAAACGCGGTGTGAAAAACATGGGCCAACAAAGGAATGACGATTCTGTAGCAATAAAAAGAAGCTGGAAGAAAAACGTTGGTGGTCTGAGGCAACGTTTATGCCTTCCTAGAAATAGTGAAGAAAAGCCAAAATCACGGTCAATTGACATCCAAAACTCTACACGCCTATAAACAGTCGTAACGTTCCCACATGTGAAGAGGTCTGACAGAGTGGTTCTCGTGCATTGCCGGCACGGCCCCGTTCTCCGGCGGCGTCCCTCGCTCGAGCGTGACCGACGCCGGCCGCCACCGCAGACATGCAGGCCTGGATCTCTGCGCAGCCGCCGACGGGCGTCGCGTGGGGCACGGTGCCCGGCGTGCCGGACAAGCCGCTCACCATCCGCGGCTGCACCACCGTCTGCCACAAGTTCGGGCAGGACTTTGCCCGCATCGACCGGTGAGCCGTGCGTCCGCGCTGGCGTCTCTGTGACAAAACGCCCGGCACGAGACGACGTGGCCTGTTACACACGATCGGCTCATTCACATTCAAAGCACAAAACTGAGCTTCCCAGGATTAATGATGTGTTCTGTGACCCTTTGACGCTGCGTCGAACGCAGAGGCCACCGGAGGAGCTTCCACGCACCAGGCGCTGCCCGTGACAGGCTCACCCCCTCCCCCCGGCCAATTAAAGCAGACATTCCCCGCTACCGCAGCCCCGAGCCGACGGGACGGCGACCTCAGCGGACGACTCTCGGCCGGCAGGTTCGGCTGCCGTTGCGGCATGGCCATCAACCGGACGGCCGAGATCCGGCAGGAGGACCTGAGCTTCGTGCGCGCCGGCCGGAGGCGGCTCGAGCCGGGCTTCACGGTGCGGCTGCACGCCGGCGGCCTGACCGGCTGGGAGTGCACGGCCGCGCCGGTCGACTTCGTGCCTGTCACCGGCGCACAGACCCTCCAGGAGGCGCTGGACGCCTGCCGCCGGCGCCGCTTCCGCTTCCTGGCGCCCGGACGGTCAGCGCGCCCGCCGCCGCCGACCGTTTCGCTTTCGGAAAGGCTGCTACTCTTTGGAGCTGTTAAAGAATGCCGATGTTTTAACCACGGTCTTTTTCATTGTTCATCTGCCTTCCTTCTTCGTCTTTTGTCGTTTTTTTCTAGATGTTTGATGTGTTTTTTCATTGAGACAGTCATCTCTGTGCAGTAAGTCCTCAGTTTTGTTCTTTTCTTTAGTTGTTACTTTCGTTTGTTATCTTCTGCTTTCATAAAGTTATTGCGGCACGTTCTTTCCTATTTTGTCTTTCTTCCCTTCCTTTTTTCCATCTGTTTCTCGGGGCGCCTCGTTTTTTCTTTCGTTCTCCTTTAATATTACATTCTACATCGGGAATAATCGTTAAAAGCAACATCGTTATTTTAATTGAAACCCAGGCCTTATTTTACGAGAAAGCCCGTGGGAATACTGTCAGTCCAATGACCGAATGGCCTTACACTAGCCTGTTGACGACCTGCGTATGCCTGTCTAATTGCGTGACTGTGTGGTGGATAAATGTAAAATGGGCCCCGCCAGAGCTGCCAGCTTTCTCCGTCGGAGATAAAAACTCGCACAAGGTGGATATTTGTCGTTGGGTCGTTTGGCGCAACATTATCTTTCGCGCTTCTCTGATTACGACGTCGAAGAGAAACTGCCCTTTGGGGCATCTGGACAGTGCGACAAGGTTCTATGTCAAACGATTCAGCATGATCATTTTGGCATCGTTCTGCAATGTTGTACTTACTACTCGAGTGCGGCATGCTTGTCAAAGCTTTGTCGATCGCAGGGATTACTTCTACTGTGGCAACAACACCGACAACCTGGAGAGATTCTCCAGAACTCAGTGTCAGATGAACGTGACAACAAGGCGGTCGTATTCGGTCATCAGCATCAACGTCATCGAGAGGCAAATACAGCGCGTGGAGGAGCATGTTAACGGTCAGTTCAGACTAGTGCATTTTATGGCGTTTTTCCCTTGTCCTTCATTCCCCATGGCCTTCTGTTCCAAATGTGTCTTAGCTGGTCAGAACAATGAACGGGGATTGCTATCAACAGTTTTTATCCCATTATATCGTGTGCAGCACTGTGTCAGATTGTTGCCCGTGATGAGAAACTAAAGACGACAGATATCTGTGACCAAATTCTTTCGCGAATGGTACTGGGATTAAGGAGTGTCCGAGAAACCGATATTGTGGCGTTGTAGTGGACAATTAAAAAAAAACAGGAAACTAAACATTGTAACAAAGCTGTGGCTGGAGAACATTTGAAAAAATACCATCGGGAGTAGAGCAGTCATAAACGTGAGTGATTCGTCATGGCGCTAAAGGGCACTTGGTGGGGTCCGACGACATAGGCTGCAGTCCTCTATGGAATCCCTAAACCTTGAGAGCCTTTCCGAACTTGACTAGACGGAGACAGCAGAGGCGGAGACGGAGATATCAGACGGCAGTCTGCGATACGTGAATGTTCATCGTCTCGTGTGACAAGTGAACGGCGAATTCGGCGTCAGACACTGCTGCCGCGGCGAATCTTAGATACGAAAGCCCGAAACCGTGAAAGTGTTCCGAACATCGGATTTGACCGCGGCATCAGAACGCCTTTTTCGTATACGATTTCCGCTTGTCCCTAATAATTCGGTTTACCCTCCTGTTACGGTCTTCGCTTATCCGTAAGAACTTGAATTGCTTTCCTATGGTTATACGAAACAGTGACGCCTCTTCCTCTTTGTTATAAGGTTCGGTCTACCTTATCTCCTTCCTCGAAGGAGGCTTGCACCAGTCAGGAGCCCTTCTGGGGTGTTCCTGGATCCCTGTGCCATTCACCGATGTGGTGTTCGTGAGGCAGCGGTTTGGGCTCCGTGCTGAATGACCGTTCCCAGCCTCCTGGCTCGGTACGATTCATCAGTGGGAGACCCTCCCCAGAGCGGCTGCGGCTGAACCCGGTCTCCGTGGCGCTGTGGACGGCGGATCCGGCCGGTGCTGACGGCGCGCGTGTGTGGCCCGTCCGCAGAGTACCTGTTCTGGTGGGTGGCCGAGAAGGCGCCGGCCGTGTTCTGGACCTCGATGCTGGACGTGCCCCTGCTCGAGCAGTGCGTGCTCGGCTGCAACAAGAGATTCGTCGCCATCGGCCCGTACGTTGTGTGCCGTGACCCCGCACGGGATCTCGGCCCGTGCTAGATTTTGGATTCGATCTCGGCCGCGTCATAGTTGCCTTGACCCCGCCTCGACTTTAACGAAAATTGTTGGTTTATCGCCAGACAGCGAGAGAGCATAAGAAACGGTCAAGTCCTGATATGTCCTGGACTTCAACGTCTGCAAAAGGAAGAACAGCCCGGCATTACGACTTTTTATCTTCGTGGAATCAGCGAAATTCCGGCGATTAGTTTCTAGGAAAAAAACGCATTGGTCGCACCGAACCACATCGTTTCCCGTACCGCTTCACGCCATACTAGTCTCGTTTACTAATTCTTCCTGTGCCGCGTGCCGGTGCCTTGAGCTGACGTTCTTGTAGCTCTCCTGATATTCGATGTTCGCAGAGACGGGTGCTCTTGCGGCAGCCTACGCCGCAACCACACCAGCCTGCACGTGCGGGAGTGGGTGTCGACACAGTCGGCTGCGGAGCGTATTCCGGGCTCCGGGTACCTGCTGCTGGACAAGGAGGGCTTTGTGAATGGTGAGCAAAATAATCAAAGACGCTGGTCTGAACAGTGAAACGGTGACGAACTGGTAGCCTGAAATACATCAATGCCTGCATAGCAGATCGATGTAACGTGGTCTGAAACCTGCGGTTGAGTGAACGGAAGGCAGAAGAACATTGATCCTAAGCCACCACCGATCAGCCGTGCGATCTGATGATTTGTGTATGTATAGGTTGCAATAAGCTGTGTAGCATGCATGACAATGGAGTGAGTTGTTAACTTGGTAAGCTACACCTTACCTTAGATGTTTATTTCCTTCGGGAGGCTTCGTACGCTCTTTTATGCCGGTATCTAGGCGTTTGCATTTACGTATGTCGCTTGAATTTGCAGGTCAGTGCTATATTGCGTCCGATGCGTTCAGTACTGTTATTGAGCTGTTTTTTTTTGTAGTTCCGGAGGGATGGCACTGTACCACAGAGCCGCGACAGTGGAAACACCACGCAGTGAAGCGATTCTCTCAGTGCATGAAAACCTGCCATCGAACCAAAAAGGCCTTCGCAGCTTTCGGAAAGTGAGTGGGGGCGTCAAAACAGGCGTACTGTTTCCGCTAGCGATCTAGAAATATGACAGGAGCTTAACGCTACGATTTGGAGCAGACTGTTTTCAAGAACGTGGCTCACGTTCGTTTTTTTATGGCGTTTTAGGTTGGACGTAATGTAAAAGGAGGGTGAGTTTGGAATGCAGGCATATATGTAGCAGCGGCCCCTGCGATATAATAGCCCTGCCAGAAACAGCTCAGCTTCCGTTGTTTACCATGTTATCACAAAGTGAAATCAACTCCCGCAGCTGCGCGCAGATGTTTGTTCTAAAGTTGAACATGCAATTAAACTGGGGTTCTGCCGTATGCTCACTGCGCCGTTGTTATGTATAATCCTGCTATTGGTGTTCACAGCACTAGGGCGTGTGAAATAAAGGTAATTTAGAATATTTATACATGCCTTCAAGATATATGACGTCACGGGTGTTAAATGCGTGTTGTGCGGTATGAATCCGCTAATTTAGAATGAAGATTTATTTTGGAAGCATCATTAACCAATAGCTAAACGCTGTCAGTTCTGGTAGAAAGTGCAATCGTAAGAATATTGCATACTTAACAACGAGTAGTTCATAGCCTTAAGCTTATTTGGTCGTGAATTTGGCGTCCTACCCGCTAACCTGTGGACTGTGGACTATTGCATACTTAACAACGAGTAGTTCATAGCCTTAAGCTTATTTGGTCGTGAATTTGGCGTCCTACCCGCTAACCTGTGGACTGTGGACTATTGCATACTTAACAACGAGTAGTTCATAGCCTTAAGCTTATTTGGTCGTGAATTTGGCGTCCTACCGAAGGGCTGCTCTTCACTAACGAGAAGAGGGACGGTAGAGGCAGTGCCTGCGGGATGGAGAGCAGCGAGGCGGTAGAAGTGTTACCTGTGGACTGTACAGCGGCGGGGCGGTATAGTCAGTACCTGTGGACTGTACAGCGGCGGGGCGGTGTAGTCAGTACCTGTGGACTGTACAGCGGGGTGGGCGGTATAGTCAGTACCTGTGGACTGTGCAGCGGCGGGGCGGTGTAGTCAGTACCTGTGGACTGTACAGCGGGGTGGGCGGTATAGTCAGTACCTGTGGACTGTAGTCAGTACCTGTGGACTGTACAGCGGCGGGGCGGTGTAGTCAGTACCTGTGGACTGTACAGCGGGGTGGGCGGTATAGTCAGTACCTGTGGACTGTACAGCGGCGGGGCGGTGTAGTCAGTACCTGTGGACTGTACAGCGGCGGGGCGGTGTAGTCAGTACCTGTGGACTGTACAGCGGCGGGGCGGTATAGTCAGTACCTGTGGACTGTACAGCGGCGGGGCGGTATAGTCAGTACCTGTGGACTGTGCAGCGGGGGGGGCGGTATAGTCAGTACCTGTGGACTGTGCAGCGGCGGGGCGGTGTAGTCAGTACCTGTGGACTGTACAGCGGGGTGGGCGGTATAGTCAGTACCTGTGGACTGTGCAGCGGCGGGGCGGTGTAGTCAGTACCTGTGGACTGTACAGCGGGGTGGGCGGTATAGTCAGTACCTGTGGACTGTGCAGCGGCGGGGCAGTAGAGTCGGTGCCTGCCGCCACAGGAGCGGCTGTCGCTGCGGGGACACCGGCTCGGGGTTCCGACGCCTGCCAATGGCCCGCTGTCAGGCGCAGCTGGCTGGTGCCGACGCGTACTCAGTGCTGTCGGTCTCCGTCTGGAGGGAAAACTACGCCAACTTTTCCGGACAAGGTGAGCCATGCTCTGGGTATCAGTGCCGGGAGTATTGAGTACGTCCTGCCAGCAGTAACGCTGCTCAGAACGAGGCGACAAGGGTCTGTTATAAGGATGGTGGGGTGGTTGTGTGCGAACGAACGGTGCTTTCTTGCAGCAAAGTGGTGTCTAATAGCCAACTCAGTAAAAACCGGTTTTGTTTAGAACAAAGAAAAGTTGTGAAGTTCACAGTTGGTTTGATTGTCTCAAGAGTGGAATCAGACTTTCTGGTCAACGCTGAAACCACGCAGATTAGCTGAGGTGACATATGTCGACCCTTTTGGACGGGAAGGAGCGTGCTCCAAATGGGACTTTGCATTGCCCGACTGGACCTGTCTTCAGCTGGCTACCGGGCCTCGTGGGTGGCAAAAAAGCCAGCCGCCCTCGAGTGGGAGCTGCAGCCGGGCTCCACCGTGCTGCAGCAGTGTGTCTCGGCGTGCAACGACCAGCGCGGCGTCCGGCTGATCTCGCTCGGGGTGTGAGTAACCTTGTGAGGCGGGGTCCGGCGGACGTGCTGGTGCACCGAACACCCTTCAGCCCGACCCTGGTTATGCTTTTTTTGCTTAAGACTTGGGTGGTTCGCTACGAGCCAGTGGCGTCGTTTTCAGCATTTTTTGTACAGTAGTAGGTTAACCATCAAAAAATTAAAGATGTCGTGCAAGCCAACATTAGTCTGACTGAACATAGACAGGACGATCTGGCCAACGTTTTAGATCTCTGGAAACTATCAAGCATTGCGAGCTCAAGTTTTCCATAAGAATGATGATGAGTGCCTTGCTAACAAGGAAATATAGTTGTGATGAATGCGTCGTTAAACCGAGAAATGGGGATTTGTTCTCCTTGTTATGGTTTTCTGGGTCTCAGTCCGCAGATCTGATTTAGGCACGCATCAGTCGAAGACATGTCATGGTCTTATCTTGCCATTCAAACGTTCCACCACATTTTTTACCATGTCTAATATAATGACTCCACTACTTCTCTGTCGATGTTTTTCGAGTGTTGCAGCGATATGTTTCTTGTTCCACCAGAAACGGCTGTGAGTGCGGGTTCGCGGGTGCATCTCACCGTAGCTCGTCTTTGGGAATGGACGCTACCATCACCAAACGGGCGGGGCTTCTTTCTCGTCGAGAGGAGCTCGCCGTCCACAGGTATGTGGTGTAAGAATGCGTCCGTTTGCTACCGCCGTGTGGAAGATACGTTGACGTGGGGTCGCATTGTTTTGCGAGCGCATGGACTTCGCGAAGCAGCTTATAGGTTGTTACAGGTTCAGGTTCCTTAGGTTCTGTTACTTTGTAGACAAATTTTTGTCAATGTTACTAAGGCATGGATGTCACGCGGTTTTAGGGCAGCATGTGAAAATATTGGCCGATGTGACGTCGTTATAGCTCTCAGTAAAAGCTTCATCACTGCCTTCCGTAGCAAAATGAGGGCGACCTTGGTCTCTTACTGGGGGCAAACTCACTTCAGAGGTCACCAGCTTCTTGCTTTACGGAGGAACTCGTGCACTATTCATTTCATTATACAACAGTCCGTGATTTCAGGACTCCCAGATTTGCGGTCTCATGTCGATCACCGTTATGTCGTTTCGCGAATAAAACGGAGGCTTAAGAATGCTTCTCTTTCCTTCTTAGGGCCCAAGGATTTGTCCTTTGGTTTGGTGTGCAAGAGCAGGGTATTTGTAACTTTCTCAGTGCCCGTTTGCCAACTCTAAGAATTTTAATCTCGTTTTTTCGACTTGATGCTATCGGCTTTTGAATGTCTGGGGTCCCTCCAGTGTTTCTCAAGAGGTGGTTTGATAAATCATCTGATTGCGTAATGGTGACAGCCGCCATTTGTTTAAGCTCCTGGTAGCTTACAAACGCCTTACAAGCTGCCTTAAAGTTATTCTCTCAGAATGACCACCCATGAGGTTTTCTAGACTTTCTGCCACACCTCAGTATCCTCAGCCATAAACTGCAGAACCCTTTGAGCTTGAATTTGGGAGTCCCTTGTTGTTAAGGATCGCCACGTGGACCCTCATCTCGACATAAGTAGATGTGGAAGAGTTCGCAAGGCAACATTTTTTTCGGGACGTCGGCTGTGTCTTGTGTGCCAGCTTGTACCAAGTGTTTTCGTTATGTATATGCCGTCTTTCTGGGGTCACTGGATTGCCACCAAACAGTTGCTTTTCATATTGCTGGTTTTCCGGGATGTAAAGCTCTTTTCATTTTCAAAGGGACTCCGACCCAAAAGTAGCTTTGGAGTCCCACTACGTTGTGTTTCCTTGACCGTGAGGGAAGCTGTGTTTGAGATAGTAAGTTGCTTGAATAACTAGAATGGTCACATGGCGTATCTCCAGGCATGGATGAACGCTGAGCAGTCCACCGCACTGCAGTAAAAGTTGGCCTCTGTGAATGCGCTCACCGTTTGTCATTCCACGCGCTTTAATAAGGAATATTTTTCAGGATATACACCACCGACGTTCAAGTGGGTCGTTAAGGCGAATACCACAGATACGAAGCACAACATTTCTGTCAGCGTAGAGCCGGTGTGGATCAGACGTGAGGCGCATCTGTCCATAATCATTTCTCTTGCCATCAAACGCGTCTTTCTGTTTGGACATTGGATTCCGTTGCTTTGCATATCATTGAAAATGGCTCTTAAGTCAGGAGCATTCTAGAAACGATATGTTTTGAACTTCTCTCGTTATCTGTGCAATTTCAAACCTGGTCGATCTGAAGGCCTGCAAAGGTATGTTTTGATGTTAAATTTAGTACTGAGTCGGTCCTGCGTGAAATGGGTCTAGAGGTAATCTCTCTCTCTCTCTCTCTCTCTCTCTCTCTCTCTCTCTCTCTCTCTCTCTCTCTCTCTCTCTCTCTCTCTCTCTCTCTCTCTCTCTCTCTCTCTCTCTCTCTCTCTCTCTCTCTCTCCTTGTGGCCACCGCGCCTCTGCTGCCACGGCCACCCCTGTTTCTGCCCGGTACAGTGAACATCACCCGGGAGGAGACCACGCGCAGACGCCTAGTGCGGGAAGGCGGCCGCGTCAACAGGTCCTCAGGGAACGTCGGAAAGGCCACCGACGGCCCGGTGCGCGGTGTCGTCGCCGACAGACAGTCGGGCTACACCGACGAGCGCGGCGCCGACCTGAGGCGCTTCAGGCGCGTGAACAGCACGCGACAAGGTGCGTCCCGCGGAGCGTCGTCAGGATGCGACGCGGTCAACAGGCGGCGGACGAGTTTGACGGCGGCTGTTGGTGTCTGTGGAGACTCATGAGTATTTCATGGGCTACAGCGCACTGGGCTGATATCAGCGGATAGTCTCAGATGTGGTAGTGGTGAGGTACTGAAGCAAACTAATTTTCTTCGCGCGCCAGTAGAATTTACTGGCGCGCCAATAATACGCGGAATTGAGACAGAGAGGCGAGGTGTGTTCAGCACCAGTCATTTGTCTGTTGCGGAAAATCAGAAAATGTCATATTTCGATAGATATATAGATAGGTAAATAAACGATACTCAGATACTTAGCGTAGTTTTTAGGAACTAACTGCGAAAACGTCGAAGGGCAGAGTAAAACAACGAACGTTTGTTTGTGTTCTGATGGATAACATGATGCATTTGCAGGTGCCACTACGAATCAAGAAATTGCGATAACGAATGGAACGGCACAAAACGTTGGAATTACCGAAAGAAAGAAAGAAATTGTGAACAATACAGAACGTTATTACGTGGCAGGTACGTGGTATTTTAAGACATTTTAAGTGCTATCGAATTTGCCTCACGTCATTATTTTGTTCTTGAATGCAGACGAAATTTCGGAAGTGCGTAGATCATGCATGCAGGAGTTCAATGGCACTAACTGCGTTGTTTCTGCGTCATACCGAGCTGTCCACCTGTGGTCTCAGCATTTATTGTGCAAAAGAAAGAAATCTCGTAAGCGTGTCGCAACGCGTTACAGCTATTGTTTACTGGAAAGCGTTAGAATCAAGTGCAAAATGGAAGAGGAGGTAGAAACGTGCAATATTTTTACTGTTAGTTTGTGGGTTAAGACACACAGCCTCTTGGGCTCAGGTTTCCAAAGTCTTGTGTCAAGTCCTGTGTCTCGTCAGGCTTCAGTCAGTCGTTGGATGTTTTATATCTTCCGCCAGGTAATTACGCATTATGTGCCAGGCGTGATTTACCAGGGCCGCTGTGTGCTGTCAATGAACATGATTTAGGTTTCATTGCAAATCTGTCCACAGCTGGTGCAAACGCCATTGCTGTAGGGTCATCAGAAAACAAAGTCGTGGATGTGGAGGAGGAAACATCAGATCGACTGTCAAAACGGCAGTACACAAAGCATAGTGGTGAGAGAGACACCGTTAGGTGATGCTATGATGTTCTTAGGAGTTGGTTCTGTCTCTCTGACACGAATGCTGTAAAAGACGGCGTATTCTCGGTGATGTAACCATTTAATGCACGCAGCCATTTTAAACCTTGTGGCGTGCTAGGTTTTTATGATATACTTGATCAAGTGATGGTGTCACTCGAAACCTTTGGATAAGGCAGGAGCAAAAACCGATTTCAGTGTTCCATTCAAACGCGAAGGGTTTTTACTGTCCTTTTCGGTGCATCAGGTTCCCGAGCCTCAACGTGCTAAATGTGTCTGGTAGATTGCGATGACGGAGGCAACAGGTGTTCTGTGACTGTGACTATTGTTTTGCAAATGCTAAAAGCGGACGCTTCTCGCTGTAAGCTTGCAATATGAGAGACATGAAGGTTTTATGATTATACTTCTTTTGCTATCCTAAAACAGGCGTAATGCTTTGATTTAAAAAAAATAGAATATATCCTCCGAGTCCTCCCGCCCGCGTGAATCGATGAATACAACAGTATCGGTGAACTTGGAATGCATCCATTCTGTTTTTTTTTTTTTCGTTTTTTTGTTGTTCGTTTTTTTCAATGATGATGGTATTTGCATGTGGACCTGACTTTCTGCTTCGTCCGTCTCGTGATTTCCCATAGTCGTTGTCAGTTGCACTTTCGGTGCACGCGTCGTCCGCGAGGTGAGGTGGCTCTGAACTTGTTACGGAAGTTAGTGGCGTCGAATTCAAGCGAGCGGGCAAGCGTTAGGCTCTAAGCACCGGTATCAGCCAAGTTGCACTAAGTCTTAGGCGACTCACAGACTCATCAGACTATCACAGACTCCCCAGTCACCCGCTGCGTCAACGCGACTCGCAGGCGCGCCGTTGCGCCTGACGTCGTCCGTCTACTGGTTTCAGTCAAAGGTACTCGGATAGCGCAGAAAGTGGAACAGTTCGTCTCCAACCGAAACGAACAGCTGATGCGAGGATCGAGTCTGGTCTCTGACATCCTGCAGAAGGACGTGTTTGGTGAGTCGGGTAGAACCCACCTGAACGCAGATCACGCAACTTCCCTTGCTGAAGAGGCCTTTGAAGTACGATCAAGACCAGACACAAAAAACAGTAAGATAAGAAAATTCTCATTCTCATCAGCCTGATGGGAATGAGAATGAATTGACATTACATAAAAGTACGAACAGAATTGGCCCAGGTTTGGCTCAGGTTTTCGTCATCAGAGTGCGGATTTTCTTTCCAAACAGGAAAGGCACAGTGCAAAAACAGTTTTAAAGAACCAAACCATCTTTTTCATTGTGCGAAGTTCCGCAATGGTCACGACTTGGAATGGGTCATAGCAATGGAAGCCGCGATTTTTTACGGAGCACAAACCGCACTGGCTGTTTTTGAAGGGATGCGTATCGTATGAATTCCTCGCCATTCAGATTCATAGGACCCGGGGAAAAACCACTGTTACGTAGGAACAGTTTTAAGACATCATGGGTGCCAAAGTGCATAAAGCATAGCATGTTGCATGGACAGTGAACCTGGCATCCAGTAGTATATTCCTGATTACGGCTGACTCGAAAATTAAGCACCACAGTTGCTGCGGTAACTGAATCACCTTGACCTTATGCTAATGTTCTGGGTTGTTTGATTTTCGTATCTTTTGTTTTATGGAGTTTTATTTCCAGCGAATCAGACGCATGCGGACTCATCGGCGATGAATCTTTTGATGAAACGAGCCAATATGAAGGATAATAAAGTGAAGAGCAACAGCAACGGAAGTTCTGTCGCCCGTAAGTCATAAAAATGCAATTCTTAAATATTCTCCCATCAGCTGTTTTCATAATGGTGATAGACGTTTCCTCACGCTTGACCAGAAGTGACTGGTCGCGTTTCATTATTTGACACTTCAAACTTAAAACGCAGCAGGATTTAACACTAGCTAGCAGTAGTACGAATATGGTATGTTAGAAACTTCTTTGCGTCGTAAGAACCATGGATGACATTGCTTGTATTATTGATGTTGCCGATGCAGCAACAATAATTCCGAAGTTATCATGAGGCCGACGTATGGAAAGACGATGATGACGTATGGAAAGAATGGGCTTTAAAGTGACACTGCTAACACCAGCAATTATCCAGAGCCTCGACATTTGGTAGGAATTGTAAGGATATGGCGTCATTTCTGATCACATTTATAACTTCCTCATGAAAGCGGCTGTTAGGAATATTCCGGCCGTTTATAACGGATTTCGAGAAAGTGCTGGGGTTTGGTTAAGAAAATAACGAGCGGGCACAAAACATCCTTGGCCGAAATTCCCCGCAAAATTTAGCAGTGTTCTGGAAATTAGAAAACGTCGAAAGAAGAAATGGTGTTGTTTTCCATTGTTTATTTTGTTACATAGCTCACGAAGCGACAGTGGAGATTGATTTTTTTTCGGAGCATTACTGGACTTTCTGTGTAAAAGTCTTAACAACGTAGGATGGCTGAGGTATTGCGTACATGTCAAAACAGAGCACTGCAAGTGTTGTTACAGCGTTGCTGCGAGAGCTGCAGCATGACACGAAAACTGTGAATCATAGGCGCAGCCAAAGGTTGGGGGCGGGGGGCCCGGGCACCTGCCCCCTTAGGTGCTATTTTTGTGAAAACCATTGCACCTCGTCTTCCCAGCAGGCAGTTTTCGTATGATTTCAGTTCACACTGAGCTCCGCCCCCCCCCCTCCCCCTCAAGAAAATCCCGGCTGCGCTCCTGCTGCGAATAAATGAAATTCGAAAGTCATATAGTCAACGATTTTCCCTCATTCCAGATCTCAGACAACAATGATTGATTGCGGAGATGTGGGAGTACATGATAATGGCAGTAGATGAGGGATGGTAGAAATGGGAGCAGTGGTCCAGTATGACGAACAGTATGGACGCCAACGGCGGTTTCACTGTTGACACGTCCTATCTGTTCTTTACATTTACGCAAAACAAACAGATGCACAACAAAACAGTGGCTTTCACTTCATTGCAGTACAGATCCACATTGGAGGCAGCTGCTATATGGGCACAGCAAACAGGACGAAGTGGATTGGGCCATTGATGAAACCGGAGACGCCATTCGCATGTCTCTGCGCTTGCGTTCGGGAGAAGAACAACTTTTATGCTGTCTACGAAAAGTAAGAAAATGCCAATATTTTGCTGTAGTTGACACGACAGCCAGCATGTGCTTACACCACCATCAGAACTCTACTATTAGCCAAATTAGTATGGCTGATGGCATCCCTACATAAACCATGAAAATGTTAATCGTGTCGCCACGTGGCTGTTGAAATTTGTTTTGTGTGTGGAGGGGATGTAATACTACGTATGACAATATTGCTCATCAGCCGCTCATGTCTCATCATCCTTGTCATACGTTATTTATCAAGGAAATCTGGGAGCCGTCTGAAAACCACGGTATGCACTTGAAATGGCGTCTTTTTCTCGGCAGTGGACGCTGTTTCTGTGCCAATGACTACGGCCTGTTCGGCAACAAGACGGGCAGCATCACCACAAGCGGACGATGTCCTCAGCCCGGCGCCAGAGTCATTTACAACGGCATCAAACATACCCACGAGCTGGCGAAATTCTGCAACCAGCCCCAAAGAGGTGTGTGAGGTGGAGGGGGAGCGTAAGTTCCATCCGAGGGACAAGGACCAGGTTTTTGGTCGTGTTCGTTTGCCAAGTGTAGCATCGTGAGCACCGTCCGATTGTCGCTTACCAGCTGCGATTACCTCCGGTAACTACATCAGACACGAGTGATGATGTTTTCGTACTCCCCCCAAAGCTGAGATGTTATCTTTTTGCAGTGATACGAGCAATGGCTGGAACACTTGATTTCTGTCATTAGCGCATCGTGCGAAAGCCCAGACGGTCTTTTTTGCAATGTGTACGGGTGTGGCTGGAACGCCTGTTTCTGTCATTGACGAGTCATACGAAAGCCCAGATATTTACTGGGCTGGACGGCCAATACTTGGTTTGGAAAGCTAGCCGGTCCGACACAGACGGTGTTTTGCAGATAATAGCATCGTCAGTTTCCTGAAGAAGAAGGATGCCGCGGGCACCCGATTCGTCGATTTCACGAACAGCGAAACCCTGGCCGCCAGGATTAACTCAAGCTCACTGAAAGGTCTGTGTGAAGGTTGGGAATGATTACCGTTATAAATCATGGCTAAATGCAGCAAACTATCTTTTTTATTTGTATTTGCGGGGGAAATTACGATTCTCAGAAGGTATCGTGTAAATGTGTTCTTTTAATCTCAAAAGTGCTCCGTTCGCGGCTTGTCCATTTTCACCATGTCTGCTCATGGTTCATACGTTGGCTTCGTTCCAGAAGCCCTTCTTTTAAACGCCACTGTCGTCATAGTGCTCATTTACATCCGCCTGTATATGGTATTTACGCATCTGGGAGGTGCTATGCGTGGCATTTGGCGAAACTGGGCGTTGTGGATCTAGACATTTCAAACTTGTTATTTTCCCCATGGCACTCCCATGAAGTGGTTCATTTTCCTGGAACGCTCGCCACAGCCTTTGACGGAGAGTTGTGCCCGGCAGACTTATTTTGTGCGTATCGGATTATGAATATTGTCCGGTGACAGCCCGTAACCTGGAAGCTGGATATCTCGCCAGTCGTGTCTGTCATCAGCTGCAGTACGGATGTACTCATGGCCGACTACATGCGTTTGCTGGACGTAACATGCTTAGGGATGGTGCAGTATTTCTTGTTTTTAGAAGCACATTTAGTTGCACCAGTCCTGTCTGTTCTGTTGCCGGAATAGCAACCGAAACGGAGCCTTACCTCCGCCAGGGTCGCACGTGAACCGGACCGATGCGGACATTGCCAAGACCGTCCATCGCTGGCATCGGAAGGACGGCATTATATCCACTCACTGGAGGTCCCACCTCGCCTCCGGTACGGCGGTTCAGTCTGGACCTTAGCGCTATTCTTCTCTAGATTAACGTTTTTTTTCCTTTTTAGGAGCCCAGGAAGACCATTAGGATTGAGTTCTTTTAATAGAAGAAAATCATTATGCTTCAGCAACGATTTGGGGTCAGAATCGAAATTTCATACGTTTCTTTTTTCTGTTGTCTATTACTTCGCTGAGACAACTGAGACAACAAAGACAACAATCAAGACAGCACTGATTCTCTTCCGTTATGACCGCTTCCCCGTCATGCAGGTAGAAATGGATCGTTGGATAACTGTAGTTCCCGCAACTGGAGGATTCCAGGCCGAACGAGTTGCACGCTGACATCGGTGGCGTCTTGCCACTGATGCTGTAAGTCCTCCTTGTCCTGGATTGCGTTTGTGACCTTGCAGCCCACCACAAAGTTTGGCACCTCCAGCATCAGCGGTTGCCAAACCAAGGATCTGAATGGCAGAGGGGTACACCTCAGCACGTGCATCCCGCACACACCAGGCTGGAGCTGTTGACGTGCAAAACAGCCACAGATATCGACTGCCACGTATCACGTGCTCCTGCCTGTCATTGTTAAGCATCCCAGCGGTAGTCGTTTTGCTTCATGCAGGTAGAAATGGATCGTGTACCTTCCTGAAAACGGAGGATCGAGGGCGATCAACGTCCAACGAGTTGTGCGCTCACATGAGTGGTCCTGGATGGCGTGTATGACTGCAGCCCGCCACAAAATTTAGCACCTTCAGTGTCAACGGTTCACAAACCAAAGACCTGAATGGCAAAGGAATACACCTCAGCACGTGCCCCGCACACACCAGGCCGAAGCTATGGACATTCAAAACAGCCACATAATCAACTGCCACGTATCACGTGCTCCCGCCCGCCAGTTTCCAGCATCCCAACGGTAGTAGTTTTGTGGCAGTGAAGGAGGGATGTTTATCTTGAGTCGCTATCACCTCGCGCTTCACGTGCGAGCAATACCCCATTTCGACCCGAATCCATCTAAACTGATCGCCCAGCTGCCCCTCCGCCTTTTCAAACAATTATCCCGCCTCCGACTGGGGAGGGGGCAGTTGACCGCCCCCCCCCCCTGAGGTTTTTCTAGGATTGCGAGAGAACAAACAAACACAGAGCCACGAAACATGGTGTACCTTTTGCTTGATCACTTTACACCCTGTGTCAAAGTTTTGACCTCACGTCAAGTCAGATGTCTGATCTAGGTCAGGTCAAACGGACCTATGTCCAAAAAAATTTAGCGCCCTGTAACTTTTTCGAGAAACAAGATATCACAATAATACTGTCAGAGATTAGTGATCTCGATAGATGCAGAAACCTCCTCTCTCAGATTTTTCGGAATTTTCTGGGTCATTGACCTAAGGTCAAGCCATTTTCAAGACATGTCGTCGTTTTTTTCGAAAATTGGCGGAATTTTTCATAACATTTTTAGTGTGGAGTGAAGCAGACATCTAGTTACCGTCATTGGGCAAAGTATCAATGACTTCCAGCCTTTGACCTGAGATCAGGTCACGTTGTGGGCCAAAATGTGCCACAGTCAAAATCAGTGGTAAATTACTCAGAATGGATAGAAAATAGCAGAACTGGCTTGCACAGACCTGAGTAATACCACGAACCTCGAAAGTTTGAAAAAATTGCATATTTTGGAAATAAATAGGCTCTTGCGAATAAAGCTCCGCCATTTGTGTAGATTGGTAACCAATGAATTTTTCCAAAATTTAAGCATGAAAAACCGTCACAAGAACCACTAAGACCAATAAAATTTACATGGATAGGGTTATGTCGCCAAAATGAAGGGACGCTGAAATAAGTTCCCGTTCATTTCTTTCTGCGCACGGCTGCGGCGCCCGCCGACAGCCCGCGCGAAAATTGGTGTGTCTTTAACTCAACGTTTCGGGGTATATATTGAACAAATCTGAGAAATTAGACGTCTGTCGGCATCCGCGGGCCTTTACTTGTGCGCTGGTGCCTTTACCTATGCGTTATTAGTCACAGCCCTTGATATTAAGGCCGTTTCTCGATCTCATGCAGTCGGCTATGATAAAGCACATATATAGGACGTAAATTGCTTACATATTATCTAAAACTAACAAATGAGACCAGTTTCGAGCTCTACACGCCACAAGCTTCCCAACGGTGTGCTTATTTTTATCGTGCGACCAATCGCTCGTGAGTTAGAGGGGAGGCGGTGAACCGCCCCCCCCCCCCCCCAGTCGGGCGTGATCGTCGCCGACTGACGGTCGTGCGCGGGTTATCACGCCAAACTGCACTGTTTGTGTTCCGGAAATTTGTCCGTAAGAAACGGGTGTAAAAGAGGTGCACGCGCGCTGCACGTGATCCTTTGCACCCTGGCGGGAGTACCGTCGGATAGCCTTAGTGCTGATCTGTCCATCCACGAAATTTAGCCACTTAGGTCACTGTTTACGGCACTCGGAGGTCTCGAATTCAAAGCGAAACACATACATGTGGATCGCCTCGTGCATTGCACATGGTTACTGACCGCAAAAGCGAGTACCCACAATTGGCGTCCATGTTATCACCAAGTCCTGGATGAACAGCACCCGCCGTTTGACCAGTACCCATGATTAACTGAATTCTGCTGAGGTCCGGCTTGTGCCACATGACACGTGCCACACGTTCTAATCGCTTCGAAACCTAAAGCACAATTTGTCCACCGAGTCGATGGTGCCAGATGTGTCGCGATCGACTGGCGCGTTGGGACGTACGGGCTCCGAAACTTGAACACGCACACTTACGAACGCCTCGGCTTGCACTTTGTTTTTCGAGCGACTGCCAAGTGTGAAATCTCACTGGCAAAAAGCGCGCAAAGATTGCATTCATCTCTTTCTATTCTGAAGCAGTTTTTAAGTGCGCTTTATTTGATCTTGAGAATAGCAGGAATGGTAAAAATGCGTCTCGATGAAATTGCAAGTTCTCCCCTTACCACTCTATAATTTGTTAATTGGAGTGTTTTTTGTACATGCCTGTAAAATTAGCCTATCTCTTCCTAACTCATCGCATATCTGTACGCGCGTATGTATGCATGTATGTATCTCATGTTGTTCGCCATGTCCATCGCTCCGAATAGAGCGCCAGTGAAGTTCGACTCGCCTGATGCGGTCAGTAACACGCTTGCGGGTGCCTTTCGGCAGGACCGCTGAAGAACCTCTTCAGTCTCAGGCTGCACGTCCTCCGGCTGCACAACTTCACCGAAAACCTGAACCTGACCACCCGCCAGTACGTGCACACAGTGCACAGCGCGCGCAGCCTGCCGTTCAAGAAGTCCGTGTTCGGCTCGTTCCTGTTCGGCTGAGCCGCCACCGGGCGTGACATGGAGACGTGAGTTTGGCCCGCGATCTGGGGACCTGAGCTGGGACATGATCCTGCGCTGACCTGGCGGTGTGACCTGGGGCCTGACGATGATCATGGTTAGCGGCCTAGTCTGACCTGTTCTGGGACTGTGGTGACGTGGCTCACGCACCAGATTCCTAGTCTGATTTTGGCAGGCCCAACCCAATGGCGTGCTTGAGAGACCTAGAGCTGGCTGCAGCTCAGAGGCCTCGGCATGGCCACTTCCTCAGGTTCCTCAGCTTCGCGTTCCAGCGACGCGCGCCCCGTCGTCCCTTTCGTCTCCCGGTCAACGCTGATAATATATAGCAGTCAGCCCCACGTCAAACAGGTGATAAAATGATGTCTTCCAAAAGCCGGCTGTGCGTTTGTATCTATGTAGTGTGGCCATGCGACTGTTTTCGAGCGTGGCTGTTTGTCGTTCGCATTCGGAAAACCGGCTTCGAGTGTCAACGTGCTTCGTGTCCTTTTGTGTGCGGGAGAGCTTTCATTTGGCCGGTGTCACACGTGCTGCCGACCTGGGGAGTTGGATTCACGGACTTCGCGCAGAAACAGCTACGGTGATGAATGCAGAAATAAAGCCGTGAAACAGTTAAGGGTGGAAAGACTGTTCTTTTTTAGGTTTGGTGCTTTATCGTTACGAAGAGTCGATCGCCCACCAGTGTCGTGATCTGCATTTTTTGAGCACTCATAAATAAAGTATCAATGGCGGTGCCAAGAAACGTAAAATGAGGCACAGTTCCCCGTCCCTGACAGACTCAGTAAAGTTATGCCATTTGGTACGCACCCGGTGCAGCTTTCCGTCCCCAGGTACCGTACACCGTATAACTCCTCCGTCGGGCACCGCATCCGGTACAGTTCTCCCTCACCGGGCACTGGACTCGGTACAGTTCCCCCACCGGGCACTGGACCCAGTACAGTTCTCCCTCGCCGGGCACTGGACCCGGTACAGTTCCCCCCACCGGGCACTGGACTCGGTACAGTTCTTCCTCACCGGGCACTGGACGCGGTGCAGTTCCCCCACCGGGCACTGGACCCGGTACAGTTCTCCCTCGCCGGGCACTGGACCCGGTACAGTTCTCCCTCACCGGGCACTGGACCCGGTACAGTTCTCCCTCACCGGGCACTGGACCCGGTACAGTTCTCCCCCACCAGGCACTAGACTCGGTACAGTTCCCCCCACCGGGCACTGGACTCGGTACAGTTCTCCCCCACCGGGCACTGGACCCGGTACAGTTCCCATCACGCAGGTCCGCACCAGGCGCCACCGACAGCCAGCAGGCGGCGATATGCGAATATTTGTATATTGGATACTGCACGTCATAAACAGGAGACTATCGCACAATCTCTCGGACCGGCCAGTGCAGCACTGTCCGCCGGCCGCTCCGGTTGGTCCCGCCCGTGGTGCTTGACCGCCGACCAGACTATCGCCACACCGCCGGAGCGCGACATCGCACCGCTTCTCACGGCGATCCGCCGGTCGCGCGGGCGCGCAGCAGCCGGCGCGCTGAGCGGGCAAGCGCAAACAAACAGAACTGATCACTACCAGTGCAGGGCCCAACAACGGCAAACAATTATGTGGACGTTAGTCAAAGGCACGGACCGACCCAGGTGATCTATATGAGTATCGTGATAAACAACAGTATGCGTAAGTAACTAATTTTGCGCCGGCCGAAGAGGTAACCGTAGAATGGGTTCAGATCTACACCATAGCAAACGATACAGGAGGGCACGACAACGCAGTCGCGGATCAACAGGTTGCCTGCGTCAACAATTGCATCCGATTCGTCGAAGCACCGGCGGAGCCGTGACCCAGCCACCAGAAGGCAGCGCCGGCAACGGCGAATACCCAGCGCCGGGCCCGGAGCAACCGGTGTCCACTGACTAATCGGCTGAAGCCCAGCTGCCTCGCTCGGACATCCCGCAGGCCCGACCCCAGCAGCGGCAGGCGCGCGCCCAGTCTCCCGTCGCCGACCAGGTCAGCACCGGGCGTATTGCATGCCGGTCCGGAGACACGGCGGCGCGGGCGGCGTCGTCAGCGGCCAGAGTTCCCACCCCCCGACCAGATCAGCGCCGCGGCGTCCCCCCCCCTCCACCCGCCCCGCGGAACACCAGGGCAGCCTGGCGACGCAAAGCGCATTGCCACCAATCTGCACAGCACAGCCCGGCCAAACCAGGGTCTTTTGGGAGCCGTTACCGAAGAGCATGGGCAGGTCCGCTCCGCACAAAAAGATTGCCACGACGAACACACGTTTGCTGCAGCGGGGACGAAACTCTGACAGGGGACACTGCGATATACCTTCGGGCGTTCCGTGATTACTTTCCCTCGGATATCACGATACCGAAAGCGACACATTCCATCTTAGAGGCTAAGAGTGAAGCCTAAAGCCGCATGATTGAACTAAAAGGGCCCGGCAACGTCGGACCCACTCGTATTTCAAGGGGAACGTTTAGCGGAACAAATGAAATATCGGTTTAAAGGACCATAAAAAGGCTTGCGCACAGCCACGCTCCTTCGACGTTAGCAGGCCGGCCAATGATTGGGTTCCGTCGTCTACTCACCGCTACGTGAGAGCACCTGCACACACCTAGCACGGCGGCCCATGAAATCCCCACTTCACCTCGGTAACCGTGAAAATGGCCACGTCGCGCGTGTCCTGTCTGGGCATAGGTTGTGACAATCGGCGAGAAGGACGCCGGCACAAGAGGCAAGACGCCGCACAAACGGAGGTCACGATAGTGGTCTGGCTACGGCACTAACAACAGGCGCGATGGCTGACGAGACGTCTTTCGTTTGTTTCGACCGATGCCGCTGGCGGGCCAGCGACGTCCGGCCTCTCGCGACAGCGCGGCCGCCGTCGGCGGGCGGGTCCTCGCAGCGGACCCGCACCCGCGGCCGCCGACCGGCCCCAGCGTGCCGCTCACAACCGGCGAGCCGGCCGCCCGGCCGCCGCCCGCCGTGCGCCGGTCCGGGCGGAGCTGCCGCCGGCCCCGGCCGCGTCCCGCCCCCCGCCGCAGCCGGCGACGGTCGCGGCGCTAGGCGGCCGGGGCGACGAACGCCGACCGGGCAGACTAGTCGACGCCGTCGAACACCTGCGGCGATTCGATGGCCTTGACCAGCCGGTCCCGCAGCACCTGGTAGCTCTCGTAGGCGGGCAGGTCCAGCCGGTTGAAGCTGGAACGGGCGGCGGCGGGTGAGGGGAAGGCGTTGGCCGACTACGGCTCCCGCTCCGGGACACGCGCTGCCCGGCGCTCGGTGCCGGGGCGCAGCCACGTCAACGTCCCGGCTCAGCGTCCATAAACAGCCCCGAAGTCGGCAAGACCGACATCGCCAGATGCGAGCCGCGCACAACGAGCGAAGATAACTGGCTTCCCTGGCCGTCTCCGCTGTTGACTGTCAACACCGCATCGACAGCTGTGGTCACGCAGGGCTGCAGCCTTTACCGCCCGGCACCACGGGTACCGCGAAACCTGCGCGCCCGGCTAACTCGACTCCAACCCGTCCGCTCCCGCCCAACCCGCCAACCACCCGACCGCGTCTTCCCCGACCTCCACAGGCCGACCGAAGACCGCGGGGCTGCCACAGCCCTCCCAGCCGCCCGCGAGCCGCACTCACCAGGTGTGCGCCCGCGGGTAGTTGTTCGGCGCACCCCACTTCTCGATGGTGAACAGCTGCGGCCCGTTGCTGCCGTACAGCTCCTTGAAGCCGTTCATTGGCACGCGCGACGTGCCCGTCACAAACTGCAGCAGGCGCGCGCGCATCTCGTTGCTGAACGACAGCACCACCTGCAGGCGAAACAGGATTGTTTCAAAGCCGGACAGTCCCGAAACAGCGCACGGGACGCCTCGCAACCACACGGGGAAGAATACTCGAAAACCTGTACAGCGCTGATGCGCGAACACCACAAAGTCGGCGTCACCTCGACTGCGATGAAGCGACACCGGACACAAGGCAGTGACGCCACGCCAGCCGCCGCTGCCGCCGGCGGCGCGGACGTACCCGCCAGAACCACTGGACGACGATGTGGTTCGAGTGGTAGTCGCCCTTGTAGACGGTGTTCTGCTTCCAGTTTTTCACGTCGATGTTTCCCAGGCCGCACATCAGCAGCTCCAGCTCGTTCTCGTCGAAGATCTTGAGCAGCGGCAGCGGCACGATCTCGTTGAAGCCCTCCAGGATGGCGTTCATCTGCGGCTTGATGCGCGACACAAACCGCCACTCGATGATGAGTCTGAGGCCAAAAACAGGGACGCCATCAGGGGGCGGCATACAGACCACGACGTCGGCGACTACACCGGAGGACAGCTCTTGTGGGTACAACATTCAAATTTACCTGGCAGACAGAAACCACATCGGATTTTGCCAAAAGGAAAAATTCTGTCCACGTTGGTCTGATATGAAGATGCGAAAACCGTGTTTATGTCAATTCGTGGCACTGCCAGCTTTGCGACTTTAAGCTAAGTATTTTGCTTAAGAACGGACGAATTTCGAGTTCACAGGAATCTGCGGACCTGTCAAAAACAAATGCAAAGGAGCATATCAAACCCGTAAACGCAAAATAGCGACCAAGATATTCTATTTCGAAGGGTTTGTCAGGCCATATACTGCAGCAGAAAACTGTTGGCCACACCTAAACCTTCTGCAGGTCCCACTCAGCCCAAAAACAGAATGAAAGCACAGCGCAAAACATCCAGGAAAATCGCAGCGGCGACGATTTAACTCCCTGCAATAAATGTCCCAAGCCAAATGCGCCTGCACAAACACTGGCGGCATTTTCTCGCCGAAACAAAGCTCAACTGTGATTTCGTAAGGTCATGACCATCAATTTCACCAGCCCGGTTTCTGTACCGCCTGGTGCCCAGTCTAAAACCACGCCCAAAACCACCAGGTGCTCCCAAACATTTCGCGGGGACTCGCTCCAAATTACGCGTGCACCGCGTCCAAAGCGGCCATCGGCGCCGCACCCGTCCTGCGCGCAGCTCCGCTATAAAGCGGCTTCCTTCGCTCTGCGGCCGCAGGCCCGGCGGCGGCGCTTCCAAGGCCGTTCGAGCGCTGCAGCACCGCACAGCCCGACCGCCGTCCGTCCGCAGCAGGGTCGCTCGGCGGGCCCAGCGGGAGGATCTCTGGCACCGTTCTGACGAGCCGTGACCGCACGCAGGTGGGTGGTGATTACGGCTAATGCCCATGCAGCATGAGCGAGATGAAACAATGGTGGATGCATTCTATCGAATGATATCAACTGGTCCCAGGATATACTTGCTTGCCTTGATGCAAGAAATTTGTATGGATCGTTTTTGTCTGACCTGGGCGAAATGTGAAGATTTCGTCCCAACCTGACAGCTCACAACGGAAGCGTTAGGAAGGCAAAGCCAGGACGCAAAAAGGACACTAAACAATATCTTAATCGGAGTTGGCAGTGTTTGCCGGCAATGTTTTTTTTTTTACCGGTGACAACCAGTGGTATCTACCGGACTGGCAAAAACGATATTTCCGGTTTTTACCACCGTACGACAAAAGCTCATTCCTGTTAATTCCCTCTAATGCCAATAGATACGAGTTTCGTGAGATGTCTGGCTAGCTTGGTCCTAAGCCCAAAAGGCTCTGTGGTTTCATCTGATGAACAAAGATGTTGTGTCGCATCATTCTGTTTTGTGATGGCCCAAATGCTGACATTAACTTCACCCCAGCACACGTTTTGGAGGTCTGGTGCAACCTCCTTGAGGTTTTTCTCAAACTGTTCCATACCAACTATTCCGACCAATGAAATTTTGTGCAGCTGAGTTTTGAATCTTTCCACATGTTCTACATCTTTTTACATTTTTTACAGATTTATACATAGATCACCGATCACAGATTTCAGGTCACTGGCCTATGACCTCTTTCTCGATGGTATGACATGGAGAAATCGCACTACGGCGACGACCCTCATCGGATAACAAACTTTGGAAGTGTTTTACGGCACCCAATCTTACTAAATGCTATGCATGGGTGTCACCTGCAGGATATGACTTGAGTCATTCATTGACAGAAACCGTTTTGGGCCTCTTAAACGCGCCATATGGTTTAGCAAATTACGTTTCACAGGATCTGACAAGAAAATCAGTGGCATGAAACCCTTAAGAGGTCGACTGTAAGGTCACTGGGTGTCATGAACGAGTCAAACCGGGTATTCTCGTATAGCTCAAAGACCAAGCTCATCCTGCTTTTTTGTTTTGTTGCTCTATCGTGTCGGGATAGGAAATAGCCTGGGGTCGTGACCCCCCTCTACCACCTCTGTTCTGTCGAAGGTAGCCAAATAACGCCTACTGACAAGGATAAAAGTTTCACGTGCTGTGGGATGCATCGTTGTATTGTTAGCCTCGTCCAACGTGCAACTGAATGGTGGCCTGACGAGACAAACAAGATGTTTTGTTACACCTTTTCGTGGTTTTGGCCCGGGTCTATCATTACTGCTTTCTATGCGCTGTGGGGCGGATGACTGTATAGCATGTCATTGTTACAGTGATTTGGTCGGTAAAGGACTCAAAGGCCACTGGAGGTGTATTACGGATCAGCCAAATAGCACAATGTCTTTGCCACAGCAGTGCGGCGGCAATTATTCACCACGAGAGTTTAAATCCAGACGTATCCATTACCGGCCTTCTTCAGCGGCAGGAATCAAGCACTCTTTAAATTCCACTATGGAATGAAATCATGTGTCCGCTTTAAACCGATTTATCACCACAAAGAACATGCATGGACATCATAGCAGCACCTATATATGTGAATTCAAGTATCATCAACAGGCTACCAATGTCAATAGGAACAGAAAATAGGGAATACGTGTTATTACAAGGAAGCAACTCACTAACTATCCGTAACAACAGTAAGTATAACAAAAACTCGGGTTATAATACCTTAACAATTCTGTCTAGGAGTTTCGTAATGAACTGAAATTTTGCCAGTAAATAGCAATTTGTAATGATAAAAACCGGGTATAATTAATGTCACTGACATAACAAAAACTGTTCTTTTTTGCTCGCATTTCGCCAACCCTGATTTTACTTAACTATAGCGCTAACGCTTCAAATCGTAAAGGACATTCGCTAGGTTCTTGTGCAAGAATACTGCTGCATCAAGCCTTCACATCTCTGACACGTTCTGACTCCTTAAATGGCCCTCCATTTGAGCTGCCTAAACGTTTCGACGTCGCCAGCACTGCCTGCAAAATATGCTGATTATTCTTCGGTGGTTTCCTTGCTGCACCCCCACTGCAACTGAATGTCTTGATGGATGTACACAGCATGAATGTGTTTCACAAAATCCCAGTTAACAATAACGACTATTCATTTACAGCTATGCACAATGCAAAACTGATGTTGGTTTCGTTTTGGGTCATCAGCCGTTATTGTTTCGCCAGAAACCTGCGTCCATGATACTATTCAGAAAACATGCCGTTCAAATTATATAGTGCCTTACAAACTGCGGGGCACAAAAGGCAACGTCGTATTTATACTGGCATGCACTTAAAACAACTTCCGAACCAATTTTCGGATTTCATATGAAAGCCTTGCTTCCATATATGACCGCCGTATCTGACCCAGCCAGATCACCACTGGTTGGCTTCAGTGTCGACATCACCAGGTGGCTGTACACTGCCTCCACCCTCCCCCCCCGCTACACACACACATCGAACCAAACATCGGGCCTCCTGTCTCAGGAGTCCGGCCTCTCCCGGCCGGCCCCCACGTCTCTCCGCACCCATGTGCGTCCCTCTCGCTGGGACGCGTCCACCGGCCGGCCTCCGTCCCGTTCACTGTCACGCTCGACTCCGCAGGGGCCACAGACGTGCCGACAGAGGATGCCCTCCCTTGCCACGCCACCGCTGCCGCTGACGCTGCTGCCGCTGCTGGCGCTGCTGCTGACGGCCGCGACTGGCCAGTCGGTGCCGAAGCGGGGCATGCAGCTGGTGCCGACGTCGGCCGGCCTTCTGCCGACGCCGGACCAGCTGCTGCTGCGGCTGCGGCTCGGCGCGTGCGGCTGCCTGCAGCGCTGCGTGACCGACCCGCGCTGCCGCAGCGTGGCCACGCTTCCCATCGGCCAGGCGGCGGCGCGCGCCGGCGCACGGGCCGGCGCCAGAGCCGCCCGCGAGCTGACAGAATGGACCGAATACGAGCCGACCTGGGAGGATGACGCCTGGCTGGACGCGTCGCCGGACGGCCCGTCCCAGCGGGAGGTCGAGTGTCGGCTGTACACGGCGGCGGTCGGCGACGGCACGGCCGACGTGGCGGCCGGCACCCAATTCTACGTCCGCGATTCGTATCTGCGCGGTGGGCGTTTGGCCGACCCGCAAAGCCAATGGGAGACGATGCTGGATCCGCTTCTCGGTCAGGAAGACCTGAATGACAATTAGAGCTGAGGATCTGGATTCGCGGGATTCAAATAGATTCCAATTTTGCGAATCCTCGAATCCTGAAACGAGGACTGAAAACCACGACTGGAATCCTAAAAACGACCGCCGAATCCCGAAAGCCATCATTTAAATACGCAAATTAATGTACCGAAATATCCTCTACGTTCGAATTTTCTTCAAATAAACTAAATAAAACAGGTATATGTCGGTGATGACACCTACACAGACTGGTACCAATGCTCTCCCCCATCATTTTTGGTCGAGTCAGAAAGGCGCCACTGGCATAAGCGTTGAGAACAGTCAGCCAGAAGCCGGAAAAATCGGTCTAAAAGTGGAAACTACATAACGTTCAAATTTCCGACACTTCGATGCAAAAAATTTGAATCTTTTCAAATCTACTCCAACCTCGAATCCGAACCCGATCCCACCCACCCTAGGATTCCAGTCCCAAAATGCATCCGAATCCTCAGCTCTAATGACGATGGACGATACTTTGCAGCTGGAGCCAAGTCTATCCGCCAGCAACGACAACACCAGACTCTTGATGCCCATCGAATCTTACAGCCTTCCACAAGAACGAACACACTGCTCCTGCTACAGCCCGCGTAGCACGATGCTGTCAAACGCTGGAATGGGTCCGGAAGACCCCGACAGTTTGAAGCTCCCAGATCCCACACGGTTTGGATATCGTCGCGCACATGACCTACTAAATGGTTCCACCCTTCACACCGCATGCTCAACGGTATGGACCACCTACGACCACGTTAAGGCATTTTCAGACCGCGTCACTTCATGCACCGGTAATATCTCCGTATCATGTGTGCCACCCGATGCCAATGACACGAGATTATGAAGGTATTTCACCAAAAAATTAAAGCTGATAAGGAACAGTTAATCAACAAAATGGTTAAAAGATGCGTGTGGTGTGATACGCAAACTGTATATGTGGCGGTATTTCTCGTACCTCTTCATATTCAGGACTTGCTCCCAAAGCAATATCACGTGGCAGCCGGCAAGGCCGGACAATACATCTCGTGCCACCCTGGACTTGCGTCACACGCCACACGAACCCGAAATAAGAATGCAACGTCCTTCTCCACTACACGACTCCGTGAACACTGCCAGATGTGCTACCGATAAAGCACAAATGGACATTGCATGGCGTGCAACCCGTGCACGGAAAGCCACCAGCTCAAGGTAACACACAGCATCACACAGCTGGTTTGATGTCCGTCTGTCCATGACTTCAGCCAGAACTCATGCCAGAAGCGCAATCACTCACCCGATGTACTCGTTTTTGTTCTCGTTCGTGACTGGAATGTTGGCGCCATTCGGCTTGAGTTCGCGTTCGTTCTTCTTTCCAAAGTTTTCCTCATCCACAGCGAAGGTCAGTTCAAGGTCAGCTGGGTCGTTATCCTGAAATCGCCCACATTGTAATTCACACGGTACACAGATGCTATGACCTAAACTCTCTACGGAAGCTGCAGAGCACATAGCAGAAAAAATGCTGGGAACAACAAGTGTTAATTATGGCAATACCTCGATGCCCAGTTAACTTTCCTAGAAATGCTTTGCATCGCGTGTATTTTTATCGACCACAGGAATGTTTTAGTTTTGGCCACGTGGCCGAAACTTGCGTCACATGTTCACCATCGTCCAGCTGTTGACTCTTTTTGGGAGATATGTCTAGATGTTGTACGAAAGTGTTACCTTAAAGACGTCAATAAAACTTACGTCTTCTGAACACTAGAATGCACACTACGATCGGAAAAACATACAGTGCTATGTGCCGACCAAAGCCTTTCATTTTTAAACAACGTCGTGACTGTGGCAAAACATGTGACACGCGATGCACGGAAGCCATCATTATTGAGTTATGACAGTGGAAAGGAGGTGGTGCAGAAACCATGCAATGGACCGCTTGACCGGAAATGTTTGAACAGCGGCTGCACTGTTCAAAAATTTAAATAAATGGTCCACTTAAGTGAGTGAAACCAAACACAAATGGCTTCATCGAAGTGGGAAGCGTATATCGCGTCTTTAAAATACATACACGTTTGCAGCTTATCAATCAGACATCGAGAAAGTTTTAAGTGGCTTCGTCGTGATCTGTTTGTACCCGTCTGATCTAAGAAAACTGGATGTAATTCACGAAAGGCCTCTTCAGTAAAGGGCCTTTCTGTACTCGCTTGGTTTTAATCCCATATGTCCTAATTGTTTAATGGCGACAGAAGACAACCAAAAACCAAAATTGCCCTCGGTGTAAGGCAGGCTGTGCAGAGAACGAAGATCTCGACGGGCGGAAGCACTAGCAAATTTCCGGCCTCAGGCCATCTTCGGGCGTTTGGGAACGAGGACAGGAGAGGTACTTCTCAGCAACGGCCGGCTACGGAGAAGGCTCTTTCTCTCTGGAAGCTGCGCCGAGGCCAGTCTTTTTGGTGTTTTTCTCACCGTCCATCGTCACTGAACAACTAGGACCTACTGAGTCAAAACCAAACAAAAGAAACTAGGTGGAGCAGTCAGACCACGTCTACGCTTCAGTTTACGAGATGCCATCAGTGGCCAGCCACGCCCAGCCCTCACCTTGATCCACATCAGGGAGTTGTAGTACTCTGAGTCGACGCTCTCCATGTCTTTCAACTCGATCGGCTTGGCCAACATCATCTTGTAGAAGGGACGAATGAAGAAAGCTGAAAAATGGGCACGATGGAGGCGTTTCACACCGTTTAGCCCTGCGAAAACGTTTGCGCAACCGCCATGCAATCCAACGCCGTCATAACTGCCTTGGGAAACAGTTTCGCCTTACCAGCACCTGGAGAAAGACTAGTGACGCGACCCCAGAGCTCACAACAAAGACTACTTCCGCGAAGCCACAGTAATTTCATATCAGCTTCTTGCGCAGAAAGCACAGGGTATTGTGGAGAGTCCAAACGGCATCAGTGTGCGGCCGACGACCGTGATTCCGACATAGACCGAGCCGCCACTCACCGTCCAGAAGTTTTCCGTGGAACACGGCCATGCCTGCCACCCGTCCGATGAATTTGAAGTATGACAGGTGGTCCTCGTTGCAGAGTCCGGAGGCCGGGTTGATCTGCAGCGTGTAGTTGTCCCTGCCCAGCCGGCGGCGGCGCCGTGTCAGAACACTGGACTATGTCTTTAACTGACTGCGACCGTCGCAAGACAGCCAACGTCACGCTAAACAGTTTTACGGCAGCTGTTACTGAATCGAAACAGTTACTGAATTCAGTAACTGAAACCGTTACTGAATCGAAACGCTCAACCTTTGCAATACGTCGCCCTTTTTGTTCTTGATGGGACGATGCTACGATTGGCATACCGCAGCTTACGACACAAACCAGGACAAAACTATCCAGTACAGGTGAACCATCTTCCATCGGCATTGCACTAAGTTAGCCTACGACGTCGCCTACGAGTTAGCCTTCGTCCCAGCCTTCCGTGGAGTCGACGGTCCCGCCACCTGAACGCCCCTCCCCCTCTACCACGGGTATGGTGAAGACGAGCCGCCGCCGGTGTCGCCGGCGTCGCCACCAGACCGACCGGCGCCACTCACATGGCCGAGTACTCGAACAGGCCGTAGTATGGGTTGAACATCTCGTGCGAGAGCAGGAAGAACCACTCGCGCGACAGGCCGCCGTAGTCGTACGCCGGCTGCGGACAGGGCCGACGCCGACCGGCGGTCACATGAGCGGCACTCCTCCCGGTCGGGAGCGAGGTCTGAGGGCTGACCGGCACCGGCCGCGAGACGGCGCTCCATCCCGCGGCAGAACGCGGCACGGGCCGGACAGCGTGAGCGGGAGCTGAACGCTACAGTGCTGTAACTGAACAGAGTGCTATAACTAAATGCTAAGTACACTGTATGGATTACCGTCATTACGGCACCCATCGCGTACCGCAGCACAACGCCACGGGCCAAAACGTTCACTTACAATAATCACGATATCACCTACAGCGTAACAAAAGGGCTTGTTTCACTGTAGTCAAACCTTCCCAGCTCCGAGCTAGGTTTACACAGAGCTACAATTACCTCGCCGTGGAATTCGATCCACAGTTTGGTCTTGAGCATCTCCACGCGGGTCACGCAGCTAATTATCCGGAACGAGTCCTCGAACACCGAGACACGGTGCACCTTGATCTCAAACTTGTTCGGCACCCCCGACTGCAACAAACACAATACAACTGTCACACATAAGCCCACTATCGTCTATGTACTAATGTATTGCACAATAAGGGAAAGCTGATATTCGAACAGGGCATTTTACGTACTTCACAGAATGGTTTCATCGATACCAGCGCAGCCTACCAACGCTGCTTGTTAACTTTGTCAAACAGTGGCAAAACTAAATGCATATGCACCAAACACAGACCAACACATATTCTGACACAATATGAATAAAATAGCCATTTTTAAAACCAAAACGACACAACCTTCTCTCAGTAAAAATTCAATGGCATCCATTCTATTTCCAGAAAAACAACATCCACTGACTGACAGCGGTGAAAACAGGTCCGCCCCTCCCCCCTCACGGCCTTCGGCCGCTTCTGTTGTCCGAAGGCCAGCCTCTGGAGCCTCACCGGCCGGCGCCGGCACTGACCGGGCGTTTCAGCTGGTTGCGCAGGTACTCGTACTTCTGCTTGTAGTCGCGGCTGTAGGGCACCACCTCGCCGGCTATGCTGGGGTTCTGGAGGCGCGGGTCCTCCCAGGTCGTCGTGCGGTTCTCTGCGGCGACGGCGGAGGTCAGCACGCGACCCCCGCAGGACGGTCCGGCCGGCGAGAACGGGCTGCCTCGCGAGCATTGCACACTGTGCAATGTGTGTGAGCGGCAAATGCCGCTAAAATACCTGTGTCCGCACGGACAAATGCCATGATGTAGCTATGTGCCGGTGAATTCAGGTCAAAGGATATGTCAGGTACGTAAGTCGGCTTCCTTTGCGTTTTTTCAAGCCTGAAATTCATGCACGATTGTTCTGAAATGACGGTATTGGACCATGGATAGCTTTAAAGCTTTCGACAACACATATGATCATAAAAATCAGAGAAACCATCACAAATCAGTTAGACACGTGCGCCTACTTAACACAGCACCGGCTTCTGCTTCGTATCCGCCAAAGACCGCTTACAATTATAACCGCCGGCACTGCGTTAGACGTAAGACACGACCCTCATCAACAGGAAACCACAACCCGACCACACGGCGCGGTCACGACCCACGCAGAGACGGCGCCAGTCGGCGTCCCTCCACGGACAATCCCCGACCTTCCTGCCGCCCGGCCCGGCCGGCAGCGCCGGAGCGCCCCGCGGGGGCCCCGCCACCGGCAGCGCCGCTCACTGTGGTCGATGAAGAAGATGCGGCCGTCGGCGTGGACGCGCTCCTCCCAGCCGTCGGGCAGCGGGCCGAGCTCGTCGTCGGCGCGGCGCGGCTGGCCCGGCTCGTCCGGCAGCGGCGTCGGCCGCCCGGTGCGCGGGTCGATCCACGTGGTCGTCTTGTTGCAGTGGTCTGGCGGCCGCGCGGAATCAGTCGGCGCGGGCGGGCAGAGCACGCCGCGGCCGGGGACGGGGATGTGGCCGTGCGCGGTGGCGGCGGTGGCCTGTGGTCCATATGGCGTGACGCTCGCACGCGCAGGACGATAAGCTCCGTGTCCAACAGGTGTTATCATATCTCACGTGCACCGGCGATTGAGAATATGTTCATTTCACGTCCGCGAATGAACAAAAGCAGCGTGAACAGAAGGGCCAGTCAAAACACGTGCACGTTTGAGGTATGGGAGCGCGCAGCGGCAAAATAAACGCATGGGCGACAGTATGGCCAACAGCAGGCCAGTTCGTCGACCATGAAACACGTACGCCGGCCCTCTTCGCGGCGGCAGGTACATTCATTACAGCATTTTTGCGTTGTTAGATATGAGTTTAGGGACGCGTCGACAACGTGGTCATATAGCGCCCCAGTCTGCGTTATCGTTAGCAACACCGGGGATCATTCAATGACGCACCGATCACGCAGAGTATCATACGCGGCCACACAAACGCCAGTGAGCGGATCAGATATCAATCAGATATGTGCCAGGATCCTGACGGAATGCAGCTTATCCCCGTTTTGTACAGAGCCCTTCGCTGACTACGACGTATCACTGAGTCATCCCGGAAACGTCGTGTGCTGCAAGAGCAAAGAAGTGACGAGAAACACTCATTCCGGTCAACTAAAAATACGGCGCAAAACGATGATATCCTACATTCCATCGGGACCCATGCAATGTCTGCTATCCATACACGTAACCTCCCGTGCGTATGCAACGGGGCATCCTCGCCAAAAGCGTTACTGTTTACGCTGTACAAAACGTCCCACCCATGTTCGTTCAACCCCAGTGAGCGTGACGAAACGCGGCAGCCGCCGCAGCCCTGGGCCCACGCCTGCGTACCGATAAAGAAGACCCGGTTGTTCGGCGCTCGCTGCACGGTCCAGCCGGCCGGCAGGCCCTCGGGGCTCAGGTCCGCCTGGAACGGTCGGCCGGGCTCGGGTCAGGACAGACCGGGCGGCCGCCGGCTCGGACGCAGTGGCGCGCCGTAGACCGGTACCGGCCCGCCGCCAAATGGGGCGCCGCAATGGCAGGTAGTGGAACGTCGCCGTCCGGAGGCTGCACTGATCGTGCGGTCGGGGTGCGCGGCCATCTGGATGCTACTGGGAAGGCGGTGTCCCGGCACGATGAAAAACCAAAGCATTGTGATTGACGAGAAACACGATTTTCTCACTGTGCCAATATGAAATCCTAGCCAGAGGCCAGGCCGTCCAGGTGACAGTCTGACCAGTGTCGGGCTGTAGCGCCGTCGTCTGCGAGGCCGCACAACCGCACAAAAGAACGGTGCCTGGCACAAATCTCGTATCGAGTTGTTTTCTTTGCGTCGTTAACTCACACCGCACATGAAGGGATTCGCTTCACCTGCGCGGCGCGGACACAAACAAGCGAGCATCAGAGCCGCAGCGTACGGTACCAGTCGGCAGGCCGGGACCGAGCCCGGCTCGGCCCGCAGCCAGACCGGGCCGCGCCGCCAACTCACGTCGACCGGAGCCGTCGACGAGATGACGGAGCTGCGCCGCGAGCTGTCGTCGCCTCCGTCCCGCAGCGACAGGTTGTTTAGCAGCTGCCGGGCACAGGTGCTACTGAGTGTCTACGGGGCGGCCGCGGACGCCGGCGGCCGGCGCGCCGGCGTGCGTGCTCACTGTGCAGCTCGCTACTCAACAGCGCGGTACGGCCAGGGACCCAGAGTCGGACGACGGCCGACGCGCGGCACTGGGAGGAGCGGCAGGTCGGTGCAAGGGTCCACCTGTTCGTGTTCCTCCTCGTCCGTCTCTGCATAGAGCTCTTCCTCCTCCTGAATTCCAGACAGCTGCATCGGTCCAACAGACAAGGCGCTCGTCACCGAGCAGAACTAGCCGGCTGCGCGTTTGGAACAGAGCGGCAAGCAGCCGCAGCATTGCACCGCTCGCGCGACCGCCGCACGCCGCCGAGGGGCGGCGCCTGAGGGTGACGTCGTTCGACCGTTCCCGTGGAACATCGCGCCCTAATTCATTAAAATCACTTTTGATCACGCATGGAAAAATAAGCTAGCCCTTAAGCCATGTTACGTTTACGTGCAATTAGCAGGAAGAAATACGCATCTAAATCAAACAATCTACAACTCTCAAGCAGGGGAACTGCACTCAAAACACCCAAAAGGCATGGAACAAAAAGGAAAACAGAGAACACAGAACGGGACGCCGAGAAGCGGACAGGTAGGCAGGCGGACAGACGGATACAGGTGGGCAGACGGAGACGCGGAGAGGCAGAGAAAAGGCGCGAGAGACGGCGACACTCACGTTGTCGACGATCTGGGTGTTGTCCTGGCGGGACGGCTCAGAGTCGTCGGCGCTGATGTGGAACCGGCGCCGGTACACCTCGTGCGCCGAGTCCAGACTGCGCTGGGACTCGTCCGACGTGGCGCCCTGCGTGGTCCTGCCGAGAGACGGCCAGATGACCGTTACGCACAGTCGGGGACAGACAGACGACCGTCACACACGGTCAGGACAGACAGACGACCGTCACATAAAGTCAGGGGACAGACAGAGGAGCATGACACACAGTCAGGGAACAGACAGAGGACCGTCACACACAGTCAGGGGACGGACAGACGACCATCACACATAGTCAGGACAGACAGACGGCCGTCACGCATAGTCAGGAGACAGACAGACGACCGTCACACACAGTCAGGGGACAGACAGAGGACCGTCACACACATTCAGGGGACAGACAAACGGCCGTCACACAGTCAGGGGTAGACAGACGACCGTCACAAACAGTCAGGCGACAGACAGACGACCGTCACGCATAGCAGGAGACAGACAGACGACCGTCACACAGTCAGGGACAGACAGACACCTTCACACAGGGAACAGACAGACAACGGCCACACAGCCCGGGGCAAACAAACGGTGATCACACGCGCCAGAAGACCGAACAGTCCTTTCATCAACGAGATAAAATCTTCGCAAAAACACAAAGTGGTCGCAAGAGGCGGCTATTTTGCACACAGTCATGTCAACACTATCGTCCGCCAGCACGACACCCACTCGGCATCGGGCCGCTCCCACTGAGTGAGGCGAAGAGCGTGGCTGACGTAGTAGACCCGGCCGATGGCGTCCTGGCGCTCCTCCCAGTCGTTGGGCAGGGGCGCCGCCGCGGAGTCGGAGCCGGAGGCCTCCGGCTGCCGACGGAACATGGCGCCGTCACACGTCACCGCCGGCGCAGAGCCGTGATAAACCACCGCTCTAAGCGGCGCTACAATGTCCAGAAGCCAAGCATCACGCGCCAGAGCTGATTCGTGCCCCGGGTCTTGATAAGGCAAAAGCCTCCGCGGTCTTCATGTATGGCGAGGAATTAATAGATCGTCCAATGTCGCTACAAAGATAACAGGCCACACAAGACAACAGACTGTAATTCAAAGCGCGCTTACCAATCCACGCTCGAGATCATTCACAAGCCGGCGCATCCCTGAAAGAAACGACGCGAACAGCAGTCCGCCATCCTCAACGTCTCCGTACACCGAGCACAGAGCGCCCACGGCGACACGCCCACCCCGAGGTACCGCGGCCGGCTCGCGCCGACAGCCGGGAGTCGGCGACGGCGGACGGGCGGCGCTGCTGACCTGCGCGGCGGCCGGCTCCTGGGCATCGCCCTCGACGTCCAGCACCTCCCAGTCGGGCCCGGGCTCGCTCGACTCAGGCACCGAGTCGTCATCCGGCAGGCCGGACGGGTCCGGCACGTACGCGTGGTACAGCCGCAGGTGGCCGCGCACGTGCGAGCGCGCGCTGCCGGCAGACGAGCGCCGGACGTCAGACAGGCCGCCCGGCCGGGGCGCCGCCGGGGGCGAGCAGAGCGCTCCAGCTGGGTCAACAGCAGACGCGCGCGGCGGCCAGCTGCGCGGCCGTGCGGACAGCGGGGAGGAGAGGTCGTCGGCTGATGCACGGGAGCAGAGGTCGTCGGCCATGCGGACAGCGGGGAGGAAAGGTCATCGGTGGCCACGCCGGTCGGGTCGCTGCGAACAGCGCCGTTCCAGCCCGCGTCCGTGGCCGCAGTGCAGCGTCAGCTCACAGGCCGCGCCGCTGTGAGTGTAACAGCAGTGTAACGGCGGCCGACGAAGGACCGCTCAGTCGCAGGGGGACGAGAGTCCGGCCACCTCGTCTCCGGGTGCCCTACAACTGAGCGACGCCAGACCCCTCCCCACAGGCAGGAAACGCAACTGGACCGCAAAGCCGCTAAATCACACAGCGACCTTCGACAGAGGTCACAACCAAGGAGCAAAACGGGTGTAAAAAATGTACCCTCAGCACTTCATGCGTACATCCGCGAGCGCTGCCGATTTGGGACAACATTCGACCACCACAGTCAGTCACATAATTTTGCATAACTGGCTGAATGACGTAAGTGGATTACATAACTGGCCGTGAAAAGACGCAAAAATCAGTTTTTACCTGGAGCAGCACCAGAACCCGCCACTTGCCCCGGGCAACATGGATGCACCACGACTGGCTCGCCTGCCACTGCGCTGGGCCACCACAGTGGAGTGCGGCGCGTCCGACACCGCACCTGTCCCGTCCGGCACCGGAGCGGAGCGCCAGACACCGGCGCCGTCCGCCTGCCCGCCGGCCGGCCAGTGTCGGCGCACGGCGGCGCCACAATGCCGACGCGCTCGTTAATGCCGCGGCAGGGACGGAGCGCGCCGGCGACCGTCGGCCGGACTCTCCCGGGCACGGAGAGCGCCGGCACTGACAGGCCCGGCAGGCACGGACAGCGTCGCCGCTGACAGGCGCAGCAGGCACGGATAGCACCGCTGCTGACTGGCCCAGCAGGCACGGACAACCGGCCGAGCCCTCTCAGGCACGGGTAGTCCCGCCGCTGACAGGCCCGGCAGGCACGGCTAGTACTGCTGCTGACAGGCTCAGCAGGCACGGATAGTACCGCCGCTGACAAGCGCAGCAGGCACGGATAGCACCGCCGCTGACAGGCTCAGCAGGTACAGATAGTACCGCCACTGACAGGCCCGGCAGGCAAGGATAGCACCGCCAATGACAGACTCAGAAGGTACGGACAGCACCGCCGCTGACAGGCTCAGCAGGCACGGGTAGTGCCGCCGTTGACAGGCCCTCAAGACCATGACGGCCCGGGACAGCCAGGTAATGCTGGCATTAGTCGACCAATTGCGCTGAGGTGAAGCATCAAACTCGCGAGTGAATGGCGTCCCACGACAGAACAGTAAAACTATCCATCGGCGCCACAGTTTGGGCAGTATCAGCTTTTAGAGACCGTGCAAATATTTTACTTTTGTCTGGGTGGAGAGGCAACAGCAGGGGGTAATTCAAGCCACCTACCCACCTACCACCCAGTTTTTTAGACTGCCGGCGAACAGCCTGCGTCCAGAGCCTAAAATCTGCAATATATGGCATTACTCTACTCCGCATCTTAAAAAACAAACCACTACACTTTTATGTACTGATGTCAGGCCAACGAGTTCTGAAGCCATTCTCGACAGCCTGAAGGACATCCTCGTGCATCTGAGCCACATTTTGGCTTTTTTCTTGAAGAGTCTGACGAGATATGGAGCCAGCTTGCGATGCATGAATGTTTGGATATATACCTGACAACACATTGGGGTTTAAAAGGTTCGTCGCCTTGCCAAGGTCACGTGGGATCATTGGCCTTGCATGGCCTCAAAATGGTTTGGAAACAGTTAAAGAACAATTTTGTCGCTTCTTTCAGTAAAGACAATGCTCGTCAACAAGCAGAACTAGCCTGTAACAACAATATACCATTTCTGATACTAGCAGCAAAACAAAGGCTCTCCATTATCCGTGACCTTTCAAGGTCCAGACGTTGACACCAAGAGCAAAAACGAACACCGAATACAAAGAATGATGAATTTTCAAACCAGGTGGCTACAAAACGACTGTCTGCTAGCCTACGGGCCATAAGACTACTAAGATGCCAGCGGTGACGGCAAACGATGAGATGCTCTATTTCCCTAGGACCTGATAGGTCACGAGGTGGCCTGAAGAGGACAAATTCAGTGTAATTCGGTCCAGAAAGAGGCATTCTGCAGCTCGTTTTTGCCGTCACGTTATCCTGATTAGGAAGATGGACGGGGGAAGTGGCCATCAGTTCCTCCACTTCGTGAAAATTCTTAAGTCCTGCGAGGCTTAAAGTCGCACATTTACGCTACGAACGTCATACGACAGCAATATTTGCTGCCCATAGAGCTTAGTTTGTGTTCAGGCTCAACTAAGAGGTTACGAATAACTTCATGAGAACTATCAGCGCATCGACGGATCTTGATCCTCAGGTGTTTATGAAATATATGGCGCATCCAAGGAAAATGGTATCGTTTCTGTCTGATGCGTTGCGTAAATTTGACCCTGATGGTGGCTTCAAACCTGACATCGTATACCACGATCTTAAGCTTAGCTCAGAAATGTCTGAGAAGTCCTAACGGACGTACTGCATGCCGATTGTCGCCCTCTGGGATAAATTAAATTTCTGGGCCCCTCAAGGCCAAATGACTTGATCATGCAATCAAACAAAACCAGGCCAAAAACGATATTTCCTTTGTTGGTTTAGTCAATGAAATTTCTCTTTCAGCTTTGAAAGACATCTCCTGTATCATTCGTCACCATTTCGAAGGGGAAAGGTATCCTGATGAGCTCATGCGACAATGTCCCTCAAACCACCACAACATCGTCAACACTTTGGATTTAGCTCATGCGATGGATTTGGATTTAGCTCATCGATGAACTCATGCGACAATGTCCCTCAAACCACCACAAGATCGTCAATACTTTGGAGTACGTTTTCGCAATAATGCAAACCGAGCGCCATTACCAGCGTCATAAACCCCACAAACATTGCAGTCCTTTACTGGTTTACCACTGCCTTTCAACTTTTTATGGTATACTGTGGCCCATCATCCATAACTATGTAAATGTTGCTTGACGACCTAATGCAACGTCTTATAAGTTCCAAAAACGTCCCTTTTGCCTTTCTGGTAGACCATCCGCCACGTCAGGCATCGTTTTCCTGTTCCAATATCTAAGACCAGTCGTTCTTCGCAGTGTCACATATATGGTACTATCAATTACCACAGCCAAAGACTTTCCCCAGTCAAGCCTTCAAGGTATCTGCTACAACTTGGTGAAAGCAAATGCCTTGGCCTTGGAATACTTCACGGCAAAAGACTTCTCATCGCGCCATTGTTTTTTCCTCAGGTCATGCAACGTATCAGACGATGCAATACGAACAACAAACAGGGAGACACTTACATAAAAATGCGTTGAATGTGACCATAAGCGTACCGACATAAATAACGTACTTAACAGTACCAAAGCACAGTTAATGCACAGCATAATAATAAAAAGCTTTCACGCCTCCTAACAAAACGATGTAAGGCCACTCCTGCACAATGAAAAAAACTTCCAAGATGCCTCCTTTCGGGCCAGGGTTCGTCCCTGCTCGCGATGGGGACTGGCCTTGTGTGTGGCGGGGAGGGGGCAGCGCCCTCGCCTACCTGCGGGGCCGCAGGACGTAGTTCTTCTCGGGTATGGTGCGGCCGGCTCGCTGCACGGGCAAGTTGGCCAGCGGCAGCTCGATCCGGCCCAGGAAGTCGTCCCGCGTCAGTCGGTTCTCGTCGTAGACCTCCAGCACCAGCCGGTGCTCGGAGGGCTTCACCCGGAACAGGAACTCCTGGTTCCACTCGGGGTTCAGGGTCTGCCGGCGGCGGCGAGTCCGGTCAGCGACGTTCGCCCATCTCGTCTCCTCACCACTCGGCATGGTCTCGAATGGCACCCGACTCGGACCCGACTCGACTTTACCAAGGTGAGGTGGTAAAACTGGCACCAAACACTGCGAAAATATGATCAGACGCCAGCCATTTAACCAATGACTTCCAATGCACAAAAACTGCCTGGGTTGAAGAAATCTGTCCCAGACAAAGACAGAGGAAAATCACGGCAACGTGCGGCGTCCATACTACATGTGCACCCACCCGTCTCTTGGTTTTCGTGAGGACAGCGTCGACAACTTCTTCATTGTCTCCTTCACCACGGATCAGGTCGATCCGGACATACGGGTCGCTGGCGCCGAAGATGTCCTTCTTGGCAAGGTTGTGGCCGGAAATGACGCGCAGACACAGAAGCTTGGTGGCCTCCAGCTGAAATTGGCAAACTCTATAAGATGAGCCTGCAGTATGTCTTTTTCATTGGGTGCAATGCCTTTTTTAATATTTTCCAGGCAATCATTGTTTGCATGGGGCCAAATGTTATGCATGTCCATAGTGAACGTACTCTAGAGCAAATGAAGAAAAAATCATGTTGCAAACTGATGACTGGTAAAACAGTAATGCAAAAACTACACATATTAACTTGGGAGACTAATTAAAAAATGAGACTGTTTTAACATATACTTTAACACATATTGTTCCAGCACATCAGTGAACTTATGAAGGTTGTAAGATGTCAATAACCTATAACTCCCAAATGACTTTAAACTGGTGATAATATAATTTCTGTTTCTGATTTCAGAGACAAAAAAAGTGATCCTTCTCAATAATAAGAAATTTAGTCTGTGGCAGGCAAGCATCATTTTTGGCACTAGACTGACATTTCACTGACCTGACAATGACCTCAAGGGAAAAATGACCAGTGCCTAGCAGGCAAGAATCCTCTAAAACTACTACAATGGTAGTGGAGATAACAATGTGGCATTCTTTAAGTGACCCATGAGATCATATCAGGTTGTCATTCCAATAAGGAAGACATGGGCTGAAAGCCCATTTTCATTTCAGTGCTCTGTCTTGATTAGGAACAAAACCAACTGTGGGGACAGCAGCCTGATGGACATGGAGCATGGGTGAAAATCCATGTCTGTTAAGGGCTAAAACACACAATAAATGAGAAAACATTGTTTTTGGTTGTTTCTCAACTAACATCACAACATAACACAGCAGGTGTTGCAAAACCAATGAGCTGCTGTAGTGTCATGCTCCCCTCTGAATGCTAAAATTTACAATGAACCTGTGGCACTGACCATAAATAAACCACATAAAAATGGTTGGTACCCCCACAAATCTTGATGGTCTGCTGTTCATGGAATACTGTACACAAAAGAATGTTCCTCCAGCTGAAATATTTACAAACAGGCCTATATAGAGGCCCTATTGGCCTGTAGGGTCCCTGCCAGCCTGTACAGGCCACTGCCAGCCTGTGGGTGCCTTCTGCCAGTCTGTGGGGCACCCTGGCAGCATGCAGGAACACCTGCCAGCCTTTCAGGCCCTTTCTAGCCTGCAGGGTCCCCTGCCTGCCTGTAGGGTCCCCTGCTGGCCTGTGAGGCCCCCTGCTGGCCTGCAGATAGTTCCCAGCTGGCCTGGGCCCCCTGCTGGCCTGAAGGGGGACCCCTGCCAGCCTTCTGAGCCCCCAAGAATTATGAAATGACCTCCTGCTGATTTGCAGGGCTTCCTACCAGCCTTTCTGTAGCTACTCCCCAGTTGGCATGAAGGGGCCCTGCTGGCATGCAGGGGCCCTTGATGGCCAGTAGAGCCCCCTGCCAGCCTGTGGAGGAGCTCCCTTATAGCCTGTGGAGGGGCCCCCTGATGGCCTATTAAGGAGGCCCCTGACAGCATACAGAGGGATCCCCTGAGAGCTGTGGAACACACAGGTGCAGTCTTCTAATAACTGTATATGTTCATAATATTTGCATTTGACTCAGTGACCTGAATGTTTACAAGGCCTATCAAAAAATATTTCTTTGTTTGGCCTCATGGGCATCCCACCCCTGAGGGGTTGTACTCCTGTATAAATTCTGAATGGGACAGAGATGGGCTGGACAGGCTGGCTTGGGGAATCTTTGGTAATGTCTTTATCTTCACCCACCCCTTTCTTCTCAGAAAAAACATGATGCACCTCTGAACAGCACATTTTGGGACAATGGTAACACTTTAGGTTGTATGTTTTCTAGCTGCACAGTGGGTGCACATTGTAACTTTGATGGTGCTGGGGTACATACAAGGAGACAGAAAGCTTTACCCATGGCAGCCCGAGTAAAAATGTTTTAACTACAGTCACTGGCAATCTGGCTGCAACCAATTTGTTACAAAAGACTGACAACTGGTTGCATCCAGCCAGGTGCAGTTAACAATGTTTAGGAACAACACATGTACACTCTTGCAGAATTTTTACTACATGTTTATATTTTGGGGGACACTCACAGGACAGGGGCTCACCATTGATCAAGCATCCAATGAAATTTTGGGCTAGCTGTACCCCTGCTGCAAGTCCCTTCTACAATGCCATATTAATATTTTTGCCCTAGGGGTCCACATGAAGTGAAGGAGCCCACCACTGGGCAAGGAAATTTCTGGTTGGCTGCACTCCTGGATTGGACTATCATGCAGAGGAAAAATATGCTACTGGGAAGTACACATATTCATTAAGGGATGTCCTCAGGCAGCTCCGGGCAAACTGCATCACAGCTTCATAAAAATTAGTGATAAAACTGGTAACGTTGAATCACGAACAAAAAGTTTATGCTCTGAAGACCGTGGAATGTAACGTAATTGAGTGGGTTTACTTACACGGCCATTTAGACCCATCTGTGGCTGATACCCATTGACGGCATTATCTTCCATTCTTTGTTTTAGTCTGCCTGTGTGTTGGCCACTCAAAAGATGCAGCAGTAAAATCGTTCTAGGGCATCACCATGCCCATGTACGCCACGATGACGCACTGCTCTCGAACTCCACTGTACGTCCTTGCAATCCCATTCCCAAGCAGCAAAACATTTTCCTCGTAACAATACGTCACATTTAGCAACTTTGGCCGCATCGTGCCTTCTTGCTCAAAGCTGCATGTTCTGTTCGCAAAAGTAGCTTTGAACTAATGAGCAGACAGAATTTTATTTTGACGAATAGCTGATGGTCAAGTGATACCATTATATACATGTAACGGTTATATACGTAAGGTTGTTTATGGTTGACTGATTTTGTTGGAGCTCTGAAATGTTGATATGCTTGTGATGTTTACGCCGTGCGCAATGTTCACTGCAAGAACTGTGACGTTATCCTTCCCCATTGTTTTTGGTAGCCATCTTGCGCGTTTCCTTGGATTCCATGGCTATGGCCGTTTAACGCTGCTCTCGATGGCCATAAAAGAAAACAGTTGCATCCTACTGTTAGTTGTGACGGCGAGGCGCAACTCGCCACGACGGCTGATAAAGATGTACTCGTAGGAAAATAAAACAAGAATTGGTGGCATAAGCTAAGCTTCTCGACAATCTAGGTGTGCTCTGAACAAGGGCGGAACCAGACGCAACCCTATCACGTCGTGGTTGGTGAGGGAGGGATAATTCTTCATCCGTATAACGTAACCTGTCTCCAGATGTTGATTTCATCTCAGATGCCAACCACTTTGATTCGCAGTTTTCGAAATTCGCGTTTCTGTCCAAAACAAAATGTCTTGAAAACAAAATATTTACGATTTTCGCCAGAAAGAGGATCGGGTGCAACAGGGGTGTCGATTTCTATGTAGGATATATGTATATATGTATATATATATGTTATATATATACATATATATATATATATATATATATATATATATATATATATATATATATATGTATATATATATATATGTATGTAGGATAAATGATTGTGGGGCCGAGCCGAGGGCCCCGACAACCTAACCTTCCCCCAAATGTGGGTTTCTCACCGGATTTAGCCCACTTTAGTTTGATGAACAGAAATTCAAAGTTTTTGGTTACCATTTATCGAGTAAAAAATTGCATTTATCCTTTTGTATATAGGTATATATAGATAGAAGATAGAAATATAGATACGTACATCGCTTTAGGCTTTATTCTTTACTTTCAAACTACCGTTTATCTATTGCGACCGTGCTTTTCGTTACTTGCATTTAAAACCGGCAGACAATATTGGGTGCGCCAGGACCCTCTCAAAAGAATACAAATCGACACCCCTGGGGCGCAACGAAACATGCTAGCCCGGGGTTTTTCAGCGAGAGGAGCCATCCCCCGGACCCGCTAGTCGCTCTGGGTCATGGATGTCCGATCTTGCTCTGAGTGGCATCGTAACTTTGCCTGGCTGACCCAGTGTTCAGACAGATCAGGTGCCGTCGGGCGTCACCCCATATTGTATAGTGCGGTCCTTGACGCAGAGGCGAGAACTACGTTCTTCGTGAGCACGTTGATTGCTAATCGCAAGCCCAGTCCTCATACAAGTTTACGTTTCCTTGCGGTATCGTGTCCCAGGTGCTGAGCACGTAACACCCACGTGGGCATCCTGAAAAGCAATAATTGATCTGGCGATGTTTAGTGTCGGGCTTCCAGAGTTCAGACCGATTATTTTCCTCCAAAAACATAACAGAAACCACATCTACCAGGGCCCGTGCTGTTTTGTAACACATAACTTGAGATCCGCTTTCAGCAGCCCCCAAAGAAATGATGTATCTGCCGTAGTTACGCAGACAGTGGTTTTTCACTAGCAGTGTTTCACTGCTCTTGCATGCTTCTGGTTTGTTGATCAATGTATCCACAGGTTACAAACGCCTGCGCAGATCCGAGCGACCGTATGACAATGAGACCATATCTCCCGTCCAAAACACGATACGTTCCGACAGTCTATTTCCTATGCCGTGGTTGCATAAAACGTGGAACACCGGCCACCACGCGCCAGTGACTGCAATCCGATGCCGACACGTCCGCTGTGAGATCCCTCGTCAGCGGCGGCCAGCCTGGGCAGGTCTCCGTGCCCGCGACCCTCCTCGCAAGCACGGCGCACCGGAGGCATTCGCCGCCGCCCCGGCCGGCTCGGCTTTCGCCAGCCGCGCCGGAACGACCGGCTCGGCTCGGATCGAATCGTCGCGAGGCGGAGTCGGCTCGAACGGGCTCGGCTCGGGCGGGCTCGCGTCCGGGCGGGTCGACGCAGCATCGAGTCGAACCCCCCGAATATGTTACTGCGGCGCGGCCAGGGCCAGACCGGCGGAGCAGACCCCGCCGGCGGACGTGCAACAGGACGCCGCGGCCCGGCACAAACGGCGCCAGTCGGCCAGCCCGACAGCGGCCGAGGGCGACCTCTCCGAGCAGTCTCCACTGACTTCACACCGGACACGAGTCTAAACTACTGCGTGATTTACACCTTAAATACGGCGCGGGCAGGCGGAACGCCAGTGCCTTGTCGTCTCCCGCCCGATGAGCGCCCTTCCATGACACGTGATTGAGAGATGATACCAACTTCTGTAGCAGAAACACATGCACCCCCCCCCCCTCCACCCCACCCAGTGTCGCGCACACTGACACGCGCGGGCCGCCACTGGAAACTCCGCAGGTGCGCGCCAATAGGCGCGCGCTCAGGCCACGGGATCGGGCCTGACTCCGCTCCTCGGCGAGTCGATGGCGCAGGTCGGCCCGACGGGTCCGCTCCGCACGGGCGGAGCGTCCGGCGCCGGCCAGGTTTGTACTGGGCGCCTCGGCGGCGGCCGCTCACAGCTGGACGCTGTCGAAGCCGGGACCGCGCGTCATGATGATGTCGCTGTACGCCGACTCCTGCTCCAGCTCCAGCATCTGCAGCTTCTTCAGCACCAGCGCCGTGTAGAACTTTTGCGCCACCTACCGGGGCCAGACACGTAGCTTCTGTTAGCTCTGTTAGCTCCAATATTCAGCGACGAAACGCTTGCGCACTGCGCAATGACGATCTACTTCAAGTGATGGCCACCGCAAAAGCAGTCAAGTTCTAGAATGCCCGGAGCACTCGGCCGTCGCATTGCTTTAAAACTGGATTTCTGACAGATATACGCAGCCACCAGTGTTTGTACGAAATACAACCCACCACCGCCAATCGCTCCATCAGCTTGTACATCAGAGGCGGCAGGGACGCGGCGAGACTGACCTGTTTTCGGTTGTTGCGTCGGCAGAGGTCGCTGAACTGCAGCTGGTCGCTGACGTCGAACTTGGTCTTGATGACGCGGTACATGACGGCGGCGCGCTTGTTGTTGACGCGGTCCTCGAACTGGGCGTATGTCTCGCCCTCCTGTTGCGCCTCGTCCGGCTGTCGGGGCCAAGTGCAGAATGGTCAACGGCCGGAAGGTTGCTGTCAGCTGGGGCCGCGCCACAAACCCCCTGATGCCAGGGTCTTCAGCAGCCAATCCGAACATTGGCAGACACCAAGAATATGACATCTGACCACAAAAAGGTACGTCAAAAAGAAACGTTGGAACGAACCTAGGTATCGAATGCAAGCAATGGATAGATAACGTGTTATTTTCAGGCCCAGAAACATCCATCTCACTGGAGAAAATAGAGCTTGGTGTACAAAGATGTTAACGAGCATTTGCTTTCCAACCAAAGCCGATATCCTCACACCAGAACGTCGGAAAAGCCCTGAACATGGTATACCACCCGGGTTTCATCACACAGATATTGTCCGCAGCCTTACGAATTTATCAATTTATCACCTATCACCCCGGTATTGCACAGAAGCGTGACCGCAAGCGCAAGTGGCGTGATCCGAAAGCCAACCCCGGCAGCTTGGACTGCACTGGCCTCACAAGCCATGGCTCGAGTCGTATCCGTATGACGGCATCCAACCGCCTGGAAACCGCCCCACTAAATGTCATCAGACATATGCCGCTGGAGAATCGCCCTGCGCTAAGACCGCGTGACGCAGCCCACGCCACGTGGAGCCGTGACCCGTCCTGACAGTGCAGCCGTCCACCCGTCGCCCCAGCGACCCCGGGCGGCCGGCGGCCCACCTGTCCGAGCGAGATCACCGTCCCCCGGCCCACCTGTCTGAGCGTGAACATCGTCCCCCGGCCCACCTGTCCGAGCGAGAACACCGTTCCCCGGTCCACCTGTCCCGAGTGTGAACACCGTCCCCGGCCCACCTGTCCGAGCGAGAACACCGTCCCCCGGCCCACCTGTCCGAGCGTGATCACCGTCCCCCGGCCCACCTGTCCGAGCGAGATCACCGTCCCCAGCCCACCTGTCCGAGCGTCTGCGCCATGTCGTCCTCCCAGGGCGTGGCCGGGCCGTTGCTGTAGACGCTGAGCGGGCCGCGGTCCGAGACGGCGCCCGGCGTCACCGGCGGCGGGATGTTCTCGTCGTAGCCCATGTTGGCCAGGTTGGACGCCTGCTGCCGGGCGGAGGGGAGCGGCGTCAGCAGGGCGGCGCAGGCAGGCCAGGCCGGGCCGGCCGCGTCCGACTGAGCACGCTCGGCCACGCTCCAGGCATGCGCCGACCCGGCCGGCGCCAAACTATACCCGACTAGGGCGACTAGTGTCCGGTGACTGCTTGACGCTTGCGCATGATAAATGTTCGTCTTTGGTAAATGGTTCACGAAATTGTGACTGAATTCTGATAAACGCTTTCCGCAAAACCCAGACATGTCTGAGAAAATGGCGCTCACTGCAAACATGGGAAAAGTTCCACTGGTATAGACTTCGATACGAAACAAATGTATTGACTTATACACCAAACTATACCAGTGAATAAATGAAGTCAGCTTTATCAAGAAATGCGAAGTCCAAACAGCCCGAAAATTCCCTCCACGCGAGCCACGGACCCGACTGGCCGGTCTCGCGCGGGCCGAGAGTCCGCCGCCGGCCGCGGGCGGGCCTCGCGGTCACACTCACCTGATCGTATCCCATGTTCTCCATGTGCGGGATGGGCGGCGGTTGGTCGGTGATGGGCGGCTCCACGGCCGCCTGGGCGGTCATCACGCTCTCAGGTTCGGCCGGCGGCGCGGCCGGCGCGGCCGGCTCGGCCGGCGCGACCGCTGGCGCCGCCAGCTCGGCGGCCTGCTCCGGTGTCTCCTCGGCGACCGCCTGCTGCTCGGTCACCGCCGCGGCCGCGGCCGCTGCTGCCGCCGCGGCCGCCGCCGCCGACGCTGCCGCCGCAGCAGCAGCCGCGGCCGCCTGCTGTTGCTGCTGTTGCTGTTGGAGCTGCTGTTGCTCCAGCGCTGCCGGAGACTCCTCCTGGACAGGACGGAGAAGCCGAATGGTCAGACTGACCCAGAAGCGTGCAGTGCATGCTGAGAAAAATGAAGCTCGGCGCAGTGAGGCCGACAAACATGGCTGTTCGGCCGCAGCCATAATAAGACGTAATTTCAAAGGCAAAACTTGTTTGCTTTACGCTCACGCAAAAGGAATTTCGCATTATGACATTACGGCAATTATACAGTTATGGCAACCGATCTAATTCAAATCATTCGAATTCTCCCTTTTCCAACCATCAGCAAATCCTGCCCCTTTACGACGCCCAAGCTGACATAACTCAACACCACCACGGTGCCATGTTCATCCCGCTGTTCCTGCAGGCGACTCCAATACCACTGACGCTTCCGCCGGCCCACCAACCTCACATCTCGTTCATACAGGCTCCTCCTCCAGGTCGTCACGCTGGCACCCAACTCTAGCCCATGTCGTCACGCTCACGTCCAGCTATGGCTCCAGCTCGTCGTGGCCGCCCTTGCGCCAGCTTCAGAAAGCTGCTCTCACCTCCGGCTCGGGCTCGAAGTCGCGCTTGCGCTTCTTGCGTGTGGCGGCGCGCGCCGGCGGCTGGCGCTCCTCGTGCCTGGCCGGCTCCGGCGGCGGCTGCAGCTCGTCCTCGGCGCCGGCCGCCGCCTCCTCGCCGCCCTCCTCGTTGTCGGCCGGCCGTGACGTCAGGTGGCGCATGTACATCTACGGCACGCGGCGCAGAGACTCGTGACGGCACCGTGGCCGCCGGAGCGGATCGCGCAATATCGCGGCACCGGGCAGCGGCATAAGGGACGTTACACGCCCAACAAACGGCCCCACAATATCCCCATATTTTTCGATACTCCGGGCTGTAGAGCACAAAGGCGTACTCATCATTTAAGGCCTACCACATGCACTTGGAATCATAACCAGGCTGAAAAACTTTCCGGAATTCGGGATCTGGGATGAAATACAGTTTTCTTGTTAATGCTACTGTTTACTGTCGTGAGGAGAGTATCGACCAGCCCCTGCTCCTCCCCGCCCGCGCGCCGCCCTCACCCTGCCCAGGCTGGTGGCCGGAATGGTGCGTCCAGGCAGCGCGAACAGCTTCTCCACGCCGCCCGTCTCCTTCCAGTGCATGAGCCGCTTGGTGGGCGGCGCCAGGTCCAGCGAGGTCACGATGTCGGCCGTGTCCGACAGCTGAGTCTTCATCTCCTCGCCCGAGATGTTCTTCACCTCGTCCACGATCAGCTTCCGCTTCCGCTTGCTGCGCGTCACGCCGGCTGCGTGGGAAGGTCAGCAAAGTGAAAACGGTTACACGATCTGCGGCCCCGTTTGCCAAACTGAATACCATTCAAGAACTGCCTGCAGTTCAAAAAACTCAAGACGTTTCAAAGACAGCTTTCGTAAGAACGAGAAGATGCAAAGCCGAACAACAGTCATGCGTCGTCACCGCTCCACAATGCGAACGTTCAAGCCGACTTTTCACAGAACAAAACACTTTCCCACATCTGGTGATGTGGGGAATGTATGCGAATGACTCCACAGTGAATCATGGAAATCAGAGCTAATTCCCGTTCCCGGGCGAGCCGTTCCGAGCCTATACCCTACCTCTGATGGCGCTGGCGTCCACGGGCGGCAGGGCGAACGTCTCCTCCTCGTTCTGCAGCAGGGTGGTCTGATCATGCGCCGGAGGCTCCACGTCGGCCTCGGGCGCCGCGGCGGGCGGCGGCTCCATCGGCGCGTCCACCCCGGCGGCGGCCGCCACGGCTGGCGAGCCCGGCCTCGAGTCGCCGTCCGAGCTGCTGGCAAAGGCGCAGGGTCAGTCGCCGGCGCGTGTGGCGCCGCGACCCCGCCACTACCGCCGCGGCCGAGGCACGCAGTGACGTATACCAGTCCCGACCGCACTTCTCTCCGGTCTCAGAACGCCGGAAACGGATCTGACAACCACGACAAAAGAGAAAAAAACGCATGACACAATGAATCAGACGTACATACAAAACAGAATCCATGGTCAAGCTCTCAAAGACATTAAAGCAACATCAATTCATGTGCTAAATTAAGCGTTAATTCATCTTTAAATGACACGGCACATACATACAAACGTAGGAAATACACCCGAAGTCTTCGGGAGCAAAGCCAGAGTCCTGGTGTCGACGAACTGGCGTCGGCCGGCGCTCACCTGTGCCCGCCGCCCATGGGGCTGGCGCCCATGCGGTCGAAGTCGTCGTCCGAGTGGTGCTCGTCGGGCTGGGCGGCCGGCGGCGAATCGGGCGGCTGCGTCGGCGGCGGCGCGTCCGGCATCGGCGCATCGTCGAACAGACCGCCGTCGAAGAGGCCTCCCGCTGCGGCGGGCGGGGGACGGTCAGGCGGGCCGCCGACCCTGCTGTGACGCCAGCCTCGCACGGGGACGCGCGGCGGGACGGTGGTCCTTCCAGGTGGCCAGCGCCGGAGAGGTCCCGGTAGGGCACTCCAGAAGGGGCCGGTGAATCGCGAGGTGCGAGGAAGGTGATTCTCTCAGACATCAGTGACTGCGTTGCATAGCATCAGTGCAGTACTGCACGAGTTACAACTGGGAGAATTGATGAATCTCAAGTCACGCAGCCAGACCACACGCTTAGCAGTTAAAAACATAAGCATCCGATCATCGATGTTTCTCACCATCCCCTCCCCAGGCCCCAGGAGCCCGCCCGGAACTGACCCATGATGTCCTGGCCGAGGTTCCCGCCGAAGCCGTCGTCGCGGATGGGCGCGTCCAGCTCCAACGCCGAGACGCCCGCCTTCGAGGTCGACTGCTGGCTGGCCTCGGGCGCCGGCGCCGCCTCCGGCTTCGGCGCGCCGCTGCCGTCGAACAGCATGTTCTGCGGGCGGAGGGGGCGGGGCCAGTCAGCTGGCGTCGCCCGGACCGGACGCGGCGGGTACACATGGCCGTCGCCTCGCCTGGGTGGCGCGACAAGCTTGACATAACGGGATATCGGCCAGCACGATGTTCGTGGGTTTTCACAACACGTTCGACTGCGAAATTCTAAAGCAGCATTAACTCTGACAGTTGTCACAGGCGAAGAGCGACATTCCGAACGCGGGGATGCTGTCGCACGGAGACACCCGACGGCGGCCGACGATGCTACAGGTTCGGATGCTGGGAAAGGGATCAGCGGGCAGACAAAGGGTACAGCTATCGCGCACAGTCGGAACTTCGAACACCGCACCGCGCGTCTACAAATGTATACACGCCACGGACACAACATGAAATCAACGTTTCCTGGCCAAACCCGAGCCCCACCACCCTTTCGCACCAAGAAATGTCGTGAGCTCCCCGCCCTACACTGGCGACCCTCGTCTGCGGGTCCCACAGCCCATGTCCACGGTGTCGCAGCGCGTGAACGGCCGTCCGCGTGCCCCTCTCACGTTCTCCAAGCTGGGCTCGAGCGTGGAGGCGTCTCGCATCAGCTCCGGCGGCTCGGCGTCGAAGCCCATGTCGCCGAAGCCGTCGTCGCCGGTGACCAGCGAGATGTTGCCGTAGTCCTCGCGCATCGTGATCTCCTCGGCGCGCGACTGGTTGAACGAGAACTGCGCCTGGATGTCCACGTCGCTGGAACGGGCCGGCACAGCGTCAGCGGCGAGAACAGACAATACCGGAGCGAGCACGGCAGGCGGCGCAAACAGACCACCAAAACATCCAAATCGCCCCCACTGCCAGTTCCTGCCATGTGCTCGAACAACATGAAGAGGACAATGTTTCATGTATGAAGCCAAATGGTGTATCTCAAATATAGTTTTTTTAACCACAACTATATTTTTACCACAAGTATGTAGCTCTGCAAACGACATGTACACATTTATTATTTAATAGCACGCCTTAACTAAAGAAAACTGCACTCTTCAATTTGACCTCAGATATTCCCCAAATATTTCCCACGTTCCATCAATACGACAGCTGAGATCAGATCAAGCCATCAGCTCAATAATTCTGTGCGGTCCACAGATCACAGCAACTACAGAGAGCTTACTTGAGTTCGGGCATGGCCGTGTCAAAGTCATGGAAGACCTCCGGCAGGGTGATGGCATTGACGGCCGCCTCCCGCTTCTCCTCTGGGAGGTCCACCATGCCCGGCCGGAACGCCATCTTGATCTTGACAAATGCCTCATTGCAGTCAGCCAGCAGGTACTTCTCCTTCTTGGAGTAGATCCGCACCACGCCCAACATCAAGTGGCCAGTGGTTCGCAGGGCCAGCTTGACCTGGTAAACCGCAGACGGGATCAACACGGACGCCCGATAGGGAAGCCAGCATAACGTAGGTCACCTCAAGTAGCGAAAACTGGCGTGTCCATCAAAGACTGTTAACAGCTACAGGGCAAGGAACCAGCATCAAAAACAGGTTTATACTCCGAGTCAGAAACTAATAGAGATGCCCGAAAAGGTTTGCCTGGATCCACCCTGGATGTTTCAGGGTCGTTCACGTGGGGGAAGCGCTTCGACAACATAGCTGCAGAGGCAAAACAGAACTGATGATGACGGCGAGCGACCGGGGGACCCTAGACTGCCCTGTTCCACATTCTGCCGCATCATTTACAACTGGTCAGCAAGGTAAACTCGTTCACCTTCGGCTGCAGGATACCGTCGACCGACTTCTCGATGTTGGTCTCAAAGACATTGGCCTTGGTGAGCTTCTTGTCCCAATGGGCCGCCAGCCAGATACGGGCCAGCGGACCCTTCTTATTCAGGACATACTGAGCATAAAACATCTTCGCCCTGCCAAAATGCGATTGATTTGTCAGGATGCACATGAAGTCGGTTTAAATAAAACTGAAAAGCATCTTTCAAGGCCTAGTTGTGACACTTGCATTTCAAATAATTTACTGTACCGCTCCATTCTTCAATATGTGCCCATATCATAAAACCTAGACCAAACACAAATAAAATGCATACCACGAGTAGTGCTGCATCAACAGATTAAACCTCGCGTGTATAGGAGGGGGTTAATGCAACGCCCCCCCCCCAGAATTTACGAGGCTTTACATTTTCTTTTATCCATCTGAAACTTGGTGTACCCTCTGGGAATCCTTTTCACATCTTATGGCGTAGAATTTCTTCCTCTACTTTGTCATGGTAACGAGCTAGGACGTGATGACGGAAACGTCAGCCCTTTCCACGCGCCGACACGGCCAGCTTACAACGGTCTCAGTTTTGTCTCACTGTAAGACGGTTCGAGAACCGAAACGAAATATACATATCAATCAACTCAAGACTGTATGTCCTTGAACACTTAACATGAATTTAGTTGACTTATGCCCACTGCCATGATTGTCGAGAGTGTAAACTGATGTGATAAGCTACGGCGGAAAACCCGCTACTTTTTATCTCTGGAAATGCGTTAGGAAATAGGTATTGTAACACAACCTATGTGTTTAGACTGCTTCAGGTGTAAGGAATTAAATTATATGAATTTGGTGCACTTTATCTTTACTTTTATCAAAAGCGGGCAGAATGAGCAAACGCCTGACTTTTGTTCCGACAGACCGCGGGGTGAAGAGTCTACAATACCACCAAATGCCTGAAAGCAGTTTTGTGTTGGATATCGGCTAAAAAGTGTTTTTTATGCATCTAAGTCGAGATGTTAAGCAAATTCGAGTTCATTCTAGGTTACTAGCTTAAAATAACCCTATATGACCTAAGATAACCTTCAATGACCTACAATGGCCTTTATCTGTAATTCGAAAGAGGTGCTGGTTAATTCAGATGCCGCATTGGACTTATACATCTATTATTACCTCCAAAAATATTTCTGCAACCACAAGAACGCACTTAAGCCGACCACACTGCTTGACAAGGACTGACCTAGCATGACCTCAATCCAACTCCAAGGGTAAAATGTAATCATACGGGGTACATATGTAGTCATAATTAAGTGACGACAACTATGGCATCCATTTCGTTTCATCACCATCTGTTCTTTGGCGTTCATTTTTGCCTGAACTCGAGAAGTCAATCAAAGCCACTCAAAAGTCTTTCTGCCAATTTCTGACCTTTGAACAGATATGGAATGTCACCAGATGATCTGACACCTTACAACGAGATACCAGTCGCGAGATCTCGTGACGCGCAACGCGCTGTTTTTTTTCGCGACGCTCTAGGGCGCATGGTGTGGAAATGGCCGCAAGTCGAACCCCGCACGTCCCCATTACGCATAAACCCGTATACGGGCGAGGGTTGGATTGTCCTGGAACTCAATCATGGAGGAGCTCATTCCATCAGGTCTTAGGTAAATATATTCTTTATTACTTCATTAACATTAGCCATGCCTTGAACACTATAAAATGGATGCATAAATGCAGAACAAAATTACCACACACTTCAATTAAAAATGACTTTTTGGCAAAATTTCATGTCATGTTCCTGTCCTCTACACTAGCGGTTCTAGTCACTTTTGAGGCCACGCCCTCACTGATAGTTCATGGCCAGACTGATAACCACCCACTGGTGACTTTTGGGACCAATGATAGGGGGTTTGAGACATGGAAAATCTCTGAAAATGTCCTGCTTGATCTGAAATGTTAACTGCACTCAAACTACATCTGCCTGAACAGAACTATCCATAGCCAATGGTCACAGCAGTTGAATGCACTGTCGTGAAGAACCTATTGACTGTGGCCCATTTTATGGGACAAGCAGCCCTTATGGTCCCATAAGGTTGGGCTAGAGAACAGTTTTACATCATTTGTCTTTTTGTACATAACACCAAACTTGGTGGTACTGAAGAACTGCACTTCAAAAGGGTGTTTTTGTTTTGCTTGAAAGTGCTACCATTGGAAAAGACATCTTCTGATGAGTCAATAGTAACTGGCATATACAGGACAATGCCATTCGATCAAATAAAACTGTGATTCCACAATAGCATGCCAAATCCACCAGCCACCTCCAGAACATCACTGGTTGGGGAGGTGAGGGGCTGTTTTGCACCCTACTAGGCAATGGCTTGGGACCTGGGAATACAGGACAAAAATGTTACAACAAAGGCCTGGTGTAGGACTCTTCAGGCTGCAGGTTGATAAAGGGTGCAACTGGAATTGGCTCTGTCCAACAGTTTAGGTCAGCCAATGGTATGTTATTAAGTTATCAGGCCTTTTTACATGACTCGATAACCATTCCCACAATGTAACACATGAAAAATGCTGTGCCATCTAGGCCAGAAGGCATAATCATAACTCAGTTATTTAACAAAATAACATTCCCAAATGTGTGCAGTATGTAGTACAGTGCACTAGTGGGATATGTTCTGAGGGTAGGCATAATCATTTGTGACACTTTGATCATTTCCTATGACAAATTTTCACAATTTTTAAGCCAGAGACATAGTCCTCCATGTGACCTCAAACTCCCAACACCAGTAAGTCCTAAATCCATTCTGATAGTCTTTCTTTTAGTAATCTGTCATTTCAACAGTACCCCATGGCCACTTGGTGGTTAATTCTATTACTTACATCACAATGTTGAAAGAGTGCACTTCTCCAGATTTGCCAAATGCCATAATGGCCCTCAAAATGTTTTATTTCATCACTGCTGATGACCGTTTGCATATGATGTTATTTTCATCCGAACTTGGACCACAAACAGGCATTTCTATAGGATTCATCAAAATACATTACAAGGTCTGAATGGCCTACCCCATCAGGGGCCAAAGCCATCCATACTACAGTGGCTCTAGCTAGCCTTCTTGTGTTTCATATGATAAAAAGGAAGAATGTTTGGGTGGTCACACTGGCTAAGCCCAGTTGACTAGCCTCGCTAGTCTGAAACTGGCACAAGCTGAATGAAATGACCAACAAATTTAGGTATTGTAGACACGGGCTTCCCACTTCTCATAACTTCAAAAATCCACATAGTTACCAAGCCATATTGGTACAAAAAGATGCAGAATTAAAAAATAGCCCAATCACAGACATTTAGTGCATTGCCACCTTCCTCAAAATAATTTATCAAAGTGATTCAGCCACCCACTGCCACAGCTAGCATGAAGTTGAAGCAAAGAGCATCTCAATGAGGCAGATCAATATCGACTTTTAAGCAATGATGGCTGACATTACAGAGATGGGACAAGGAGGTCGACTGGGAATGAACAGGGACAGACATGAGTGCCCGGGAGGGCACAGTGACAGACAAAGAAAACTGGGACACTACTGAGATATGGAGGGCCTGGTTGAGGTTAGGAGAGAGATGAGAACTAACCGAATGGGCCTGGGAGGACATTTGGACGGAATGGTGAAAGGGGTTTGGGTTGGGAAAGGGACTTGGGATGGAGCAGGGACAAGTAACAGGATAGGGCTGTCAACTGCTGTTTGATTGAGCCAAACTGTGTAGTTGGCTGACATAAACATGGCTGAGGTGTTGAGGTGATAAAGACCCCCTCCCAGTCTGTGAAAGATGATGAAACAGCCCAGTCAATGCTGATCTCATCTAATATCACATCACTGTGTAAGTCCCATTTCAGCCCATATTTGCTTCTATCCCATGACCCTTGTTCCCCTTTCTGCCCCTCTACCTCCCAGTCTCATACCACTCAATTCCTTGTCCCTGTCCAGTTACAGTCACTCTTGCTCAGTCCTATTCTATATTGTTCCCCGCAGGATGGGACCGGAAGGGGGAGAGACAGAAAGGGGTGCAAAGAAGGCCAAGAAGCAAATGCGGAATGAAACAGGACTGATGCAGTGGTGGGATATTGGTTAAGAGCATTAACCTGGCAATGACTAGGTTATTTCATCACCTTTCAGAGATTGGGGGGGGGGCTTTAATATCCCACCCGTGTATCTTGAGAACCAACCATGTGATTTGGCTCATTCAAACAGCAACTGATAGCCCTATCTCCTTATTTGTCCCTGTTCCATCCCCATCCTCTTGCTTGTCCCTTTACAAGCCCAATCCCTTTCCACCATTCTGTCCTAATATCCTTCCATGCCTGTTCTGATAGTCCTCATCTCTCTCTTACCCTCATCCAGGTCCTCCATATCTCTGTACTGTTCCAGTTTTCCTTGTCTGTCCCTGTTCCCTCCCAGGTACTCATATCTGTCCCTGTTCATTCCCAGTCCATCTCCCTCTCCCATTCTAGTACCATCTCAGCATATTTTGAGTTTCAAGATGGCCACATTTTGATAGGTCTTTCAGTAACATCATAGTTCACAACACATTTGTCAACCATGAACACTTAAAAATTGGTGCTGATCTGTCTTGCAGAGATGCTCAGTGCTCTAACTCATGAAAGTTGTTGTGGCAGTCAGTGGATGAATCACTTCAAAAGATTCTTTTGATGGAGTTGTGTTGGTGACAACACACACAATGCCTGCAATTGGACAATCTTTTAATTGCACATCTTTTGGTATCAATATGGTTTGGTAACTAATCAGATATCAGGAGTTGAAAAGTGTGAGGTCTGCATCTAGAGCATCCAAATTAAACTCACCAAAGCTACTCTCATTCCTCAGCAGTCACAGTAGAAGTGGCCTGACTTACACATCAGCTAGGCAATCCATACAAGCTTATGACCTGAACATCCATTAATTATGTAAAATTAGGAGAATCAGGTTTACATGTTACTGAGACTTCATGTTTGTATTTGAATACACGGTCCTTTAAACAGCAAAATACTTCGTACTAAACGTTACTTTTCAGGGAACTCAACACATTAAGACTACTTTTACCTACTTACCTCCTTTAGCGACGGCAGTGTTCAGGTCATTTTGTTTCATACATAAGCCACACGACCGAATCAAGCTGCGACGAGTCTTACGGCACGGCCAGTGATTTTAATCGACGACAGTAAGACAACAGGGATTTTCTTTATCTTCTGCTCACGACATTTACCCTCCACGCTTCCAAAACCCTGGAAGTCGGGGAAAATACCACGAAATTTCGGCAAGGGTGGAACTTTTGATGTTTCTGTGTACAAGCACAGGCAGAGAACGTAATCAGCGACGTAACCGACGCACAGACGCCAAAAATGTAACGGCCGCTATGTCGCTTCAATGAATGGTTCATAACATGACCTAAATTCTAGTATACGCAAGGCATAAACATTAAATTTTACATGCATTTGAATTTTCAGTACATTTTTGAAGCCTTAGATAGGTTAACCAAACCCAGCAAGGGAGACTTTATTTTCTTTCCGCTTATTTAAGTTTCAATTTAAAACCAAAAGTCTTTAGAATGAGTTTCGATTGTTAGAAATTCATAATAGTATTCCAGAATCTAGTATATATATTTCGCGCGCTTTGGGTTTTTTGCAGAGCTGGGATTATGCGCAATCAGTAACAGACATCAGTGACTGTACCGAACTTGCTTTAGTATGGTGTCTAACGCATCCGATTTTAACTGGTATTAAAGTTATGTTTTTGACATACATGGGGGTACTTTCCCCTCGGTAAATGGTACATGTATATAGATGCATAAATGATATATATATATATATATATATATATCATTATATCTATAAAGATACATAAATGACATATAGATATGATATAATATAGATACATAAATTATATATATATATATATATATATATATATATATATATATATATATATATATATATATATATATATAGGAAGATACATAAATGATATATAGATATAATGTATGTATGTATGTGTTGAAGGCGTCCACGCCGTGGCTATTCTGCTCTCTCGTCAAAATTACAAAAACGATGATACACAATCACTTGTCAGGCGAAGTAAAACGCACTCATTTGAACACGAACCGCAGTCACGTTATCAGATGTTTCAAATCTTTTAAAAACGATGCGTGTGAGGCGGAATTCGAGGCTGCTGGAGGCAGGCGGTTCCAAGCCACTGCGGCTCGGTAGAAGAGCCGCTGGGTTGCCGCCAGCTGCACGCGAATCAGATGTATGGCACCTGTGCCAATAGCAACCGCGCGGGATCGGCGGCAGCAGACCTGGGCACGCGTGGTGAACAGAGCACGTATGGCGGACGGGCACGTGGGGGAGCGCAAAACGTTGTAGACCTTCAGGTCACGCGTTTTGACCAGGTCCTCCACCTGACTCCACCCGAAGGCTTCCAGAGACGGGGTAATGTGGTCCCCGCGTAGCGCCCCGGTCACCAACCTCGCAGCAAAGTTAATCACCTTTTGCACTCTGCTCAGTTGGCAACCGGCGGCTCCTCCCCACGCAGTGATACAGTAAAGGATGTGAGGGAAGACGTGGGAGCGGACGAGGAGCTTCATGACGTCTGGAGTGAAGTAGAAACGAATTTTGAATAGTGAGACAATGATGCTATTACAACGCCGAACAATGTTGGATATGTGCTCTTCCCAAGTAAGATGTCGGTCGATGATTACACCAAGTACCTTCATAGACTTTTTTGGAATTATGACGGAACCCGAAAAGGCGATGTGAAAATTCTTCGTCTTTTTTTATGGAGGCTCTGGTGCCAATGATCACGAAGTCCGTTTTTCCTGGGTTTATTTTTAGACTGCTGGACCTAAACCAGTTTTGAAGGCACGAGATGGAATCCTCGATTCGGGTCTTGAGACATGATAGATTGCGGGTGTCTGGTTCGGCGTGGTCGAGAAGCTGGGTGTCATCGGCATAGGAAAGGAGTCGGCCATAAGGGAGAAAACTGGATAGGTCGTTCATGAGGATTAGAAATAGGATTGGGCCAACGAACGAGCAGAACCCTGGGCCACTCCATGGGACAAGGGTAAGGTAGCCGAGCCACCAGCGACCACCTGCCTCCAGCCACTCAGGTAACTGGCGAACCAGTCCGACTCAACACCATACCACTCGAGCTTGTTCAGAAGGGCGCCGTGGTCAGCACTGTCGAAGGCATTGCTCAAGTCAATTGTCGTAAGAGATACGACATGACCGGCATCAATGATCTTTGCTGACCACTCGACCGCGTCAAGCACGGCGTCCTCCGTAGAGTGACTGGGTCGGTAGGCATACTGAGACGGCGACAGTACATGGTTGCTAAGTAAGTACGCCGACAGTTGGGTGCACACGACTTTTTCAGTAATTTTTGACATGGCTGGTAGGATAGAGATGGGTCAAAAGTTGTTGAGACCGGATCTATCGCCTGACTTGTACACTGGTATGACACGGGCAATTTTCCAGGCGTCAGGAAAAGTTCGAGTTCTGGTGGAGCAATCAATTATGGTCAGAGTGTGTGGCCCGGTAACAGAAAAACGTTTCTTCAAAGCAAACAGAGGAATGTCGTCAGTGTCAACAGCCTTGGTCTGACTCAGGCGCGCGACAGCCGCGGATAGCTCCGGCAGCGTACCGGGCGCAGGGTGAGCGCTGCCGCACAGAGACGGTGGGGTCGAGGCCCGGCAGGTGGTGCCGCCGTTACGGCAAGCACTGCCGCTGCCTCGGCCGCGATCCGGGGGCCCACAGCAGCGAAGTGCGCGTTTCAGGTCGTCTGCTCTGTCGGCTATGTCAACATCGGTTGGCTTCTGGGCAGGCTGTAGGCCGAACCTTTTGAGGCGGTCCCAAAATCCTCTTCCGTCACTCAGAAGGCCGTCGCATAGGAACGAGCGTCGCGCGGCCGCGAGCAGGCTTTTGACGCGGTTCCGGCACTGTTGATACGCGCGGCGCGAGTCAGGGGTACGCTGACGCTCCCAGGTCTTCCGGGCTTTAGTTCTTTCTTCCATTGCTGTTGTCACTTCTGGATTGTGTCGTAGCCACGGGCAGCTCGGTCTTCGCGAGGTCACCGTAATTAGTGGACAGTGTCTGTGGACCGTCTCGTTCCAGATCTCTGTGAACGCAGAGACCTTCTCATCAACGGTGCTAGCGGAATGGACTGGCTGCCAGTTTGCTGCCAACAGGTCCAGCGAAAGGGTATCCCAGACAACACGTCTCCATGGTCGTCCGGTAAACGTGGATAGCCGTCGCCGCTCTCTCGGGACCGTTGCACATAGCAAGACTGGCTGGTGGTCAGCGATGGGCTCGGTTAGGACCCTGGCCGAGTTACTGAGACTGAGTTCATTGGTCAAAATTAGGTCCAATAGGGTACGCGTCGGATGAAGATGAGTGGGTTTGTCCACCAGCTGCTCCAGGCTCAGGTCGTCCAGCATGGTATGAAAGTTGCGCGTTTCCGGACTTTCTCTGTTTAAGATGTTGATGTTGAAGTCTCCCAGCTCCAAGACGGGTTTGCCCATTGCGAGGGCAGCTTCCATTTGAGTTCGGATGCTCTTCAGTCCTCTGGCTACTGATTCTCCAGGAGGCCGGTAGAGGGCGCCGACCACCTCGGTATGTCGACCGGTGGCGCCCACAGAGCCACAGGGACTCTGTGGGCGCCACCGGTCGCCATTAAGAGTGTGGACCGTAGGATCCACACTCTTAATGTCGAGCACCACTGTGCGTAGTCAGTCAGCGACGAGTATGGCGACTCCGCCCCCGCGTGGAGGAGCATGTTGTGTGGTTGTGGTCCAAGAGTCAGAGCGATCACGCCGAATGATGGTATAGCCGGGAAAAACTAGCACTCTGCTGAGGGTATCTGGTGACAGCCATGTCTCAGACACGCATAGCACGTCGATGTCGTGCTTCTGGAGAAACTGGTTAACTTCATCCAGTCGCGGAGTTAAGGAGAGGCCGTTGACGTGCCCAGTGTTGTAGTGGCGACGCGTTGTCGTGACGGTGCCGGTAGGAGCTGCTATTGGAGTTCGTTGCTGAGACAGTCTGACCGGCACCACAAGCGTCCTCAGCCGATGTACTGCAGCAGCAGTGCAGTGGGGCCGCACGGCCGCAGAGCAGCCGACCCGGATCGGCCGGCGGGTGTGGGCGCCGGCTCGTCTTCCTCGCCTGCGGCGGACTAGGAACGGCAGGCACAAGGCCGGACCGCGCCGGATGATCACCGGTTGGGCCGCCCCCCCACCTATCCGCTCCCGTACCGCCAGCAGGTGCGCCAGAGAGTATACGTGCTTGGAAAAGGCGCGATTTGATGGTCTACTCTCCTCTGGACGGTAGAAGTTGGACTCAGCCGTCAAGGGGAGGCCGTGGTCGCAGATCCTGCAGGTAAACAGACATGGCAGTCGCGGCGATGGTGGCGCGCAACTTGAAACCAGTGCAGTCCGGAAAGCCAGGTATATCAGGCTTAGGTCAGAAGGTGACCTTCAGCAGTACCTTGCCTTACGGTGTTCATCCTGGTACAGTGAAGAGTCCCTCTCCAGGTCTGCAACGCATGGAACACTCGAAAAAACGCGGAGCGTTCGAGCGCGGTGTCGCTGCTAACTCAGCGCTATCTGGTCATCTGATTTGATAATGATATGATAATGATATAATATAGACATGTACCATTTACCGAGGGGGAAGTACCTCCCATGTACGTCAAAAACACCACTTAAATACCACTTAAAATCGGATGCGTTAGACACTATACCAAAGCAAGTTCGGTACGGTCATTGATGTCTATGTTATAGATCGCGCATAATCCCAATATATATACCGTCATACCATTTACTGGAGAAGTGCCTCCCCTTCTCCAGGGTTGCTGCGCCCGTGCCAGATGATACCTGTGACATAAATGCATCAATGCATCCAGTCACTGCATTGATGCATGAGAACTTTCCAAAAATTTGCATGGCAGGGGTCATTTTTAGTTGATTTCTTTACGTATGGAATATCATACGGCTAATTCTGAAATTATTGAAAGTCGTATGGCAATACGATGTACATATACGTAAATATATATATATACCTGTATTTTCAGTATGTGGTTAATACAGACTCGTACGGCAGAACGTTTTCAGAGAGGGGGAGAAAAGAAGGGACGTAGCCAGGATCTCGCCCAGGGAGGGGTACAAATCGGATTGAGGGGGCCCTCGTAACCAATGGAAGGGCGGATCCAGAATTTCGCCAAGGGGCCCCTGAACGATCGTTTAGGGGCCCCTAAACGACCATTCGGACCACGTGCCTTTCTTCATATCACGCAAAGCCTTTTTGTACATTCGGAGTACGTTTCCTTTAGGTTCGTAGGGCTTCTTTAATGCTTAAAATGTTTTTATTTTGCTTTAATGTCTGTTTTGGACAGGCTCCGCGGGCGCCTCGCGCTATCCAAAGAACTGGGGCCCCAGGGGGGCCCACTCGGCCGCCAGAGGGTCACGCTTGGCTCCCCTTACTACGCCACTGGAGGGAAGAGACATTCTAAAGTCGATACTTCAAGCCAATTGAAGGCGTTATATCTAATGCTAAATTTCCTAATTATGAGAGGGGTTATGGCGGTTCCCGCAATCCCCCCCCCCCACCCACTGGTTGCGAACTTCGCCAGCATGAATGTCTTGGGTGTTCGGTGTGGGTCGGATGAAACCTGCACGAACCAAAATCAGGCAAAACGGCTCCATCGTCCGCCTTCGATTCATCTCCAAGTCTTAACAGCGGAGTGTTAGTTACGAGCAATTGAGGACTACAAGCCAATTTGTACTCATTTCTTTTCATGACATGCCGCGGATGATAGGGTTGCAAGTAAGTATAAACCACTTTGTTGGTATTCCCATACCTTCCTCAGATATCCTCCTCAGTCATCCTCATCATCATCTAGCCCCGCTTCCTCCTCAGCCCCACTCCTCTTCCGCTGTCGCTGAATAAGGTAACATGTCCCATGTACGTTCCCCTTCGACCAAGAGCACAACAAGTGACTCAAAATGCAAAACATCTTCGGTTCCTTTATTGTGTACGCATTCGCACCGATCCACACAGACTCTCTGGACACAGCTAGGAACTATTGAGAGTAAAACCATTGTTGAACAAAGAGAAAAGTCATTGGAACCAAATACACTATAGCATGGCATTAGTCTAAGCCCGGCCGTCGGGTTTCCACGAACTAGGGTGTCATATCACTGGAACTAGCAGACAAACGTCAGAGACCTGTCACATTACCACTCATTGGTTACATAACAGGTGATCTGTCGAGAAAAAAACAACTTGCTTTCCTTCGGCAAGGCGTAATGAGAAGTTATTTCCTTGCAAGGCGAATTTTCACAGTGGGAGAGACGCTGGGGATTAAGCCTGTAACATTAAAACGATTCACCAATTGAACAGCTTTGACGGTGCGTTGCTAAACGATGAAAATCTCCCTTCATCAATGCCACACAATGAGGAATGCATATAGGATAAGCTCAAAAATGGCACACTGGTAAAAAAGAAACGACCAACGACTACCAGAACACACGCGAATTGTTAACAGCTGCTAAAACCTTGCAGGGAAGCGCAACAACTCCAAAAAAGTTGCAGACGGATTTTAAGAAAAACTCATTCAATGCCACGCCCCTACTCTTAAATTATTAGCCGCCAACTCATCAAACTTGCATCACATTTTCACAGCAGACGAGTGTAGTCTGAAACTACCAACACCTGCACCATGTGGGACCGAACATCACGCGCGAGAGTAGCTCAGCTAGGATGGCGGTGCACGCATAGCCGATACATTGCCCAGCTGACGTTTCGAAACAGAAACGCTGGCAGTCACGAGGTTAGCACAAAAGCGCCTGAGATGATGGCCGACACGTCCACGAAAAGCAGTGATCGCGATGACACAGGTGAACGTCTGCGTGTGGCGCCGTGATCGCGGTGACCTCGGCGTGGTACACTGGCGCACGGCACGCCGCCTCGCAAACCAGCGTGCTCTGATGAGTCTCCGACACTCGAGTCCACGTAATACCCTGATGTCGCGGCGCGGCCGCGTCGACCCGACGCACTCCGCCCGCTCGTCGCCGACCGGCGCAATGTCACGCTCGCGCAGCGTCCGCAGCGCCGGCGGCCCGCGGCGGAGCGGCGTCACACCTGCGTTTCGCCGCCCGGCCGCCAGGCGTCGCGGTGGTGGTGGCCGTGGTGGCGCGCCGGCCGCGGCGCCGGCTCCAGCGACGGCGCGTGGTGCGGGCAGCTGGTGGGCACGCGCTCCAGGTACGGCGGCACCGGGCGCTTCCTGAAGCGGCGCAGGCTGTGGCGCCACACCTTGCACGGCTGCAGGCTCATCATCCAGAGGCCGCCGATGATGCCGACGATCAGGTTCATGAAGATCTTCAGCATGAGGATCTCGACGTTGGGGTGCACGTCGCGCTGCGTGAGCCACTGCTGGCGCGACGTGTACTCGTACAGCAGCGCCGCCAGCACGCAGGTGGCCGGCACTGTGTAGATGACGCCGAAGATGCCGATGCGCATGGTGAGCATCTCGAGCCGGTCGTGGCTCCGCGAGCGGGCTGGCTGGCCGCGGTCGCGGAAGATGGCCCGGAAGCCGGCCAGCAGGAACGAGATCCCGGCCAGCAGGTAGACGAACGTCGGCACCAGCACGAAGCCCAGCAGCGTCTGCAGGTTCTGGTTGCCCACGTAGCAGCTGCCTGAAACAGTCGGGAGGGTTCTGTGAGACAGAAGAAACGTGCAACACAATGATGAGTGAGTGCACGGTTCCAAACTGGCAAGGCAATGCCTCTTTAAAACGCCAGGACACAGCCGCCGCTTTCATAATTTAGCATTGCAGCTTCTGGGAAGCTGCTTAAGATGACAAACACTAGACAGCATCGCAAAATCGCTGAAACTTCCTGTCGAAACACCCACATCTAGGCCACCTGCGTTGGGAAAACGACGGTGATCAATGCATCATGCATGCCCTGAAACCAATTCTTGTCGACAAACATGTTTCCATCGACGGCGGAAGTCATCCACAGTGAGCCTAGAATGCGCGGAGAAAAACAAGACCAACAGAGAGCCGGCCCCTCCGAGTGGAAACAGCGCGCCCACCGGGACAGCCGTCGCAGTAGCGCAAGCGGCCCGGAAACGGTCCCGTCTGCGGCAGGACCCCCGGGCCCCGAGAGGGCCCATTCGAGGGAGTCTGCCGGCCGGCTGGCGGGCTGCCAGTGTCGACGGTCGGACGGAGGCGTCATCGATCTGCCGTGCAAGACCCCGGCGCCGGAGCCGGCCGGCAGCCGGCCGCCCGCTGGGCCCGGCCCACGGACGCGGCAGGCCCGCTCCCGTCTGGTCTGCACGTCTGGTCTGCACGTCTGGTCTGCAGTGGTCTGGTCGTGCATGGACGCCGACCGGGGAGCGACGGGCGCCACTGGTGATATGTGGCGGCCGTGGACGGGCTCGACTCAAGCGTATGCGGCTTTCACGGAAATGACGGACCGAATATGGCCACTGTCCCCAGATCTAGTTAGAAACCGGCTATCAAACTTGCAAAGTGGTGCTTGGCTCGGTTCGCCGTGGCTGACTTTCAAAAGCCATTCGTTAGTATTGGCTGGCGCGACAGTGCGTCCTGAATCACGACGGAGAGCTTCTTCAGGCGATCTCCGGGCCAGCAGCTACTTTCACGGTTTGCCAGTACCGTTCCGCATTGTCCCGTGCACACGGCTGAATGCAAACTGCATGGCCCACCGCAGCGGTGAATATGCAATCAGCCTTAATCAGCCGGCTTTCCACCACGTCGCACGAATAATGCCGAGTAAAATCCATATTCCGTGCTGCCGCGTTTGCTGCCGACCGACCCCTGCAAGATGGGGGAGTCGAACGGGGAGGGGCCCGCTGGGCGTCTCCGGGCGACCACAGCGGGCTGCGCTGCGGAGCTCCCGCAGCTCGTAGCGGCCATTTCGAGTCGTCGACCGAGGCGCGCCCATCTTGGGCCGTGTCTCCCACTCCTCGGACCCGCCGCCGGTCGCCTCGGCCGGCGGCCGTGCCGGGGCGCCGCGCGGACACGGTCGCGCCGCGGCCGGCCGGCCGGAGCCGCATTCCGACACCTGATTGGATCTGCGCCGCGCTCGGCCGACATCAGATTAGGCGACAGCGCGGCCGGCCGGGCCGGTCCTGCCGAGGTGTCACCCGCCCGCCGCGGCGGCCGCCGGCGCGGCGACCTCGAGCCTACAGAGGGCAGCTCCGCCGCCGGCCGGCCGGGCGGCGGAGACGGACTGGCGCGGCCCACGACCCACAGTACCGCTGCGCCCGTTTATGGGGGTGCCCAGTAAAAAGAAACTCGTCCGAGTGAGACGTTTAAAGACGTCAGAGATACAAGTCCATGACAACGGGCAAGCCTCCGAGATGAGTTGCGGAAAGGGTGTTGTTTTGAGGTCATTTCGACGACAATACCGGACCGGTGCAAAGAAACTTCATCCAGCGGAGACAGCTGAACTTCGGGGGTGGTCGAAATGGAAAACAGACGAAGACGTCGTAAAAAATGGAAAAAAACAAGAGACTGAATAAGATGTCAAACCCACAACGTCACACCAAACCTTTCCCCTAACGGCACCGTAGTAAGCTCTCAGCAACGCTCGGCCAGTTACCCCTCACACGGTCCGACCGTCTTCAGCTCGCACCTCGTCGCTGCCGCTTGCAGCGTCGCAAAGTCCGGCCGCGTGTCGCGCCGGCCGTCCAGGGGTGTCGGACCGGGCGCTCTGCAGGGGTGTCGGACCGGGCGCGGCGCCGCGGCCGGCCGCCGCGCCGGTGGCGCCGCCGCGTCCATCAGATAAGCGGCGCCGAGGCCGGGCCGGCGTGACAACCGGGTGACGCCGGCCGGGCCCACGCCGCCGAATATCAATCAGGCTCTGCGCGGGCTGCGGCGGCCGCGGCGGACGGCCTGCGAGAGGGGCCCGGCCGAGCGGCGGCGGCCGCGCCGACCGGTCGCAGATCGCCGTCACTGGTCGCGGCCAGAGCCTCTCTGGCCCGGGCGTACCTGCATCTAACGCTATATTGAGGGCTTTAACGTTCTCTGGTTGCTGTTTGGGTTTGAAACCAAGTGTTCTGTTGTCAGCATGTTGTTGGAAAATGTTGGATGTTGCCAAGAAAATTCCTTGGGCGGGTCCTGGCTTTGTACGCATTGTCGCCGTGCTTTCTGTGGAGGCACGAGACGCGCAGTACTGATCAGCAGTCGTGCAACAGCAAACATAAGCGTTCATTAACTAAATACGCCAGTTGTCTCCAGACTTGTCAGATCTCTGTCGCAAATGGCTCTAAGGACGCATGTCACACGGCAATACTAAACTGAGGTAGCTTCAGCTAAGAGATCTTTGACAATTTAAACAACAATTTAACTTTTTTCAGCCCGGAAGATTCGCATTGATTTGGTCCCATGCTGCCGAAAATTAAAACATGCAGCAAGCAATGAGGCAGAAATACGGAACGTGCCATGAAGGAGTTAAGCGGTACGCAATGAAGCGGGAGACAACGCGTTTGCCGTTTTTGGGCGAGCATTTCATCCGCACTTTTCCGGTGCCATAGGGGGCCCGTAACTGCCGGCGGGTGCGATGATTACGCTTTGTGAAACAGTCAGCGCTGACCGAAATTGCATTGCTCGACGTTAGCTCTGGGCAGGGGTCTTTCAAGACGATCATCACTCGGAGAAAACTTCGCCTAGTTTGAATACTGGATACATTTGCTGAGTTGAATTTTGATATAAAAATAACTTTTCATGCGATTTTATAACACCCTGGCCATAAGGATGAACTAGGCCGATCAGCGGCGACCGACTCCGGCCTGCTGCGTAAAAGCTGTCGCCGGCAGAGGAGCCTCCTGCAGAGGGAGCACCGCGGCCACGGTTTTCACACCCCGCGGACGGGCGGCGGGGCGGCGAGGCGGCGGCTGTCGAGCAGAGCTGCAGGACGCCGCCGGTGCCGTCCGCGCACGTCCCTCTCTGTTTATCGCGCCCGGCACGAGGCGCCCGGCCCCGCGGCAAACAACGTCAGCCAACATTTCAAACAGCGGAAACGTGTTCCTGCCGGCGACCGGAATATCTGCCGCCTGAGTCAGGAGTCGACGCTCCGCTCCCGACGCCAGCGCCGGAAGGCTGCTATTTTCATCGTCCGGATCCGATTGTGGAGGGCCTTTTCAAGATCGGAGCAGCACTGGTAGTCTGCAATCGACCGCCAAGGCTCCGACGGGTTTCCTCCCCGTCCGCAGCCTCCTCGCCCCAAAATGGCCTCGTTTTGAGAAGGCGGCGACTTGCCGAACGTAGGTCGTCGATTCTGAGTCGGAGAGGCAGAGGCCGCGGGCCACCCGTCAGCCCGCGACCGGCCGCCGCCATACAGGGGACGTCTCGAGACCCGTCCAGCCGGAGGGCGGCACAGTCGGGCACGCCAGAGCCGGCCGCACGTTCTGCGCACCTCCGATATCGGCTTGTATCTCCGCTGCAGCCGGACCGTGACGGAGTGCCTCCAGTGCCCGGCCGGCCGAGTCTCTGCTGCGTACAGCGCTCCTCAGGGCGCTGGCGACGCACAACGGACAACTGAGCCTCTGCTGCGTACAGCGCTTCTCAGGGCGCTGAGGAGACCTAAACCTCTGCTGTGGACAATAAAAATTATCCTGGAGGCATTGGAAAGACCTGAGCCTCTGCTGTGTACAATGATGTATTGAATGTATGCATGTATGTACATATGAAAATACAATGAGCGTACAACCTTCATCAACGCCCTGGGGATGCAAAGTTGGTTTGGTTGTCGACAGGTACATGCGTAAACAAAAGATTGATTCCAAAGTGAAGGGTGTCGTCAGCGTTAAATTAGACCAGAGTTTGAATCCGATTCATGTTGAAAACGATTAACGTCCACATACTACGGCAGAACCATATAAACTGAGGAGGCGAGGAGAGGTAAAGCGTCCTGATTGTGTAACCAAACATTGCCGTAAATGCTGAATTACTCCCGGATTTTGACAGCTTAATTTTATCATCTGGGTCTAGTTCTAATTATATCGCCAATCGTGGCCATCCTTGGGTGTTTTTGGCAACCGATGTCTGACCGGAAGGACAGAAGCAAAAGATACCACGACATTTCCATCCAAAAGGCAGCCGTGGCCCCGATGTCATCTTTCTTGATCCGTTCATCCCACAAACGCCCCTTGCTGGTCCCCTTGCAGGGTGCGCATTCAAAAGTGTTCCACCATTGACAATTTCTGATACGGACAACACATCTTTCCATGCGACGTCCATATTCCTCGTGATAAATCCCGCAAAAGTTGTGGAATGCGGGCCACCGTCTCCGCCCGTTCGGCAGAGACCATCACCATACATATTCGCCCGACAAGGTCCTATATGGCATGACATAGCATGGCGCATGTCTGAGATAGGAGTTGCCAATAAATCGCGGCGTTGCAACTGACCAGCTGGACGGCACGTCTGTGTGGCTATGCGTGGTCGTCTGATCTGCATATTGATATGCAAGGATTGCAAAACGGTTCGCTGCACACTGGACAGCGTCTCCGGATGTATGTTTAAGAGGAGGGAGAGAGGGAGGCTGCAAGAGAGAGAGAGGGGAGAGAGAGAGAGAGAGGGGGAGAGGGAGAGGGGGAGGGGGAGAGGGGGGGAGAGAGAGAGAGAGAGGGGAGAGGGAGAGAGAGAGGGAGAGAGAGGGGGGGAAGGAGGGGGAAGGGAGAAGAAGGTGGTGAGAGGGGCGAGAGGAAGAGAGAGAGGGGAATGAGACAGAGAGATAGAGAGAGTGAGGGAATGAGAGGGGCGGGGAGGGAGAATGACAACAGATTAGGGGAAGAGGGAGAGAGAGAGAGAGAGAGAGAGAGAGAGAGAGAGAGAGAGAGAGAGAGAGAGAGAGAGAGAGAGAGAGAGAGAGAGAGAGAGAGAGAATGAGAGGGGCGGGGAGGGGGAATGACAACAGATTAGGGGGAGAGAGAGAGGGGGGAAGGAGGAGGGAAAGGGAGAAGGAGGTGGTGAGAGGGGCGAGAGGAGGAGAGAAAGAGAGGGGAATGAGACAGAGAGATAGAGAGAGAGAGGGAATGAGAGGGGCGGGAAGGGAGAATGACAATAGATTAGGGAGAGAGAGAGAGAGAGAGAGAGAGAGAGAGAGAGAGAGAGAGAGAGAGAGAGAGAGAGAGAGAGAGAGAGAGAGAGAGAGAGAGAGAGAGAGAGAGAGAGAGAGAGAGAGAGAGAGAGAGAGAGAGAGAGAGAGGGGGGTCATTCAATTCAACCGTCTGAACATGGACAAGGGCTCAAGCAATGTCGTGCGATCCTGGTTTTCATGACAGCCCCAATGCGTCGGAAACTATCCTCAATGACAGCATATCTGACATTTTTTCGTTTAATGAAAGCGTTACACATGGTCTGTTAGCGACCTATTCCATGTCCTTTTCAAAGCCGGTAGGGCCCTGCCCTACCAGGAAGCGAAGCAATTATATATTTAGAAAAAAACGCATGGAGGACCAGTCACGCAAACGGGCTGACTTGGTCAAAACTGCACCGCAAAAAAAAACACGGCATATCAGCACCTTCGTCCGCGCAGCGCTGGCTCCGCACGGGAGCGAAACACGGACTGGCAGCGTGCGTGTTAACCTTCCTTCACCGGGCCGCCTCCCGTCCCCGCCTTGTTAACCTCCGTTCAGCCGGCCGCCGTCCCCGAACCGCGTCGCGCGCGCTCCCCGGTGACTCGGCACATCTGGCGGCTCTCTCGTCTCCAGTCGAGCGCCGGCCGAGTGGGCCCGGGCCAGTGTGCATATGGCGTCTCCGCCCTCCAGAATGCAAAGTGGCGGACACCTCCGACAACGCACCGTTGCCACTTGCGAGGGCCTGACTGGAGAGTCGCTTCGACAAGAGAGCAGGCCTTTTCAGCACGACATTCGGTGCCGACCGGGACTTCACCAGGGACCGTGCGGTTCCATGATGGACTTCAGCCCGTAGCACGCGGTGGCAGATTTGCAGACGTGTCGATTACTAAGCAAGAAGCTTTCAACAGGCGAAGAAGAGATCAACATTTCCCCTAAGCGCGCACAGCTCACCGGCGTACCTGCGGTGGAGTTGGCAGGTTATCGGGTTCAACGCTTCTGACTGCCAAGATAACTCTGCATAGCAACATCTCTCGCTGCTCGCCCCGGCGAGAGTGAAACACCGCCTTGATCGCCGACGATTCGCCGATGGCTCGTCACCGCTACCGTCGGCGGCAGCCTGCCTCGATCAGCGTCATTTTGCGGCGGAGACCAGCAGGCCGCGGTCGGAGCCCCGGACCAGACCACACCAGACCAGAGGTCGGAGTCCCAGACCGGGCTCGGGTGCGGCAGGACGGCCGCCGCGGGACGCCGCGGCCGCCAGCTGCCGCGTCTCCTCCGCCGATGACGTGGCGGGAGCGAGGGTCGCGCGCCGCGCCGTCACCCGCCCGGCCCCCGTCCGCCGGCCGGCAGGCCGAGTAAATACTCGGCCGCGGCCGCCGGCCGGAGCGGGCACCCGACGGCCGGCGCGTCAGCGCGCAGCTGCTCGCCACGCTCGCCGCGTCCGTCGGCCGGACGCCCGGCCGACAGGCGGCAGTCCGGCCGGCGTCAGACCACGTCACGGCCGACGCCGGCATGTTTGCCGAGGCGCCGGCCGCCGCCGGAGCCCACCCGCCCGCGCCCCGCCGGGCGACGCCGGCCGGCGTCCCCGCGCCGACGCGCGAGCGCCGCGTGCTCCCGGGAAGGCTGCTGGACGTCGCGCCGCATTCCGGCCCGCCTGGCCGCTTCCCACGGCCAGCACGTCACCGCCGACGCGCGCCGCCGCCTGGCCGGGCGCCGCCGCCCGCCGACGGCAGGCCGACGCGAGCTCGAGCGCTGATGGCTGGCGTTAGCTAAATAATCACCGCCGTAATTTGATTACGGCTAACCAAGTCGCCATGGTATTTGCGGCGCTGTCATTTCCTCGCCACGGCATTTGCGGGCGCCTCCAAACCAAACAGGCCGAGCCACGTGCGGGCCAGGCGGGGGGGGGGGGCTGGAGGGGGCCCACGGTCGACGAGCGCGCCAGGGGGGCAGCCTCTGCCGCAGACCTCGGGACACAGCTCCGCGGCGGACGACTGGACACCCCGCAAACGTCAGGCGGGCTCGCGTCGCGCAGCGCCAGGGCCGGAGCCGGTGCGGGGGCGGCGCGGCCGGAGCGGCAGCCGCCTCGCGACACCGGCGGCCGGCGCCGGCCGCTATCGCGCGCCCCATCGCCGCCGCCGCCGCCGGGGAACGCTGGACGTAAACAGGTTTGTCGCGCATTTTTTGCGGCCGGCCGGCCATTCCCCGAAGGCGGCGCCGCGCGAGGCGACAAAACTGGAGCCTGCCGGGCGGCGGCCGCCGGGCGGCGCGGCGACGCCGCGGGCGCGGCCTCGGCCGCTGATCAGCGCCCCGACGCCGGCCGGTGATGAAGTGCCGGCCGGGGACGCGGCCGCGGCGCCGCCCGGCCCGCTTTGAAGTCGTCCCGGATCCGCGAGCCGCGGGGACGCCGCGCGGCCGCTTTGTGAACGCCGCGCCCGCCGCCGAAACATAATACAGCGCGGGGCCGGCCGAGCGCGACCGCTACCAAACATGACACGGCGTCGTGTCTCTGGAGGCGCGGCTGCAGGCGGCGCCGGCCGGCGAGCTGCAGCGCCGCCGCCGCCGCTGCAGCGCCGCCTGCAGCCGCGTCGCGGTCGGCCCGGCCCGGCGGCCGGCCGAGGCGTCTGGCACGCAGAAACGGGACGCCTGCGGTCCGGACGACAAGGGTCAGGTGCCGGACGAGCGACGCCATGTGCGGCCAGGCCACGGCCGTGTGGGCTGGTCGGGACGTCGGAACGTCGGAGCGACGTGGCGCGCCGTGCCTGGCATGAGCAAACGCAAGGATTCTATTGCCGACGGAATTTTCAACGAGCATTCGCGTGCTGTGATTTCGGCCATAGTCTGCAAACAATGGGATGCACGTAGCCCAGTCCGATGCATTCGGATACACAAGTATGACTAAAAACTTCACCAGCTCCAGCTGCGACAAAAGGACCTAGAGCAAGCAGATCCGGCTGTCGCAACCTCAGGCCGGGTCCGCAAGGCGGGCGGATCCCAGGTCCCCACACCCGCGGCTCCCCGGATCCCGGGAGCGGATCCTCGGCTTCGGGGATCCGTCCCGGACGTGCGGGAGCCGAGCCGAGCCGGGGCGCGAGGGGCGACGGGGTCGGGTGTCGAGGCGGCGGTCGGCGCCGGCGGCGGCCACAGCGGGCCGCACCCAGCCGGGCCGGCACGACCGGACACTGCCGGCTTGTTTATTTAATGTCGACGAGTTGTCGGCCTCACCTGGGCAAACGTTCAGCGGTTAAATAAACAAGCCCGGGCGCGCCGAATCTCCACCAATCAGCGGCCGGCGACTGGCCCGATAAACAAACGGCGGCGCCGTATTTTCTCGGCCGGCGTCCGACCAAAACGTCCGACCAAAACGTCCACCGCCGGGCGTCCGACCGAAATATCCTCCGCCTAACGCTGGCAGAAGAGAAGTCCAGCGTGAGTTAGGCTTCTGTCGGAACCTGTAATGGGTTCTGGAAGTCATGTTAATTCCAACTAAAACAATTACATTTGATAGATGACAACATTTTTAAAAGATAGTCTGCAGCCCAGCAAACAGGGCAGGAGACTGTCATGAGTCGCATGGCTCTCCGTTGACTTATGGCTCTTGTGGAACTGCGGCTCTTCTCAATCCCAGCCCTGGCATGAGCCGTGCGAAATATAGCACATGAGGAGGCCTGGTAGTGGAGGTGGTGGTGGGTGGTGGCTAAGATGGAGGCCTCCTTAAGGACTGTTTCCAATGAGACGTGAGCGACGTGGACACATCCTTTCGAAAGAAGGGTGGGGGATGATGCATTTTGCACACTGCGCACACATCATTTAATTGGCTCTTAAATCAACCATCCTCTGCAAAACAGCTGGGCGCAAGACGAGTCGTGCAAAGGGCATTTCGCTGTGCGTGCATATTCCTGACACGTGCGTACCGAGCGCGTGGAAGGCGAGCAGGGGGCCAATTATATCGCCCCACTGTCTCGAGCAACAGCCATCTCGGGGATGAGACGCGGCGGGTAGTTCGTGGTCAGCTGATCAGAGCACGCCATGCCCGGTGGCCGTCGCCATCTCGCGCTCACCCCGGTCCAGTGACATCCGGGATTTGTTTCAGAAAGGATTTAGTGTATCGTTAACGGCGCGCTATCTGCTGCCGTAAATCTGGGCCGGCTTTACGGCCCGTCAGCCCCTGCGCCGGCCGACGTCTTTATGGACCGTTCCCATTCCTAAACTGACCCGATACGGTGATCAATGGACCTTCCAGTGACCTTACGGGGCCGGCGCGGCGGCCGGCGCCGAGCCCGCAAAGCGCCGCCTTCGTCGGGCTCTGTTTATGAATCGCGTCGCTCGCAGTTCAAACTCAAGGCCTCGGCGGAGCGCCGTCGCCGCTCGGCAGGCCCGGCTGCCGGCCAGCGGGCCCTCGATTGAATCAAGATATCCCCGTGCATGGGCGGCCAAATGGCCTCCGTTTGTCTGCGGTGAATAAATAAAAATGGCATTAACGGAACAAATAAAGCGCCGGGGTTCGGCGACCAGTCCCGTGCAGAGAATCGGAGCCGGCATGAATTTGTCAAAACCACCAAAATCGGCGGCGATGTCCTCAAAAGGCTGGTGCTGTGACGGCGCTTTACACGGATAATCACGAAAGTCACGAAAAGGTGAGCGCTTAGCTCACAACAGTGACACGCGCCCTACAAGTTGGTGCCGAGTTATCCGACTGTCAGTCAGAGGCGACCACGCCAGAGATCCTGTGATTCTAAGAACGATCTTGGTGTTGATAAAAGTAAAAGGAATAGGCCCGTTTCCAAAGGAAACTCAAACAGACTGGACAACACGGCTTACACATCACGTTTTGTATCCGAACCTTTCTGTGATGGACATGAACATGGCCTCGGGGCAGCTTTCCAACACAACAATACTCGAGACTGTCGTAATCATTGTACGTCAGCAAGGACCAAAGACTGACGCAAATTTGCAGTCTTCTTCGCTGCCTCCTTCCTAGCTTAATGCTCTCAGTACAAACCAAGCAAAAAACAAGCCATTGTTCTATTCCACGTCATCACGACACCGCAGCTTTCGTTCATCGGCAGCCGTTCCATGCGGCCATGCAACGCGTTTTTAAAAACCAGTCCAGTTTTTTCTCTGAAAAATGGAAGCACAGCACACAGATGATTGTGAGCACGGTAGTATGGGTCGGAAACAAAACCGAAGCGCAGATGAAAGAGTCGCCCACAGACATCGCCCCCGGGACTCTTCCTCGGCGCGCGGGCGTCACCCTGGCCGCCGTCGCTGCGCGCGGCGGGCTCACCTGTGAGCTCGTCGGCGTCCACCGCCTGCAGGACGAGGATGGCGGCCGTCTTCAGCGCCGGCAGGCCCCAGGCCAGCAGGTGGAAGTAGGTGCTCCGCTGCTGGATTCGCTCGTGCGACCACTTGAGCCCGGCCGCCAGGAACCAGGTCACCGTCAGCATCACCCACCTGCCGGGCGGAGGGCCGTTCGTGAGAGCGCGTCCCGCGGCCGCCGGCGCCGCGCAGGGTCGCGCCGGGCCGCCGGAGAGGCCTGGGCAGGGAGGGCCAGTTTCCGGTGTCCCGCCGCGACCGTGCGCGGCCACGTTCACGTCCCGATCCTCTCCCAGTTCTCAGCAGGAGCGGCCGACTCCATCAACATGGCGTCTCCGCCTCCCGTGGCGCTCTCCCCGGCGCCGGGGGACGCGCCCGCGGCTCGGAAGCCCAGCCGTCGGATGCCGCGGCAGGGTTCCGTCCCTCCGGCCTCGTGAAGAGGGTCGAGGTGCACAACACAACTCCGCATCGACCATGCCACTCGGACGGCTCTGCAGTCTTCCGTCGTTAGCACCCACGGGCTCGAAACAGGGCACAGTGACGGGAAGATATGATGGGGTTTATATGCGGGCTGGTAAGAAAATCTACACAGCCAGGCTGCCACGAAAACGAGACAATCACTCTGAACACCAAAGTCGAAACCTCTGCCACCTCTCTGACGTTCCGCACACTGTCCTGTCCAAAGAGATCCCGTTCAGCCCTCCCCCCAGCGGCGGTGCCACGAGAGGGGCAACTTCCCCGTAGCTCGGGAAAGCTTAACATTATACGAACGGCGGCGCACAGAAAGGACCCGCAAATGTCATTCGCCCCGCTGTCCTGAATACGCAGCGCCGCCACTGCCCTCCCTGTCCGGAACGGAGCACGACTGCTTCACCGGCCGCCGCTCGTGGCCCGCACCCTGACTGATGATGATTGATTTTCGTCTTGCAAAAGCACGCGGCGGCGGTGGCGCTCCTGCAGGGCCGACCCACTGCCGGCAGCCGTTCCGTGACCGGCCATCCTGCCGTCCGCCCTGCGCCGGCGTGCGTGCCTTTGGACGTAATGAGCCGACAGCGGCCGCCCGTGAGGACAAGTGAACGACCAGGTGCCGGCCGATCTCAGGCTCCACCAGTAACATGCGTCTGTTTTTTGCGTCTGCTTCGTGCGGTTTACAATCGTAAACGGTTACTCTATTTTTTTTAATCAGGCTCGTTACCTCACTATACTTTCGAAAAGTCGGCATTCATCCTGCCAGTGGACATCTTTCCGAGCAGACGCCGTCACGGCCGGCCTCTGCCGTCGCGGGGGAGGGGGAGGGGCGGGACCGACGCCGGCCCCGGGGCGCCGCGGCCGTCGGCGGGCGGCCGTCGGCAGCTGGCGCCGGCCCGCTGTGTACCCGGCCGGTACACAGAGCCGCGTACCTGTCCGGCGCCCTGCTGCGGCGGCATAAACGCCACGGCAAAAACGCGCCGCCGCAAAACACAGCGCCAACTACAGAGGCGCCGCGGCGGACGGCCGGCCGGCTGGAGAAGGCCCGCGAGGCGGTCCAGCGCGGGGCAGCGCGGGACGGCGTGAAACGGCCCGTTTGCGGGGAGTCGCTCCAGTGAGTTTAACTGTTGGTCTTTGAACTGAGCATCAGTGGCCGATAACAGACGTGTGAGCTGAGGGTTATCGGGATGGCACATACCAAACTTACGGTAACATTATGACAGGTGTTCTTGGAGCTGGCGGGGAGAGACGTGATACAATCGCACTTCACCACGACACTATCCATGCTTCAGCCTTGATTTCTTAACACAGCACCGGTACATGACAAACGGATTCTTCCGTTTTTATCTATGGCTCGCCATTGTTTCCCTCTAACGGAATTAAATGGGCTGTCTCATCTCAAACAGTCGACACAAAAAGAAGACAGCTACATGACGGCAGCTGAAGCTTAAGGTCATGCCTTTCGCTGGACGTGTCGGGAAAGAAGCGTTTGTTTGTCGGATAACGCCATGCTTTATCCCTGTCACGTCAAACGAACAGAGATCTCCCAGTCCATCGTGCCGGCATCGTTACCGTCTCGTGTTGACATGGCAGTCGGGATGACCGTCTTTTCACAGATTCGGCGGTGGCCGGCCTCGCCTCGGCTAATCCTACACGTCTCCGGCGCCGCATAGGCGGCCAGGCACGTCCGTCCCTGGCCGCAGGACCGCCGGGTGTCACCTCGTGCAGATCTTATCCCCGCGAGAGGCGCCGGTCCGCCACCGATGCGGGCGGACCGCGGTCGAGGTGACACCCGCGTCCCAGGCTCGCTCTCGCGCCTCCTTATACGGCCGCCGTCCGGTCACCATTCAAATCGAACGCCATTGTGTCGATGCTAATCCACGCGCCCTGTTTGCACGCGGCGCGCCGCAATGGCCCAGAGCTGTCACGTGACGCGGCTCCGGCGCCGTTCGTCAGTCACGTGACCGCCGCGGCGGGCCGACACGTTGCGTTTGACAGTCGAATCCTAGGCAATTTCCTGCCATCTGCTTCGATTGTTCGATTGTTCTGTGCGCAGGCAGGCGGGTGGTGCGGCGGCTGCCAAGTCATCGGCGTGCTCACACCGAAGTTATTGAGCTCAGCCGGCTCCAGCAGGTCGTCGTCGGCCCCCAGCCACTTCCGCATCGGCCGTGACAGTCGCCCAAATCCCTGACTCGCCCGTACGTGACTCCAGCGAGCTTGCCGACCTCTGGATCCGCCGCCTCAGCGCTTCTCCGACCTTTTCCGCGCCCGGCTGCGGCGCGCCTGGCGGTCACGTGGTCCGCGGTGGGCCGATGCTCCGCGGTCACGTGACGCGGCCGAGCGGCGCCCGGCGCGGCGGGGCGCTCGTTCGTCTGATGGCGTCCCAGCGGGTCCCGGGTGATGGACGGTGGGCTGGGGGGCAGGCCGGTGCCCCCCGCCGAGCGCCGGCGGCGCCGCCCGCGCAGCGCCGCGATTGAATTCGCGGCGGCGGCCCGTCCGAAGCGGCGGAGCGAGCGTGGGCCGAGGGGACGACCGAGCAGAGGAGAGGGCGGGAGGGAGGGAGAGAGAGGGAGGGAGAGAGAGAGAGAGAGAGAGAGAGAGAGAGAGAGAGAGAGAGAGAGAGAGAGAGAGAGAGAGAGAGGAGAGAGAGAGAGAGAGAGAGAGAGAGGAGGGAGGGAGGGAGAGGGGAGGGAGGGAGGGAGGGAGGGAGGGAGGGAGGGAGAGAGGAGAGAGAGAGAGAGAGAGAGAGAGAGAGAGAGAGAGAGAGAGAGAGAGAGAGAGAGAGAGAGAGAGAGAAGGAAAGGAGGAGGCGGGAAAGGGAGAAGGAGGTGGTGAGAGGGGCGAGAGGGAGAGAGAAAGACAGGGGAACGAGACAGGGAGACAGAGAGAGAGAGAGAGAGGGAATGAGAGGGGCAGGGAGGGAGAATGACAACAGATTAGGGACAGTGGGACAAGTCATGAATCGTGGGGAAACCAAGAGAAACTGCGACACCCAGAGACGCCGCCGAAGCGCAGGCGGCGCTGCGACAAGACAGACGTCGCCGGCGCTGCGCGTGACCAGGTTTCATCTGGGACGTCCGGGTTATCACGGGGACCTTAGAGTACCGTTTTCCCTGTCTTTACCGCAATATTAGAAAGGTGCGAGATATGTTATGCGGAGAGCTGAACTATGTTGCGTCTACACTTCCACCGAAGCAGAGAGCGCACGACGGCCTGTTTTTGCCGTTTCACTTTTGCCGTTTCATGATGTCCGCTTATTTTAGAGCATTGCCTGTTTCGACGGAAATTTACAATTAAGCATTGGTCCTGATCTATATTAAAAAAATAGATCAGCACTACAAGGTTAATGTTCCAATTTGAAACAATGACAGGGTCACCACCTTACCTGCCCTATGGGCTTCTACACCCATGTGAGAGTCATGAAAGCCGATGCATTATGCTCTTGCTTTCTTAAGAACGGCATTAACCAGGAGGCATCAAACGACTGCATGCCTCATCTAATCACCTCACAACATACCTGCCAAAGCATTGGTTGGACGACCAATTAACATTATCTAAAATAAGACTGAGCCACAAAGGCGGCTATTTTCGTATTCCACGGCCAACGCCTTGGAGAGCAATCGCACCAAAATCAAAGATAGCGCCATAAAACGACCTCAAACACCTGAACGAAGGGTTCTTTGCACCAGTCCCTCGTGTAACACATCTATATGTAAAGCAAGCATGGGTTCCGTGATCCCGCTGGACGAGGGGACACGATGCCTCCAAACTTGGCGGGACTCAACATCACGTACATGCGCGTTGCCCGGAACAAAACGTTTTAACGCTTCTGCGCCCCATCCTTCCAACTTTAAACCGCGGTGGAACCCTTAAGGGAAATGTGTTTATGGCTGTGTTCGTTCCCACATAGCTACTTTGTTTAATCTCCGCACGTGAGCCGTGAAAACCGTACTGATACACGTGAGTTAAATGTAGTCTGTGGCGGACGGTATTCCGTTAATCTTTAGGTACCCAAAGGATCTGGGTCAGACATCTTATACTCAAATGCATTCGTCACATACGGCAAGCCCTTTTTCCATCAAAAAATTACTGACAGTAGTCAGCTAAGACAGAGGCCACATGGATCGTCGCGGGCAGCAGCCCGTTTTAGACGCTGAATTGATCTATCAAAAGGATCCGGTTTAAACAGGCCATCTCGTGTCAATATTACGATTCCTGGCATTGAGACAATGTCGTGGATCCCATGACAGTATGCGGCATCATAAGACCTTTTAGGCCGGATGCAACCATGCACCAGCCTTTTCAGCCGAAACAAAGGGTCATAAAGCTGTTCACTGTCCTGATGGCATCAAGCCTGACAAACACCACGAAGGCAAGCCGGCATGATTTGAGTTTAGAAAACTATTTCTGGATGACCGGGCACCCACAGAACTGCACAGGGCACCCATGGGCTATCGACATGGCTCGAATAATAATCTTTGTGCGCAGTTTTGCTCTAGCATACACATGCTCCCGCAAGAATGCCGTTTTGAGGACACTACAATATTCCATTGTCCTTTACAGCTAGGTAGAGAATGTTGTGCTATAACTCCATGAACATACACACATCATTTTCCGAAATAATTTGCATATGCACAAAAGCGATAACATATAAAAATCGTACGCACCAGCACATGCTGAACACGTACAGAAAACATCCACACCAACGCCCAGACGCATGCTAGCATAACATGAGAACTTTCTCGCGCATCACAGCAGTAACGAACAAGACACGATACTAAGCACCAACCGCACGCGCTCCGTCAACTTTGTCACAAATGTCAGTATGGCGCAAACATTTCACTTTTGTAAGCCGGGGCTTGAGAAAGGAAACCTGTCCTAGGTCTTATCAGATAAAGTGCCACTTCAACCAATCAGTAAGACTATCACCCTCTCCACGTGTGCCTCAGTGGTGACAATATTTTCACCCCGCGACGTGACTATCCTGTCCCATATCTAAGATATACCTACCAGTCTACAGACTGACCTCTGGGTTTGACCTGGGTTAGCTGACTGACAACGTCCCGAAAGTTCTTCGTACGAGGCCTCCTACCTCCATGAATTCACCGAAAACCGCAGCTTGGGATACGTGAGGACGCAGAGTGTGGTCTGCGGTACCTGAAGTGAATTAGCGCCGCCAGTACGGACAGAATGCAGATGCGTTTGCAGATTAAACACCACGTCATGGCATCTCCGTCCTTCCAAGAAAGTCAGCTGCAAATAATGGGCTCGACAGACGTTCTGGAGAGCCCCGACTGGTAGCTCTCGCTGAAGTGGTCAGATAAGATACCGAGGCTGCAGAGAGCAGAATGGGACTGGGCGCAGCCAACGGGAACACAGCATGGCACACCCAGAGACGTAACGGTCAGCAGACAGACGTAAAACAGGAAGTGAGAAGGAGGAATACGAACGGGGGAGAAGATCGACGAACGAGCTATTGGCGACGTCACACATGCGGACTTCTGAACTAACTCCGCGATGTCCGTGACTTTCAAATATGAATTGGACACCACCGGCGTTTATTTAGCTGCAATCTACAGGACACGATCTCACGATGCACGATCCTGGTGACTTATACTCTGGGCTCTTCCAGATGGGTACAGCCTCTTGTTTTTACTTTTTTTCGCAGTCAGTCGACGATCGCCAGCCGGGGGTCAACCGCAACGCTCTCTTGGTGGGAAACAGCCATCGTTCATTGGTCCTTCGTTGGGATAGCGACGCTAAACATCGATGATGCAACCCTTTCACAGCAGCACCACTTGCATCATTTTGGCAAAATCTCGGAACGCCCCTCGAACCGCTTCACCAAAACGGCCAACGCGGCCCCCGCCCCCGACCCGGCTGAGCGCGCTGCGCCCTGTCTGCCACGTCCCCGACACCGCACGCGACAGCAGCAGGCCGGGCTGCCCCACTCCGAAGCGCGGCAGCCTGCCGGCACTGACGGGAGACCGGCCCGCGCCCTAATACCCTGCATCGCAAAAACCCGGCCCGTGTCACTCCGCCGGCTCGAGCTGGCGCCGGCTCCGCTCCTGGATAAGTGCCGTAAATAATCACCGCTGCTGCCAGCCGGCCGACGGCCGCAGCCATGAGCCGACCGTCCGACAGTTTTCGGCTGCGCAGAAACGCCCGCGGCAACGTTCTGGCCGCGCGGTGACGGCCTCAGGGAACCGGCCGGCGCCGGCTGCGCCCTCAAGGCCGCAGCGCCGCTCGTGAGGCGTGACACGTCGCCCTAATGGACCGGCGATGTCGCCGGCGGAACAAAGCCGATCGCGCCGGATTCGCCGCGTGGCCGTCATTAGAACGCGGCCCGGAAAACGGGCGCGAAGAGCGACGCAGTTGGCCGCACTGACGGCGGTATCTTATCGGGTGTGATCCTGGCGATTTACACGGCCTTACCGCCGCTAATGAGCAGACACAATTGATTTTCCGCGGAGGCATTTAGCCGGCGATTGCACGGGTACGAGTTATACAGGCCGTAACGGCAGTACGGACGCGCGGTAGATCATAGTTCAAAACAAAACACAATTAGTCCAGGGAAAATGCGACCGAACAACAAACACGGACAGCAAACTAGTTAACAACAAGCTGTCGAAAATGACGAATGTTGAAACAAAAAAAGTCAGTGCCCGAAAATTACACCTCAGCCTGGGTAAAGAACTGGAAATACCAGCAATGACTTACTGTAACAGTGGAACATTAAGACCATCGTGTTCATAATTACGTCATTATTTTCTTGTCTGAGTGGACAATACCTTCTGAATGTTCGTGCCTTTGTGCATCATGACTGGAAAACGAGGAACATGGGTTGCAACGCTCTACTGCAGTGATAAAGGACGATACGAGACTCTTATCCAGACCCGGGGCCTTAATAACTCAGTTCGGCGTACCATCGCGCCGCCACGCCCTCACTTATAGCACCGCAATTTCCACCGCCACACGGGTCTCCCGGTCCGTTGGAACCCTCGTTGGAACCCTCAACGGAACTCTCGTCGTCTGCAACCCCCCCTCCCTCCCTTCGCCTGCCCAGCCGCGCCACTGCAGCACCCGTCCCACAGCGCCAGCTGCCACCATCCGGCCGGCCAAGCGCGCGCCAGATTCGCCCTGGCACGCCGAAAAGTGTGAACTTTGATTGGACCCAACGTAAGCAGACGGCGGCGGCGGCGGCGGCCGGCTGCGCCGGGGCGGCTATCTTATCGGCGGCGGCGGCGGCGCGGCCGGCCGTACGCATGCGGTGCCCTAATGAGCGCGGCAGCGCGGCGGCCGCCGGCGCGGCCACGGACGCCCGGTATCTGCGCCCGCCGCGTCAACGGCACCCGGCAGTGTCAACACTGAGAGCGGGCAGCGGCAGGGGCGCGCCCAGCGGCGTCAACGGCACCCGGCAGTGTCAACACTGAGAGCGGGCAGCGGCAGGGGCGCGCCCAGCGGCGTCAACGGCACCCGGCAGTGTCAACACTGAGAGCGGGCAGCGGCAGGGGCGCGCCCAGCGGCGTCAACGGCACCCGGCAGTGTCAACACTGAGAGCGGGCAGCGGCAGGGGCGCGCCCAGCGGCGTCAACGGCACCCGGCAGTGTCAACACTGAGAGCGGGCAGCGGCAGGGGCGCGCCCAGCGGCGTCAACGGCACCCGGCAGTGTCAACACTGAGAGCGGGCAGCGGCAGGGGCGCGCCCAGCGGCGTCAACGGCACCCGGCAGTGTCAACACTGAGAGCGGGCAGCGGCAGGGGCGCGCCCAGCGGCGTCAACGGCACCCGGCAGTGTCAACACTGAGAGCGGGCAGCGGCAGGGGCGCGCCCAGCGGCGTCAACGGCACCCGGCAGTGTCAACACTGAGAGCGGGCAGCGGCAGGGGCGCGCCCAGCGGCGTCAACGGCACCCGGCAGTGTCAACACTGAGAGCGGGCAGCGGCAGGGGCGCGCCCAGCGGCGTCCGCCGAGCGGCCGGCGCCGGCCGGCGGCGGCGCGGCAGCGAGGTGCTCCCCAGCGGGCCTGTGTGTGTGCCGACGTGCAGCCGGACGTTTTTCAGACGCCCGCGGTCGTGCGGAGCTGCTGACAGATCGGCAGGGTCCGCTCCTGCCCAAACGGAGACGACGTCGGAGGCGACAGCGTCGGGGAAGGGTCGCGGGCGGCGAACGCGGCGCAGAATCGCAGCGGCAGCAAGTGCTTCCGTCGGAGAGCTTCAGTGGCCACCATGTGTTGAGAGAGCTAGTTCAAAATTGTTCCTTCTGTGGAGATTCGAACGTTCCTCCCACTTCAGCTGCAGACAGGAAAACCAGTAAACTCTCGCTGAGAGCGCATTCATTCTACAACGCAGACACAATTTAATTTCAATGGACACCACGCCCAAAAAGGGTACATGTGATCAAGCTAGCTTTTGACCATTGTCATTTTACGGTAATGGGTTGGGATTGGAAAGCTGCAGAGGAACACGGTGCAGCTCCGCTGTTTTATGTCAAGAAACGTTTTACGAAGCGCCTGACTTGGGCATGGGTGCTGAACCGCAGAGAACAGCTGATGCACTGCCTTCGACAGGAAGATGTAGCGTTTCAATGCCAAGCAACTGACGCTAAGAGAACTTGAACTTTAAAAGGCCACGACCGTGCTAATCCGCATCTTGTGCATGTATAGCAAGGGTCCCATCTGAGTTTCATTTGCAATGAAACGATATTACTAAATATCCAGGTAACTAAACTCAATATCCAGGAGATCCGTGCGCCGGATGAGGAAAGTTGAACTGAAGAAAGCTTCAAATGATGGAGATTAGCAGCCATTCTCCATGTAAAGCTTATGTAGCATTGTGCGCTTACGACATCAGAAGTATTATGAACTCTATGAAGAGCACTTTGGAAGCATTCGTGGGTGAAATACAAGAAAAGAAAACTTGATTCAAATTCATGAAGCGAAGAAGGTGTGTTACGGCGAGACTCGGTCTTCCGCAACCAACTGTCTCACTGGAGGACCCGGTACACCCGTAAAACCCGCGTGTTCAACCGACAGCCTCGCAAACGACCGCAGAACTTTCCCAGGCCGAAACAGGGCGACACAAAGCGTGCACCGTCCGGCTTGCGCAGCCGCCTCCCGCGCCGTCGAACCCCGCATTCACCGGCCACCGGTCTCGCCGCCGACGTGTCAGTTGCCGGACACCACGGTCCCTGATTGTGCAGGAAAGTGGGCTGCACAAAAACGGACAGCTGGCCGCTCCGGGCGTCCGCAAAAGGCATCGACAAGTGTGCACACCGCCGGCGGTACACGGGGGCCAGCGTCCGACTGAAACGGCTCACGGCCGCCCCCAGCACGGTTCAGGACGGGGCCGCAGCTCCGACCGATCGGTTCGCATGAGGTGCAATTGTGGGCGTTGGCACCTCCAGAAGCAAAATTTTGGAAAGTTCGGCGGACGCTGAACCGGCTTTACAAAGATCACGCTCACTGCTTTCAGTCATGCTGGTCGTGAGAATAAACTTCACACACACATACACACTCAAAAAAAGAAACAAGGAAACCCATGGGCGCGTGCGATGGGTTCTATAACGAGCCTGAGACTGTTAAACATTTAACAGTGCTTCTTTTCGGTGAGTAAAGCACGCGATTCGTGACATGCGGGTGTGTCAGAACTCCACAAGAATACACAGAAAAATGCAGACTGTGAAAAAATCCTATCGCGAACGACATCTAAAACAAACACGCTTCGAGAGCTACTTCGGTGAGACCATGAGACGAGGATGGCCACGGAGAGGGGCGGGAACTCTGCCGCCGACGCAGACAGCGGCGGCGGGAGAGCGTCAGTCCGTGCAGTCCTGCTGTCCCCCGGCTCCGGGTCGGCGTCAGTGACGGCGCTCTCAGGAATGCGCCGGAGAGATACGGGCCGGACCTGGACGTGACAAACACCGGCCGCGGCGGCGGCGGCGGCGGCGGCGGCACGGGCGCTCCAGAGAAACGGACTGAACGGCGTGGCTCGGAGAGAGCGGCTCACTGGAGCAGACAGCGCCGAGCTATTTGGGTTCCAAGACGCGACGACAGCAAAGGTCATATGGCAACCACGCGGACTTCAGCGAAGGTCATCTCAAATGGCCGTTATAAAGCGGCTGGATACAGATGGAAAGGCGTCTAGATGGCTTTGATTTCGACCATCTGATTGACGTACGGCTGAATACTGGAGGCAAGGTTTGTCCGGTAAGGATTAACGTGTAACCCACTTTCGCCATTTTGTAAGGCAGCTGCCGTCATGGCTGTGACATATTCGACACGATGAGAAAGGCTGGCTCATTCGTAACCGGCCTGCGACTCGATCCGCTGGCTCACTCCGGAACCGCGCGGCGTCCCTGTGTGCATCTGAAACCGACGGGGCGTACCTCCGCGGGGGAGGCGACGGCAGCCAACTCACCAGAGCGCCGAGGCCGTGCCGAAGTAGTAGAGCAGGACGAACATGATGGCGCAGTTGGCGTTGCCCAGCCCCTCCTGGATGAGGATGGGCACGTTGTACTGGGCCTCGATCTGGCAGCTGACGGCCTCCCGGCCGACAGCCAGCCGGAGCACGTGGCCGGCCGAGGTCAGGCTGTAGCAGAGGCTGAGGAACACGATCGACCGCTCCGGGTACTTGAAGTGTCCGGCGTCCAGCAGGAACGTCACCACGGTGAAGAGCGTCGACGCCAGGCACGGCACGGCCAGGAACGCCACCCACTTCTCGGCGAACTGCTTGTGCTCCTGCGAGAAGGCGACGTCGGCGCCGCAGGCGCGCGCGCACCTGCCGGTGCGGTTCACGTAGTAGAAGAAGTTGGGCCGGATGTAGTGGGCGCAGGGCGAGGCGGGCACGGCGCTGGCCGGCCGCGGGCCGTGGTAGAGCGGCGGGCGCAGGCCGCGGAAGCGCGGCACCGCCAAGCTGTGGGGCCCGTGCTGCGGTCCCGTCTCGTCCGGGCCCTCCATGCACATGTGCGGGCTCTTGTTCTCCAACGGGAACTGCGAGCAGTTGAGCGCCGCCGGCCACGCGAAGCCCATCTTGGACATGATGGGGTGGCAGCGCTGCTTGACCGACTCGCAGAGCGTGCGGCACGGCCCGATCAGCACGTCCACCTTCTCGGTGCACATGGGCGCGTACACGGTGCACAGGAAGAACTTGAGCCGGCTGGAGCAGTTGTACTGGATCAGCGGCGAGAACGACAGCATCTGCGGCTCGGCGTCCTGGATGTCGTTGCCGACCATGTTCGGCATGCGCGTCATGTTGTAGCCCAGGTCCTTGCAGAGCGAGAGCTGGATGGGCTCGCACTGCCCACGTTCGTCGTAGCCGCTGCAGACGGAGGCCAGTGTCAGAAGCAGCAGCGGCGAGGTCAGCAGCGCCGTACCAACGTCCGCCATCGTCGCCGATTCCCGTGCTCCGTGTCGTCACAGTGTCGCGCGCGGCGCCCGCTGCTGCGCGCCGAGTTCCTCGCTCGACGCCGCGTCGTCCGACCTCGCGGGGCGGCCGCCACCATCTGAATTAATCCGCTTACCAGTCAACAGCGCGCCCCGCCGCGGCCGGCCGGTCGGCGGCGAGATTGTATTTCATGGCTGCCCTCCAGCCAATCAGCGCGCGCCGCTCAAACGGCCGGCCAACCGCGCGCCGCGAGACATCCGCGACGCGGCAGAAACAACAAAACGCCAGTAAAAACGGGAGTCTGTCCCTTGTAGAAGGGTGATGGATGTTATTCGGTGTCAGCAGGGGGCCGGCGACGGGTCTGGAACGGGACGGGGGGGATGGGGGACACCGGGGGAGGGAAGGGTCCGGCGTGCCGTACGGACTCTCGACTGGGACAGGGCGCGTGGGGTGCCGAAGGGTGGGAGGAGGTGTAGGTCACTCACCGGACCTACGACCAGGGATGCCGGTTTTTTATTTTTTTTTGAGAGGGTCCTGACTCATCCAATGTTGATTCACCCCCATGTTGGTTGGGGCCCCCAGTAGTTTTTACCGGTTTGAAAGAGAAAAGAGTAGTAATAATGGCAGAAAGCACAAAAAAGTCTGAAGCGAAGTATCTCTGACTTTCTACCTTCTATATAATATTTATATATGTACATATGTGCGTGTGTGCATATATGGGGGCAAATGCAATTTTTTAACTGATAAATAATAAGAAAAAAATTACAAATTTCCTTTGGTCGAAATAAAGTGGGTAAAATTCGTTCAGAAACACACATTTAAGGGGAAGTTAGGTTGTCAGGCCCTCGTCTCGGCCCTCCAGTCATTTACAGAAATGGACGCCCCTGCCTACGACCTACGGAGTGAAGCTCACAAGACATATGTGACCAGGTATGAGTAAGGCTCGGGACCTTTAACGTACGCAGAGAGGCAGAGACACCGGGTACCGCGTTCGGTTTTTGGGCAGAAGTTCGTCGGACTAAAGATCGTAGGACAATAGTTCGTCGGGCAGTAGATCGTAAGGACAAAAGTTCGTCGGAGAAAAGTTCGTCAAAGGCAAAAGTTCGTCTCGCGAAAGTTCGTATGGACAAAGTTCGTCCAAGACAAAAGTTTGTCTAGGACAAAAGTTCGTCTTGCTTAAATTCGTACAAGACAAAAGTTCGCCTAAGACAAAAGTACGTCCAACAAAAGTTCGTCTTCGACCAGAGTTCGTCCGGGACAAAAATTCGTCTGACAGGAATTCGTTTAAGAGAAAGTTCCTCTTGGCCAAAAGTTCATGTAGGGCAAAAGTTCGTGCAGAAAAAAGATTGTTCGTGCCATGTAGCTCTCTCACGATAGTCCTTCAGGGCAACATATGTTTAGTCAAGAAAAATTGCCAACTGTCAGACGACAACTAGTGGAATCATGCTGATGGGTGTTTTGATCCGGAATTGATGCCATTCTAACTTTAGCCACTTTACACCGTACTGATCTAACTGAGTCACAGGCGAGTGGGTAACCGGACCAAAATTCGTAAGTCAAGGGTTCGTATGAGAAAAGGTTTATAGTCAAAGGTTCGTAAGCACGAGGTTCGTATCGTAAAAGGCTCTTATCGGAAAAGGCTTGTCACGCAAAAACTCTGAAATGCAGAAGGCTCGTATGGAAAAAAGTTCGTAGGAAAAAGGTTCGTAAGGAAAAATATTCGTAGCCAAAGGTTCGTAAGCAAAGGTTCGTTTCGGAAAGGAGTCGCTCCGGGTTCGCGTCTAAGGCGCGGTATAGGCGTTAGAGGCATTAGAGGCCGCAAGCCGATAAAGGGTGCGATCGGACTTGGTTCGGTCCAAAAAAGAGGTTAAGGTGCGTTAGGTTACTATTTTAGGTCCGCTCTTTTTCCTTTACTTTCTTTACGGATTTTTGTCCCTTGTGATCGTTTCCCTGAAAACGTTTTCCATACGAACCTCTTGATGTACGAACCTTTTCCATTAGCGAGATGAACCTGCCTTAGACGAACTTTTACCCTTCACAGACTCCTGTTACAGACAAACTTCTGTGATAATTGTGGTGTTTCGAAATGACGGACTTTTGTCCTAGACAAGCTTTCGCCTCATACAAGTTTCTGCCTTATGCGAACTTTTGTCCTAAACCACCTTCTGCGAGAAGAACTATTGTCCCAGACGAACCTTTATACTAGACGAACTTTTGCGGTAGACGAACTTTTGCAAGACGAACTTTTGTCCCAGACCTTTGCACGACGAACTTTTGCCCTAGGAGCACTTTTGCCCTAGACGAACTTTTACACGACGATCTTCTGCACGACGAACTTTTGTCCGACGAATTTTAGTCCGGCGAACTTTTGCCCGACGAACTTCTGCGATGCGAACTTTTTCCCTAAAACCACGGGTTCCCCTCGGTCCTGGCCTCAGGTCTGGACTAGAAATCTCTGGAAAGTTGAAGCAAAACCGATGAAAACTTACGACAGAAGATGTTTACATTGAAGGCTCCAAAACTGTATGCAGAAATTAGTGGCAATAGTATTTAGTATTGCTATGGAGACAGAAATATTTCAGGAGGTTCTGCCATACGTAAGCTGATAACACCGAAATCAAATACGCTTGATAAAAGACAATCATTGAATTTTCAGAAAAGATGGAACTCGTTCGTGACTCCAGTTTGACGTTGGTCGTGGCATAACGTCGACCACGACAAAACGACAACAACGATAATAGAAGCTTGATTATTGGCGTATGTTTGTCAACGTGAAACGCAAAACCTAGCAACTGACAGTGCGGGGACAACTAAAACCATGCACTGCATGTATGGTTTTAGGATGAATGCATGCTCACAGTGCATGCATCCTCCGAGTGCATATGAACATGCATGGATTTATTGGACTCATTGCCTCTAAAGGTTAGGCAGCCGACACTGTGACAAAAATCCTTCTGATCTTCGTGGACTGGACCAGTCTAAAAAGCACCAGAACCGCCCGACATGGCCTGAACGACGATCCTAAAGGATCTATCTTTTCGTCAGCCGACGCGGCGGACTTAGCAATCGAGGCAATTCGAAGTCTGCTGGGGCTGGGGAAGCTCAAAGAAGTGAGGCGAATCATTCTGACAAAAGCCCCCAATAAACTCATGCTCCCACGTATAGCCGATCGGTTGCAACGATGAAACAACATTTTCAAAATTCGTATGACAAGAACTGTTTCTAGGCTTTTTCTTCCCAGGCAGCACCATAGGGCTACTCGAAACCCTCGCCCATATCGGGCGGGGGGGAGTGGTAGGCACCTCTCCCTGAGATTTTCCGAGGAGAATTTTGAACGGTTTGTTTCATCCATCAGAACCTTAGTACCCCTTCTTAAGATCGTTTCCGTATTTTATGGTAAAAACATTTTTCTTCTACGTTGCCATAGTAACAACATAACATAAGATATGACGTCAGAACGGGAACCATGTCAGCCGTTTTCTCGCGCCTGCGTGACCGGTTTACAACGGTCTCAATTTTGTCTCACTGTTAGATGGTTCGAGTGCACAAATACAATAAACTGTACATAAATCGACTCCAAATGGTATGTTCTATAAGACTATACGTATATTTAATAGGCTTATGCTCACTGTAGGGATTATCGAAGGTGTAAACTGAGGTCATAAGCTAAGGAGTGAAACACGTTACTTTTTGTCTTTGGGAATGCGATAGGAAATAGGTATCGCATAACAACCTATTTATTCGGATTGGGTGAGGTGTAAGGAATCGAATGATATAAATTTGGTGCAATTTATCTTACATTTCATCAAAAGAGGGCGCAATGCAGCGGACGCCCGTCTTTTGCTCCGACGGACGGAGCGGCGTCGACCGCGGAGTGATGATTTTGCAATACCACGGCATGCCTAAAATTATATTTTGTTTTGGATATCAACTCGGAAAACGTTTTTAAGGAACCTAAATTATGATTTTTAGCTAATCCGAGGTCATTCTAGGTCATTGCCTCCAGATAGCCTTGGATAACCTAAGATGGCCTTTATATGTTAACCGACAATAGTGCTTCTTCATTCAGATACTACATTTGACTTCAGCATCTAATCTACAAAAATGCCTCTGCAGCTCCGAGAACGCATTTGAGCTGACGATCCCGCTTCATAAGGATCGACTTGGCATGACCTGGATCGGATTCCTTGGGTAAAATACAATCATGTGGTGTACAGATAGATTCATAATTGATTGGTGAACACCATGATATCCGTTACGATTCATAATCAGTTATCCTTTGGCGTTCACTTGCGCTTAAACTCGGAAAAGACACCATTTTCTGCCAATTTTTGATCTTTAACCCGGCCTGGGTTAAAGGTCAAAGATCATAAAGGTTAAAGATCATCCGCTGACCTGAGATCTCCAAAAGAGATACCAGTCGCGAGATCTCGTCATGCGCAACACGCTGTTTTTTCCGCGACGTTCAAGGACGCACGGTGTGGAAATAGCCGGGTGGTCGTACCAGCCCTCCCCCTAAAACGTCCGCGTTATACAAAAGGCCTTATTCGGGCGAGGGTTAAAAATCATCCAACGCTGGCATGGCAACCACCATTCCTGCCCTTTGTCTGCTATACACGTGATAGACGCTCTAGATATGGAGCGTTAGTATGTTTGCAGCTTCAGTCAGATAGATGCGTAAGGTTTTTTTGTCGGGTTTTACCCAATGCACAAAATTTCAAGTGCTTCGGTTACCACATACGCCGCTTTCAGGCGTGGATCCAACCGATCATCTTAGGGTTGACAGACCGTTTTGAGGTTGGGCGTAAATGGTAAGAGGAGTTCCATTATCCTTAATTTGTAGTATCAGGCGTGCTGTACGCTCTAGATACATTTACTCTGTGTAATAGTGTAACTGTTATAAACTATAAAAATCCAATCTTAACAACGAAATGTTAACAGTTTTTCCATCAGTCCACCAGTTCAGTGGGTCACCTTGATAGGGCCAATGGCCCGTTTGGTCGTTCTTTGGATCTGCATGGCCATGGTCGCATAGACCGAGGAAGGTTTGAAGACGATCGGTCCTGCACGATGAAGTACGCAAGTCATAGGAACAGGCCCCACTCTCTTTGGTCCTGGCCTGTGCTTGTTTCACTTTAAATCGAAGGCGATCCCGAATTCGTTTTCTTACATGCTGGTCAGAGGCTGAAAGGAATTTTCAAATTATTGGAAATGGAAACGTCTTTGAAACCATCTCATTTTCGTGCAACGCCATGCGTTAGGCCATTTTTTGTGAAGCCAAGCGCATCACGCACATCCCAAATTTATGCGTAAATATCATCCATGATGATCCGTAACATTTATATTTTGTATTTCACTACTTCAACAATACTATTTTCTAAATAGTGTTGCGATGATTGCGTTTGATTTCGACGCATTACACGTTTCCAGTCGTTTATTCTTAAATGAAGCAAAAAAAAAAAGAAACAGAGAAGCTTTATATTGCATGCAGCTATGTTACCTTCGTTGTCACAACCGGACAATGTATTCTGCGCGAAAGATAGCTAGGTTTTCGTACACAATGTAAATCACAATGGTAGAGGCACGGGCGGATCCAGGATTTCGCCAGGGGACGAATGGTCAGCACCCCCTCTCTCCCGGCCGCCCCCATTTTTTGCTCTTCAGATATGGAAAAATTTTGATTGGCGCGGGTCTGGGCTGAAATATCTGATGAAGTTTTGCGTTTTTCTTTCCATATAAAGTAGACGAAAAAAATTGGTGCGCGTCACGTCATTTGGGAAAATTTTGCGTTTTGTTCCCCCACAAGGTGGTTGAAGTATGACAACGCCGGGATTTTAGGCGGCTGCGTCCCCCTCTCTTTACCTCAGATGTCGAGTCTGTATCTGGTTAAGAAGCCCCTCTGCTCCCTCGTAGTCTCTGGAGACTTTTTTGCTAGTTTTTTTGGTGGTCTCGGGCCGTCTGCGGTGCCCGGGCCCGCTAGTGATCTCAGGTTCCTTTTACATTTTCACGTGCCTCTCGGGACGTCTCAGGCGCTCCTTTAGCAGTTTCAGGGCACCTCTGGCAGGGTCATGGACCTATCTGGCAGCTTCAGGGTCACTGAAGTCATCTTTGGTTTCCTCCTGTCATCCCAGGGGAATATTCGCCGTCTAAGATACCCCTCAGGCATTAACAGGCATTACCCCAAAGGCCCTCCATAAGTTTCTCCTTGTCGTGACAGAACCGCCCCTGGCAATGCTCTAGGTCCTTTGGTCGTTTCAGGAGCTGTCTGGACGTGTCAAGGTTTAGTAGCTTCGAGGCCCCTCTGGTCGTCTCATCTGATCCCCTGTTGCCTTCGGTGCCCTTCTTGTCGTCTCCGGGGAAGATTTTTGCCGTCTCAGAAGTCCTCTGGCAGTTACAAAAGACCTTCTGGCGATTTTACGGTCTCTATGCAGTGTTATAGGCCCTCTGAACGTCTCTGGTAGTCTCCATGGCTGCATCAGGGGCCTTCCCCTATTACAAGGGGTATATCTGGCAGTCTTAAGGCCCCTCTAGCTACATCAGGGGCTATTGTTAGCGCTTCAAGGACCTCCCTGGCAGTCCCAGGGGACCTTTTCTGTACCAAAAGCTTGTCTAACACACTGGGGGGCAGGGGCACAGCCAGCCAAGAATTTCGGGGGGAGGGGCCCTCGCCCAGCGGTGGGCCCCCTCACTTCATGTGGGCCCCGTGGACAAAAATATTATCATAACATTTCACAAGAGGTCTGCAAAGGGGTATAGCCAGCCAAGAATTTCGGGGATTGCGTGACCAATGGTGAGCCCGTATCCCATAAGTGTGCCCCCTGAATAAAAAGAGCCTATGGAAATTTTACAATGGACGCTTGCCGTTGCTAAACTTTATTAGTTGCCACCAGTTAACTCCTGTATGATTCTCGATGATCGCTCCAAAAACAGTTTTTACTGGGGGCCTCCACAGCTGTCAGGGGGCCCCTCTGCAGGTCGTCATGGGTCTTCTCTACACACCAGGGTAGAGGAGTTAACCTCCACAGGCGGTAGGGGGACTTACAGGCGGCGGCAAGGGCCCCTGCATGTCAGCAGGGACCCCTTCATGCCGACAGGGGCCAAGGCATGGCCCCATGGAACAGCAGGGGTCGCTCCACAGGTCAGCAGGGGCCCTATAGGCGGCGGTAAAGGTCCATGCATGTCAGAAGGGACCCCTTCATGCTGACAGAGGACAGCTACATGCGAGCAGGGAGCCCGTTCCGACCGGCAGGGGTCTTTGCAGGCCGGCAGGACCCAAAACAACAGCAGGGGTCCCTCCACATGCCAGCAGGGGCCCCCAAAGGTTGGCATGGGCCCGCAGGCCGGCAGGGAGCATTATAGACCGGCAAGTGGTCCCTACAGGCCGGTGGGGTTCAAAAGGCCGGCAAGAAGCCCCTACAGGCCGGCAGGGGGCCCCTGCAGTCCGGCAGAGGGCCTCCTGTAAGCCAGCAGGAGCCCTACAGACTGGCAAGGGGCCCTACAGGCCGAGAGGGGACCCTACAGGTCGGCAGAGGGCCCCTATAGGATGGCAGGGGGTCCGCACAGGCTGGCACGGAGCACTACAGACCGGCAAGGGGTCCCTACAGTTCACTAGGGGTTCTTCTATGGGCTGAGATCTCTTTAAGCGGTCTTATGGATCTTTTGCCGTGCTGGGACCCCTCTCGCGGTCCCGGGGGCTCTTGGAGAGTGTCAGGGGCCCTTCTATCCATTTTAGGTGCTATCTTGCCGTCTCAGGGTCTCATTAGCCCTACCGGAGGCCCTCTGACCACATCAAGAACCTTCGGCTTTTCACACAGGTCCATGAGATCCATTCGGGGCCCCTATGTCATTCCACGGGTCCTTATGCCATCCTAAGGACTCAGTCCTCATCTTGGCTGTCTCAGGGGCCCTGCGACCTTTCTGGCGGTCTCAGGGGCATTGGGGAGCTTCAGGGGCCCTTACACGCACCTCATGGGTCATCTAACTCTCCCAGAGGCCCCTTGACTGCATCAAGAACCCGTGACGTTTTCACTGAGACCCCGTGAAGCTCATACGGGGCCTCTTCGGGGCCCCTTTGGGACCGGCCCGAGAGAGGCCCCTCGGGACCCCCTCGTGGCCCCCTTCTCAGGCCTCGGGGGGCGACTGCCCCATCGTTCCCCCCCCCGCTCTTAGATCCGCGCCTGTGTTGAGGTGAGCGGCGAAAGACAAAATAAGTATTCAGAATCCAGTCACGCCAGTAATAGTTTCTCTCCCTATTCGTCGTGAAACCAGCACGCTTTTTCCGATAACCGGAAGCACAGATGTGGATCCTGCTGCATGCAGAAAGTTCGAGTTTGCTCGAGCCAGCGAATTTTTAGACTGCGTAGTGCCAAGATGAGTCTTTTGCCCTTTTGTGAACTTAAAACGGTACGCCGTGTTGTACCTAGCATGGATCTTCAAGATCGAGCACACATTTTCACACAAAGCATGAAGACGCTCGATGCAAACAGATGTAATATGTTAGAGGTGCGTCGGACCACGATATACTCATATATGTTCTCCACAGTCAGCCTGGCACAACAACAGTTAGATGGCTCGCAAATTACTCGGGGCCACATGTGTTTTCGTGTTTAAAGCAGCTGATTTTTATTCGTAGCTTTCGCAACATTATTCTTGCTCTGGTGAAACAGTTTCTTTTTCTAATGTCTTCACTGAAGGAAGCTGTTCGTGTAACATACTACGGGCTTTCTCACTCTGGGGACGTCCTGTTTGCTCTCTTAGCACGATGGACGTCATCAAGATCATTCCGACGTGGGCACCGGAACGGGAGAGCCACGACGGCCATGGTGCCTCTACCTGTCCAAATGCTATTACTTGCATTAATATACTTCAATATAGGGCTAATTTACAAAGGAAATGTACGACGTAGGGTACCCATTACATAATGAGTTAATTTACATCATCCCTAAGGCGCTGCATGGGCACTTTTCCGAGACTGTTATACATGTCGATCTTGGTACGTGTTTATCCTCCGCATGGTAATTAGATTTTAGCCAATGAAACTAAAAGCCACATATTCATTACTCAGTCCTCGACCTGTTATCTGGTTTACAGGAATGACGTGTCGCAGGGGTGGGGCAATAGCAATATTTCTCCTCTAATTTCTCATTTGTACTTTTGTCGGTCTAAATTCGTCGTTTGTCAGAAGCAATTATTTATTATAACAAAAACTATTTGCTGCTGTTTTCAAATGCACTCCTGTGTTTACCTTTTAAAGAGTTTTCGCTTTATATGTGACAACATTCCTATGGTGACCTGGACCCAGTGACCCAATAAAGTCAGTTGTATATAGCATTTGCAGTCTTTATTAATCAATGGCAACCAGTGCTACTTGCGCCGTGTTGTCCATTCTAGCCGGAAGTGAGGGTCTGTTGACTAGATTTAAAGAAATGCGTCGGAGATGTCCCATTGATCCATTTCCTCCACGGACTTACGGAGTTCCTTTTGCATACTAACGATGAAATGCATTATCGGGTTCGTATTTCAAAGAGCTTTCGTTCTCTTTATGGTATTTCTAAGCTACCTTGCCCACGCGACCAGATACTGGTGGCAACCTCAACTGACGTTGCTATCGTTCCTAATAAATGGCCATTGCCCAACAGCAAGGTTTTTCTTTCTATGCCATTATATGTTTTACTTTAACCGTTCTGAAGTCGGATGACAATATTGCACATGCGGGTTTTTTTGCATCAATTAGGGGCTACAATTAGGGGTTTAAATAGCCCGATTTAGATATTTCTGCATGATAAATGTTCTATTTATTTCAAGGTATTCCATTTGATAAGTAGGTTGTTGGTTGACACAGTTAGACGGTGAGCATGGGTGCAGGGTATTTTGCATGAGTGTTACAGCCCATGGGACAGATAGGCCGGTACCCTGCTAAAGTGACTGTTCTGGCATTCTATCAACTCTGCCGTTCTGCGATCCTGCCAATTCTTGTTCAGAATCCTCTTCCACTTTACTCCCGAGTGACTCAGACTCCTTGTTATCCGGCATGTTTTCTCTCACATTCACTACTGCTAGCCTGTCTGAGAACGTTCCTCCGGGTGCCAACTGAATCGCGTGCACAGGGTTAGCAACATCGCTGCCAGGCTAGTCAGTGGAACGAAATGCCGCCCGCACTTCTTTCCGATTTTAAGCAGCTGCGGTGGGTGCCGGCGACAGGAAAAATCGAGCACCGCAACTGCATGAATGTGTTGAGGGTTGTGCATGCCACCAGTGGTTTGGATTTGTATTCTTTTCAGAGGGCCCCGACCCACCCAATGTTGGTTTGGGCCAACCCAGTGTCGGTTTGACCCTTTCCCAGGACATCGTCTGCCGGTTTTAACGGGAAATGAGCAATAATAACAAAAAACGGCTGCAATAAATAAGTGATAGACAAAAAGTAAAAAATAAAGTCTAAGGCGATGTATCCATCTATCTTTCTGTCTCCTATCTATATATATACATGTATACATGAGGATAAATGTAATTTTTATTCGATAAATAGTAAAAGAAAACAATTACGGATTCCCGTTGGTCAAAACAAAGTAGGCCAAATCCGCTGAGAAGCCTACATTTGCGGGGAGGATAGATTGTCGGACCCTTGGCTCGGCCCCCAATCATTCACAGAAATCGACATCCCTGCATTCCACCAATGTACCCCGCAAGCTAAAACGTCCCGCACGCGACATACGCCGAGGTGTCTCAGCACTACACTCTCGCAGTCACCGGTGGCGCCACCTCTCCCCCCTTTCCACGCCGACTGCCACCCAGCGTCACTTTTTAACGTGTCATCGCCGGGTGGAACAGCCTTGACCTGATCCTGAGAGCAGCTCCATCTGGTCGCGCCTTCGCACCTGCCCTGCACGTTTCTTTGTAATTGCGCGTCTTCTATTCGCCCGTTTGCTCTGTTTTCTCTCGCCGCCGTTGCTCGATTTCGTATCGGTGTTTTAAATGTGTCTACCATTTTCCCGTGTATGTGGGCTCACTAGTCTGATAAAACTCACTCTGTGAATGGTCAGTAATATTGGCGGCACGAATGTTGGCGGCAGCCTCGTGAGCTTTGCATGATTTTAACTTAAGTTGTATGGTGTGCGCGGAAAAAAATGCCTAAAAATGACTGCCCTGTTAATTCTGAAAAGTCCTTACGCCAAATACGATGCGTTTAACACGCCCGTCGACGATCAATGGGCATTTCGGCTTTGGTCTCAAGGAAGCGTAATATTAGCGTAATATAGGTAATAAGTATTGATGTTTATTCTGACCAGATATTGAAAACATCTGGAATAAATAATAAAGTGCTTCGTAATCAGCATCGGTTGCAATATTATTGCACTAGGTTCCGTCGAAAGAAACGGCTATTGATCCCTGCTGCACATCAGCTGAACAGTGTCACAGTCAGATTTTCATTGGGGGAGGGGAGGGGGCACAAGGTCGGGACGCCTGTCCCCCCGATCGGCCCCATCAGAAAGGAAAACTCCTCGGATTTCATTTACTTCATCTCCATGGGCCTTCTTTCCTAACCAGAAACAGTTTTCTTCAGGGAGCCATGCAGACCCCATAATAAAAAATAACCCTTCTGAGCCTTAAGCAGGCCGGAGTCCCTGCCCAGCCCCGTCCCCTCCCCCCCCCGTTGGTGCGCCTGTGCATCCATGGACATAAGCCCTGCCATTAACACCTCGCCCCCAGCGCAGACAGTATGAACCAACCCCAAGCATCACCTACGTTAGGCCGATGGAACGGGAAACGACTCTTGCCAGTCGCACCGAGCCCCTATGTAACGCCTCAGACACCGAGTCCCGGGCACATGCGCCGTGTCCCTGAAAAAAACACCGCGCTCCCGAAACAGAATCTGGGACCCTAGCACCACGGACGCTGCAACCCAGAAACGAATAACAGGCAGGGTCCTGCCAGTTGACACGGACACCGGGCTGCTGACATGAACACCGCGCCCCCGGCAGGGCTTCTGGCCCCTGACTGGGCAAAATGACCTGTCACCATTGGTGCCACGACACTAAATGGTGCTTAGCACCTAGGACGAGCATCGGGCCTCTGGCACAGACACCAGGATCTTGCAATGAGCACCGGGCCTGAGCAGCATGGACCGCCGGTACCTACACCGGGGCACTGGCGCAGCCAAAGGGGGGTCGGGGGCTCGTCCCCTCTTAGGCCCGCATTTTTGAAAACCATTGCACGTCGTCTTCCTAGCAGGCAGTTTTCGTATGATTTCAGTTCACAATGAACCCCCCCCGGGGCCCTGGGACTAAGGTCATTGGACTCCTGGCACGGGCAAAAAAGAAGAGGAAAAAAGGCAGGGAAGAAACAGTTTGCTCCAGCTTGGACTCTTGACACGCAAGTCACGGTCGTGACTCGCGTATCAGAATTTGTAGGCATCCCTTGTGTGTCAAATCGGTCGACGGTCCTATTGTTGTTTCCCACATTTGTCCCATCCTGTTCTGTCCTATCCAATCCTACTTCTTTATTTGTCAGTTTTAATATGGCAGATGCTGGCGCCGAGCGTTCTAAAAATTTTGGGATGTGAGCCTCTGTGTTCCCTTGGCTACGCCACTGCTGCTGTATACCCTGGGCGCGGGAACTCCTCGTCATTTGGGGGGAAGCATTTTGGGTCAGCTCTTTTCAGTCAACGCCCATAGGGACAATGTCGGATTTCAAAAAAGTTGGGAGGGTTGAAGTCCCCTAGTCCAATGGCTCTCGCGCCTATGTGGATACCTGCTGGACATCCAGCTTCGAAATGTTGAATTTGAATTAGTAACCTAAAGCTGTGACGGATGATCCAGTAAACGTAACATGTGCGCAATAATGGGTTCTAAGAGTGGGAAAACCCAAGAAAACTCCCGCTTGCTCCCGTCTGTGTGTGTTGCGTTGTAGGTGGTACATAGGCTGATCAAAAGGCATTTTCGTGTTCAGGAGTAGATGGAGGCCGAGCTATAAGCGATAGGGTCGTACAGTTTATAACGCATACCTGTGAACCATCTTAACTGAGGAGATTAACTGTGTTTCATGCTGATTTAGACGACGCCACTGCCATAATAAGAAAGCGTTAGTGGTTAGTTGGTTACTAGAATAACTTATATCTGAAGGTGAGTACACTTTTTTACTCCAAAATTTCCTTATTTCTTGGATGGCTTGTTCATGTAATTTTCTGCAGGTTCAGTGGCAAAAATAGCCATCAGGGTACTTTATTAAGAAGTCCATTTAATTGCTATTACACCTGCAGTACCATTGGCCATACTGGAGTGCTTCACCTCTGGCCTAAAAATCATGAAAATTCTGATAGTTAAGTTAATGCATTGGAAATCATGACACTTCCAATCAGAACATATCCCACCCTGGGACTGGAGAAAACTATGCTTCCATGCCCTTACAACCTGTACCATGTAAATGCTGTGTAGAAAGGGCAGTTTGTTTACAACATTGAAGAGATTATTTAACCCTCCAGCCCAGGCACTGGCTAAAGGTAAGTTTCTGCCCAATGAAACCACAAACAACCCTTTGTATAATTGCCACCAATGTAAAGAATGTATCATCCTGTTTCTAACCGTACTTTCCACTACTTGATTTTCTAAACAATAACAACAAAATTGCAAGGATAACGTACCACACAGTAATACCGTGCTGCAGTCGACTGGCGGAGAACAACATTATTCTGCGGCAGAAAATGTAGTGCCGCCAAGGTTAAGGTTATTGACATCAAGGACGTGTAGACCCTGCATGCATCTTCAAGCGATTAATGACGTCATATATAGGAAAATTCTATTCTGTTGCCACAAACTGAACTTGGAGGAACTGCTGAATTATTATGCCATTATATTACTGTATTAGATAATTGTTGGGATGTCTGATATCAGTATTATTACATTATGACATTTAATACTCGTTAGATTAGGTTGCTAGGTTGGATTGTGCTGGGCTAGGTTAGATCAGGTTAGGTTAGGTTAGGTTAGGTTAGGTTAGGTTACTATGTTAGGCTAGGGTAAATTTTTATTTATTGTTTTATTTCACTTCCTAATATTTTCCAGTTTTGTTCCGTGACTTTTTGTGCTGGGCTACATTAGGTTAGGTTAGGTTAGGTTAGGCCAGGCCAGGCTAGGCTAGGTTAGGTTAGGTTAGGTTAGGTTAGGTTAGGTTTGGTCACTATGTTAGGCTAGGGTAAATTTTTATTTATTGTTTTATTTCACTTCCTAATATTTTCCAGTTTTGTTCTGTGAGTTTTTTTCAGATATTTTATTTCACTGCTTTTTGTTTTTTTGTATTTTTCAAATTGGAACTATGCTTTGCCATCTTTGTAATATTTTTACTTTTTTTATTATTGTTTATTATTATTATTATTACTATTATTATTACTATTATTATTTTTGCAACGGTTAACTTTTTTATTTTAAAGATAATTTATATCGCATTAGTTATTCTCCAAAACTTTTTTATTACTCTTGATTGGACCTTGAGTCCGACCGACGACCAATCAGCGTCGAGATCTCACTTAAACAAACTATTTAACGCAGAAACGTCAAAAATCCCTACGCGAGCGTCTGGCGGTTAGCATACCAGTGACGACGCAATCTGTTTCGGGGCAAATAATGTGTGTTTCAGGTTTTTCCGGTTGAAATCGTAAGTAATACTTGTCAATATTGCATTTGAAACGCCATGCAACCACTACTACGATTATTTTCCCTGGAAGTAAGCGCTCGGGCTGAATCTTGCTGTTGACCCAGGCACCACTAGATATTTTTTGGATTATGTTGTTGGAATATTTCTTTACCTGTGTAAAAAAGTATCATGATGTATAGTAGTGACTTAGGATGGTATGTAACATATATTTAAGAGTTGTTATTATATGGCCAGCCCAGCACACAACCTGTATTTAGATATAACCCAATGCCCTGCCTTCATGCAACCGAACCTCATTGTTGGACAGAACCAGCTCTGATTGCACCCTTTATTGGCCTGTGGCTTGTAGGGTCCTGTATAGCAACTTCATCATGGGGTTGTGATTGTGGCACAATGTCCCCCACCTTTATATCCAGGTATGTAGCTGAGTACCCTATGTATCCCCCAGAAGGGTGTGAAACAACCCCCCATGCTCCTCTAGGCTGTGACATGACTGAAGTGGCTGGTGAATTTGATGCATCATCATGGGATGACAATGTTAGCTGGCAGTATGGGAGTCTCTTGTATCTGTGCCATAGCACTTTTGGGCAAAAGAAAGTGCCTTGAGGTGCACTCCTCCACTATTGCTGTGCTGTCAGTCAGGCAGAGCTGTATGTTTCTTTTGTGCATTAATTTTCTTGTAAGTGCTGCGCATGGTTATTATTTTCCACATTGCAAAGTGTGGTATGTAGGCTTGACACATTGAACCTGGTCTGCTGAAATGAGCCCCTTGGAATGGACATCTGTGCAGTTTAATACATCATATCTTACATCAGTCCAAATGGGACTCATAGCTTAAATACAGAGAAAAGTACCCCAAATATTAAAGTTACACTCAAAATAATGATAATTTGGTGTAAAATCATCTGGTGTTTTCTGGAAAGAAAGGGAGAGAATATAGCTAAAGTTCTGCTAAATTAAACCAGCTTACATTCAGTCCTTAAATTCAGCCTTGTCATGCCTGTTTTTTATCTTGATCTCAGAATATCAGTGTGATTTTTAATTTTAGATGCAATCACCAGTGATGGGTGAGAAGTAATTATAGCATGCCAGGTATCATCCCATTTTTTGAAACCACATTCTGATATGCCTCCTCATCCTTTGGTACAAAATTGTTCACCCTGCTTTGTCTTACATACATTAATTGTACCTATACATGGGTCAGTTTCTGTACCTGAAGCAGTCAACATTCACAGATGAACTGTCATGTGCCATGCTGAAAGTTTGAAATGGAAGCACCGTACTCCTCATATTGGGTTACTTTGTATGAATTTTAGACATTCACAAAATGGGCATTTGCTGTCAGGCTATGGTGATGAGAGCAAACTGACATACTGTTATGCTTATTTTGCTCAGGTCTGAAAATTGCAATTTTGTCCTCATTGTGAGGCATCTGGTATTCACAGTTAAGTCAATAAAATGTGTAGTAAGTCCAAGATGGAAAATGCTGGAACATGACAGTTTTTTAGAAGATAATGTGAGCATTCTTTTGCAATGCATTTGTGAAAGATGCAGAAAGGTTACTGTCACTGACAGACTCTTTTTGGAGTTAACTGCAAGGAATACTGCACTTCATAGATGGAGGAAGATTGCTTGTCAACCCAGGTTTGTCTTCCAGGATTGCTTCATATAGTGTTGCTTTAATGAATATGCAGTCAGGCAGGGCAAAATCTTATTTTTTTATCATACTTTTTAGGTATTTTGTACTCCAAGATTGGGAAGTTACATATGTGCACAGGTCAACTTCTGTAATCATCAGCATATTGGTCAGTTCTGGAAAATCAGAAATCGGCAGTGACATTAGCAGTGTGTTGGTTTACTTGCCATGCACCCAGCAGGAATTTTATTCCGACTGCATGTCTGGAGCTGCTTTATGTTAATTTCAGACACAGAATATATAGTATGTTACAAGACATGCAAAAAAAGCGTTTTGAGCCCAAAAGAAGCCTTATTGAGCCAAATGCAGCATTGTTCTGGGCATTGGACCTGTTGCCTGCATTACATCAAATTATATGCCTACCTCCATATGTACCTGACCATCACAACCACTTCTGTCTTTCCTGTGCATCAAAGTTGTGAAGAAAAGTGTACATTCTTATCAAATCCCAAAAGTCATTATTTGTATGCTGCAAGCATTGAAAGGCATGTTTGTAACCTCCCAAAGTCAAGACATGATCATAATTCTGTGTTCTAGGTTATACAATTGTCCCATACCAGAAAACAAAGTGCCATTTCATACCATGTTCAATATTTCTTCAAAGGAACTGGCCATTGGTTGTATGGTAAATGCACAACCTCATCAAACATGTGAGAACACCTGTACTCTTCCCTCACTTGGAGAGCCTTGCCATATGTATTTCACAGAAATACACATGAACACTCCAGAAATAGGAGAAATGTACCACTAAGATGTTTTGTTTTATGTAGTATCAACAAGCATTCTTGTGTTAATAAATTTGCAGAAAAGTTTGGGGACTTCTTTCTGTCTTTCCCCCAGTCCCAAGTGTTGTGCAGTGGAGGAGAGGGAGTGTGTCCCCAGGCTTTGGCCAGATTTTACTTCGTCTGCAGACCGTGCGTGCAGATATGGACCTTTAAACGTCGTTTCCCCCACCCCCAACATTTCACTTCCAGCATGGCTACTCCTCCTGTTCCCCCATGCCCTTGCCATTCCTAGTCGTGATGTTGATCATGGTGACTCATTGTTCCTGTATTAATGTTTAATGCCATTTTGTGCAAATCACAGGTCTTGTTTTATAACTGAAATTAAATTACTGTTTTTGATCGACTAGTTGAAATTAGACATTAGTATCCTTCAGTATAATCTCTCGGGGGCGGCGTAATGTAGTGGTTACCATGCTGGCCTTGTGGCCGAAAGGTCCCCGGTTCGAGTCCGGGTAATAGCGACATTTCGCCGTCCCTCACAACAACAGGCGTGAGAGGTTGCGACGCGAAATGACTGTGGCAGTCGAAAGCGTCGTTAAATAACACAGTAACAGTAACTAACCAGCATAAGCTCTCCATTCATTGTGTCAAGTAAATTGTCACAGGATTAGAGCCGACGATCAGACGATTAGTTCCAGTGCCCCAGCAGGTGTAACGATGGTTGATTATGACCGAACAGTGTTTAAAACTGTGTTCATGGCCACTCGTGGAAAATTACTCGTATTTGTGAGCGACGATTGTTAGTAACTTGTGTGGTATCAGTTGTCTGATATTAGATTTTAAAACTTCTCAGTTTTCGAAATCATGGAGGAGGCCGCATTTGGTTCCAGTCATAGAGTCAGTATGTGTTCAAGTGCAAGAAAACTGTGTCATGGGTTGCCTTTGTACTATTTACAGGCGTCATATTACAACTCGTCATCGTATTGAGATGGGTGACAACTTGCTTTTGTTTAGTATGAAGTCCTGACCAGCTCGCACCGCTGTTACGCAGACAGTTGAAAAATTGGTGTTGTGGGACTGACGCAGTACTGTGCCAAAACGTATTCATTCATCCATTTTGTTTTCCAGTATGGCCAAAAGCGAAGATGACTCGGGGTCAGAGTCCAACTCAGCCGGCGACTCATCAGCGTCATCGTCAGAATCAGCTAATTCCGACTCTCCGATAAAAGAAAGGTCTCTGAAAAAGCCGTCCAAAGTTCACGAAAGGAAGTCACAAAGTGTAACAGATTCTGAACCAGAGTGCGAAAAGGAAAACCAAAAGCGGAAGAAAAAGCGCAACCGGAAGGAGGAAAAAGTAGCCGCGAAGAGGGAACGCCTGGACCGCTCTGATGACACCGAGACTTTGTCGTCGGACAGCAAGAGGAGGAAAAAGAGAGAAGACTCGGACCGAGAGACCGCCAGATCTGAGAAGGGCCATGTCAGAAGTGCTTCGGATCGTAACTCGCGAAAAGAAGATCGCAAGCAGCATGGCTATAGTCCGGAGGCAGATTCGAAAGCTCGGCGCACGTCAAGAGAAAGGGAAAGGTAAGTGGAAGTGCGAAAAATCTACTCCGAAACGGATTGGGGCTTGGAAGCGTAGGGATCAGAGTCCATGCCAAGCCAGGCTGCTGTCGTATTCTGATCCCGCCAACCGGTCCTTGCCAAATGTGGAGTGTCTCGGGCTTGGAACCCAGATTGCGGTGGAGGATGATTGAGTTGTCTCGGAGTATACATGAGTGTAAGGATTTGATTTTGTGATAAGCCCAGATATTTTGGCTTCACTTGAGGTGCCTTCGTCAGTGGGATGAGTCACCGATCCCTTTGATCCCACTGCGTCTTAAAAGAGCAGGCCCTTATACTCACGTATCCTCCGAAACAACGTAATTATCACGCACGAAGTAAAAAAAAAAACAACAACGGGTGCTGAATGATCTTGATCGTGCCGAGCCACTCCTCGGCGTGGCCGCCCGTGACCGGCTGATGCTCTCAGTCCTGCGCCGAATACAGGTGCCTGTCCTGGGACTCGAACCCAGGGCCTGCCGCACGCCGGACTCAGTTGTCTGGCTCCTTATCCATCAGTGTTGCAGAAACTTTGTCCCATGGGCGTTGTTGCATGACCGACGTAGAGATAGAAGTAGAGCCCAGTCATTGATGAGTTATTCACCTATCAGTCGAATAGCTGTAATACTGACATGTTTTGTGCTACCGAATCGCCAAATTGGCGTAAAAAAATGTCCTGTCACATTGTGGCTTGCCGCCTAACAGGCAGTCAGGAGCGGAGTGGGAAATTTGTTTTTTGTTCTTGTAAAATTATATGTTTTGGAATGCAAAATACTGGAAAGAGTAACTGTGGTTTTAGTGGGCGTTCTTGGTGAAATTCAGGTATGACATATCTCTCTCTTATTGAATGGAGACAGAGTCGTTTGTTTGCAGAGTTAGAAATTTGTCAACATGTTTATAATGCAGCTTTACAACGGAGACAAGGGATCAAGCTTTTGGAGTATATAATTTTTTTAGGAGTGCAGATTTTTTGTTGTTGGTGACTTGACTTGCATTTTCAGTGGCATCGTGTTCTTTTCCTGGTTTTGTGATTAAAATGATTTCATGGAAGGACTGAAATGGACAAACTGCGCAGAATTCGATCCACAGAGTACATAGCAAAGCTGTGGTGAGGCTTTTTGCGTGGTAAGCCGTTTTGCGACGTCGCCCCAACTCGCGCCATTGCCACCCGGAGCCGTGATGTGTATGTTGTGCGATGTTCGCCCTGCAGAAGAAGCTCCCCCTCGGAGAGGCGCGCCGAGTCCCGCTCCCACCACGCCAGCCGAGACGGCGGCCGACGCCGGGAGGGACGCGGCCACGAGCGCAGGAGGAGCCGCGAGCGGCCGCGGTGAGTCGAGCCGGGCCTGTCCGGCCACTCCGGACGGTGGAACGCCACTCCAAGTCAAGGACGCAGTTTTAGCAACCGATTGCTCGTGCTTGGACCGGATTCATGTAACGGGGTGGCGCGTGACAGCCTTGCGCAGATAGTTGGACGTTTGTGTGGCGGTTATCAGGCTTCCTTGTCTGGAAGTCACTGGTTAAGCTGGCGCTGCAGAGTACACTCGTATGTCTTCTTTAGTCACGCTCTAGGCCCTTGTCTCCTTATTTTGTATGTATAGTGCTGTTACTTGCTTAATTGCCTCGTCTTAATCGTTGATTGCAAGATAAAGCTTCTCAGTTGTTGTGCTGTCCGGTACATGAGGCTCCACATGCTTATTTGGTGTTGAAATCCCTCAGATTTACCTCCCACCAGATGACGAATAGAAGGATTCGTTCTTCAGAGGTTAACAGGTGCGGTGTGCGCATTGACCAGCTGTCGGTAGTCGCCAACGAACACCTCCGCGTGCAGACGGGATGACGTCAGTCCGGTGCGGGCGCGGATCAAGGAGGAGCCGACCTCGGAGGCCGAGCAGGAGCAGCGCGAGCGGCGGCGGGCGCAGGAGCAGGAGCGGCGCCGCCGCCGGCGCGGCGCCGACTCGGACGGCGAGCGGGCGGGCCGGCGCGGCGGCGAGGAGCGCCGGCCGCGCCGCCGCTCGCCGCCGCCGGACGCGCCGCGCGAACGGAACGACCGCACCCGCGGCCGCTGGGACGACAGTCCGGCCGGCGGCGACGGCGGCGGCGGCGGCGGCGGGGACGCGGCCGCCCGCGGGGGCCGCGACGCCGAGCCGTGGGGCCTGCGGGCGCCGGCCGAGCCACCGGCCGAGCCGGCCGTCGAAAAGGAGCTGCCCAACTTCGGCCTGAGCGGCAAGCTGGTGGAGGACACGAACACGGTGAACGGCGTCGTGGTCAAGTACAGCGAGCCGCCGGAGGCGCGCAAGCCGCGCCGCCGCTGGCGGCTGTACGTGTTCAAGGGCGAGGAGGCCATGCCGACGCTGCACATCCACCGGCAGAGCGCGTTCCTGATGGGCCGCGACCGCAAGGTGGCCGACATCCCGATCGACCACCCGTCCTGCAGCAAGCAGCACGCGGCGCTGCAGTACCGGCTGACCAAGGTCGAGCGCGGCGACGGCACCAGCGGCCACGTCATCCGGCCCTACATCATCGACCTCGACTCGGCCAACGGCACCTACGTCAACAACAAGCGCGTCGAGCCGCGCCGCTACGTGGAGCTGATGGAGCGCGACGTGCTCAAGTTCGGCTTCAGCTCGCGCGAGTACGTGCTGCTGCACGACTCGAGCCAGGCTGACGCCAGCGGCAGCGGCGACGAGCAGTGACGCGGCCGGCCGTGCGGTGCAGCAGTGGCGCAGCTGGGCGACGCCGCGGGCGATTGTCGGAGCGGTGTTGGGAGGTGCACTTGGCTCGTTAGGTAGTGCCGCCGCTCTGTGGTGTATGAGAAAGATCATGTGGCCAACCGTGACATATTGGGGCTGTGTCGCGCCCTCATTGTACAATAGATCATGAGAAAAGCGGGCGTTGTCTGCTGCCGTCTGACTGCGGGCGATCCTACAACACCGGGTCGATTTGTTATTTTTCATATTTTTGTTTTGATCTCCGTATCCGCGATTTTGACGCGTGCTTTAATCAATCCGTATGGATGCAGATGTACGTACATGATGGAAGAGCTCGATGGTCAACCACCTTGTCAAGTACCGTAAGCTGTGTTTTCAGCTTGGTCCACGGTTACGGAAGACAGCAGTGGTACAAGTTGACAGATCTTTGACAAACAAGTGGAATGAATACAGCCAGTGCCCCTGCAGATGGCAAACCCCATCGGTGCCGAAATTGCGATTCGTCTATTTGACGCACAACTAAAAACTGCATAGAGAAATTAAGCACTCGTATAGGGTCTGTTAAGCACAAAGATCATCATGCGCCAAGTCGTGCTTTTACGGATGACCACCATATCACAAAAATGTCGAAATGCGGAATGTTGCGCTGAATTCGTGATCACGTTTAATATCGCCATGACTGTTCTAGCCTTCTCGAGGTTCTCAAGGTAGCGCAGTGCGAGTGTCCGATTGCAGTTCGGCGTACGTTAAGTGAGTTTCAGCGGATTATTGGAAGTATTACGCATTGAATCGGTCATATTCCCAAATTTCTTGTCAGACACATCATGGGTAAGAGGGGTATCGGATTCAGGCATCATTGGCGTTCGCTAACCTGACCAGCTCAGAGAGACTGGGCGGCCGGCGAGACAAACGCAACTCCACGGTCCGTCCCCACGGGCCTCTTGGCCCTTCTGGGGACCGCCCTTCGCCGGCGGTGCCGGTGGCTTGGAGAAATGATGGAAGGTGAGTGCGGCTTCCGGCCTGCGCCCTTTGCTAAGTTACCGGTCCCCGTGTGCAGCTGAGGGCCATTTGAAAAGAGCCCCCAAATATTATAATAATCCAAAGACAATTGAGCCACCTTCTCAGCAGTAACTTAAAAAGTCGTTGACAGGTATTTGAGTGCATTTCAGAAAAATCCTGGCCAAAAAACGCATTCTTTGAAATCAACGTAGGCATCCTTTGTAATGCATGGGCCACATATAAACGGCAAGATCCCTTGGGCTGCTGAAACACGGCTCATTTGACGACCGCCGTTGTGCGCCTACAGCTTAGAAGCGCAGGGTCTTCTTTAAGCAAAAATATGCGAATCGCAGTCGGCGCGGTGTTTGCACATGGCCGTCAGTTCCTGCAGCTGGCGGAATTCGCATTAGTCCCTTCCGATATTATGGTGACGGTAACCATATTTGACCAAGGTCTTGCTTGGCTGATGCGGGCCGTAGAGCTTTCCGCGTGGTCGTTAGATATCACCGACGGGCTACCGCTAGATATTCAGTCAACGCTAGACATTCATGAACAGTCAAGATTCAAGCGCCACCCGAGGCCTCCAACTCGGATTTCGCTCTTAAACGCTGTTCCACGAAGTAAAACAGGAAGTTCAGACGTTCTCTGTAAAGCGAACGAGGATCCAAAGAAAATCAGAAAAGTTCCTGGTCACCCAGCACGTCCGAGCTTCCAAAGACGACCAGACATCCGTTACTGCGCTCCCTCCCTCCTGTAGTATGAACAAGACCACAGCTCCACGGCCCTTCGGCGCATCTCAATGAAAAGTACAGCCTTCCATATGTAGGATGACAATGGAGTAAGCGCAAGACGAAAATTCCCTTTGCCAGAACCATGTGATTCAGGCCTACGGCGCCGGAACAGACGGCGCGTCCCTAAACCCTAGTAACCAATCAGTCCGTCAATGGCGGTCGCAGCGGCAAGGGACATGTGAAGAATGGCAAGTTTGGGGGCAGTGACTTGGTATGGATGCACCAATGTCCAGAGAAAAATGACGCACAGGCCAGGACTGTCTCGTGCGGCGTTTTCTCACGTCGCGGCACGCAATCAACTTCGGCTCCTCATCGGTCAACGAAACTCAACGTGCTGTTTTTTCTTGTATTGTTGCGGCGAAATTCAAAACAGCAAATGTCTACCGGCGCGGGCCACCTCCGTAGTTGCCGGTGGTCGGCTGGATCAGCTGCAGACCCGGGATCTTGGCGAAGTCCTGTAACGCAGATGGTGGAGGTCAGCAGAGCCCACCTGCCACTGCACGGGGCTAACGTACGTCATACGCTCCTCCGGGGCAACAAGCAAGGCTGTGCCCATGGACAAGGTGAATATTTTCGACTGGTGGAGTAACAAATGGTGCACACAGCAGTCTTTCATCCACTTATCTTACCTAACGTATCTGAACAAACATTAAAATCGTCTCTATTTTTCCCACCCCTTGAACACAAGATGGCTTCAGATGCAAATCAATGTCAGGTGACTTCAATCTCCTTCAGCAAAAAAAGGCACGCACCCTGGTTCTGGGCAAACATACCATCATGGCCAGCATCTCCTTGGTCTCCTGATCGACGTCAATCAAATCCTTCTCGAGAGCCGACACCTCCGGCACAAAGTTGTCCCTGCGCTCACGCTCCTCCTCCTGCAGTTTGATGGAGATGCCACGCACTGGCGCACGCTGGATGCGCTTCATCAGGTGGGTGACAAACCTGCCAGATGTAACAGACCATGCTTACAGGTAATCCAAAATCCAATGTCAGAGAAAGATGGGTTAAATTGTGCACAACAATCTGAGGCAAAACAAAACTAATAACTCCAGAACAATTTGTGTATATATATATATATATATATATATATATATATATAAATGGTTAGTGGGAGACACTGTCAGAAACAAGGTAAACTGAGGTATGCCTTCAAGAGCACCAAAGGATCAAGTTGTGTTGTTGCAAACCTTCATTTCAAGTAGGTAAAAAAAAAGTTGCTGAGTGAATGAAAATATACTTGCAAAAGCATTCAATTGTCAAGTTGTAAAAAAAACTGTGCTTTAAGCATTCTAAGCAGCCTCTGAAGAGATTGGGAATCTAACCTTGAAGATAACTGCATCTCATTTTTAGTCTTTTTTAGTTACTATGTGAAATTTATTTATATATATCTTTTTCCATAATGACAATGACAAAAGTTTAAAAGGAAGACAACAATCATATGGAGAACTAAATTTATGACCTTAGCCAATAACTATGATGGAAGGGGGGGGGCAAATACTGCTATGGGTACATTCTGCTGGACACCTTAACCCCATCCTAAAATTTCCTACCTATGCAACTAAAAATAGGCCCAATCCATACCAGTGTGTCACAAACATACCAAAGTCAAGTCCCAAACATACACCAATCCCACTGCAATTTGTAAAGGATTGCATCAACAATGGCAATTGCTGTCATGAAAAGCACAATATCAGCTGGCACTGTACATTATTTTACATGACAGTCCATATTTCTGAGTTTGAAATATATGACAACAAACCCAATAATAATGCTCCAGACTAGCCATGCAATTACAATTACAGATATATTTACTGGCAGTCTTCAGGTCAGATTGTAGGTGTTCCTCAGGGTTTTTAGACCTGAACATCTTTGGTTTACAAAACTTCTGGATTTTTCTTTTCTGGACAAAATCCCCAAAATGTCTGGAAAATCAATCTTTTTGTTCTGGAATGTCAAAAAGTAGCTCCAGCCTTCACACACATCCAACATCACCAATAACATACTGCTAACTAATTATTTTCACAGTTTATCATGCATCACAACTATCAGTCCATTGCCCATTCATTAGCACATTCTGATGCCAAGGTTGAGGTTGCAGTTTTACAAATAAATCTGAATGTGCACCCTAAAAGTTTTGTTGTCAGTTTTGGCCCAAGCATACAACACAAATGTATGGGTTACACTGGCTCTGTTCTCATTCTCAATTTGTACCTCAGGATGCACACACATACCAACTGATGTTCAGTTTCATGCCATAAAAACACCAGAAGTTGTTATACCACTGATAAGGGTGGGGGAGACATTCCTCATTAGCATCACACAAGGTCAGAATTCTACTTTTAAGACCAGGGGTTAATGTAAACAAAATGAAAAATGACAACAGAATCCAGTTAAGATTTACTATTCAGCAATATAACAAGGCCAATATCAAGAACAAAAAGTGCACATTCATCTTTATTTCTACATTTGGAGCCTGTACTATGGTACACTATTGCAAGTTGAGCTCAGACTTCACAAACATCAAATCTCACACATAAAAAACATTGATATTCTGGGATACACTGTGGTGTAACAATCTTGGTATGTGATGATGCAAATCATTAATAGGTGTCATAATGGGGGAGTTGGTTCAGTGTGCTGGTCATGACCCTTTTTGTATGTGAGAATAAAAGAACTGGTCCTGCCCAGTCCAAGAATTCTGAAAGCAAAGTTTCTTAATGCACTACAACAATGAACAGTGAAAAAGACTGACCAAGAAAAAGACTTATATACCATATAAAAAACAAAACAAAACAAAAATTGCCTAGCTGCCTAAGGCAGCATCAATCCTCCTTACTCAAGGCATGATGCAATGACCTAACCTACCCCAAACTATGTTTTCCTTAAGAACTATGTCCCATTGTTTGATATCCCACATATGCATACACCATTATTCTTTGCATTAAGAATAAGACATGCAAAACAATCACAACAAATACAGCATAACAATGCTACTGGTACTTGCTAAAAATAATTTCTTAGAAGCTCATGACAGTGGTTTGTCCTGACCAACCTGCTGTGCTCTGGGCTAACCCAAATTGGATGTTACAGATTGAGATTGATAAATCTAACCTAAAATTTGTAAATGCTGCCCGAATTTGTTTTCATTATCTGGAACATCATTGACTTCAAGGGGGCAGAAACCAACTCAATTCATTGCAGGAACCAGCCACACTGAAGACTGGAATACACCTTCATGATATCAATTAAACAGCATTTGAAAGTGAGAAGAATGAAATACATGAAAAGTGAGATGTGCATAGTAAGGAGAATGAGGCACCAAATTACTGCCATGTTTCCCAAATATTGAGTTCCTTAATAACCATCAATAAATTCCATTCCACTGGCACAATGGTGGTTAGATGCCAACTGATCTGCCCTGGGAAATGAAATAATTTTAGGTTACAAAACTGAACAACTTACCCAGCAATCTTATTGCGCAGGGGCTTGCTGGGAATGATAGCAATCTCCTCACATATCCGCTTGTTTGTGTCGAAGTCGAGTCCCAGCTTCGTGTAGTACTTTTCTATGATGACTTTCGCCACCTTTTTCACTGTCTTCGTACGAACACGCCCCTGAAACGTCGGGAAAATGCATATAAGCAAGAGATATTGTCATAAGCGATAATATAATTCATTTCATGCGCAAACGATACAATAAACATACCTTGCATTTAAAGCGCTAAGGCATATTTGGGATACGGAACGCGCAGACAGCTCATTCATAGTCCAGCATATGGTAAAATTTCCCGACGAAAACATGCACATTGCATGAGACCCAGTCTACGAACAACAATTGCGGTATTTACTCACCATGGTGATTCCGACAAAACTTCGGAAGCAGAAAGGGCGGCCACCGTTGCCATTTTAATTAATATATCTTGAGATTGACTTAATTGTTTTTCTTTCGCCTTTCTTCTAAAATTACCTGATATTATAGGTGTTATGGTGAGTAATTAGCTGAAGTTTGATCTATTTATTTTGGGCCACTCCACACAACTTCATAAGTTACTAAATAAACCACTTTTTGGCACTGGAAGAGTGGAAATCTGGCGAGGTGGGGTACGAACAGGGGTGCGAAGTGGTTTTCGAGGCGTTCTTCATGCATCATTCTAGATGGTCGATGCGAGTTTTGGGTCATCTTACATCGTTATCGTTAATGTTTCGATGCTCTCGCGAGAGTCGCAGATCCCTCTCCATCGCATTTTACTTGCTACGAAAGAGCCTCAGAATGAATTGATTTGCTCAGGACCACACGCTCCACGAAGGATTAAACATTCGGGTGGGGGTCACATCATGTTTTTCAAGATGTTTATTTACGCACAAAGCCCGTAAGCAGCACTTTCACGCTGCGAAATTTGGGTGCCGGAGACATCCTGCCATCAAAGCATCTATTACATTTTATCAGCAAATCGTGTTCATGAGACAGCAAACAGCAAGAATTCTTGCAGAAGCTGGGAAACTTTTTGTTTATGCACGATTCAGTATAAGTTTCATCATGCACGCCAGTCTCATTTTGTACTCCGATTTCGAAGAAAAATTAAACGAAAAGTATCAAAACATTCTGGAAAATAGTGATGAAATTCAAATAGCTCCTTCGACAAGTACTCGTCATTTCTAAATCCTGATTACTCCTGAAAGGGGATGGTCCTCATAAACTGACATTTCCATATAAAGTAGAGGTATTCCATGTGACTGTTACCTTAAAGAGGAACCCAAAATAAAGTGACCTGTTTTCCATTTCTTATGAACAAATACTGCGGAAAATTTTCTCAGAATATCCGAAGGTGTCACAGAATTTGTAAACAATCATGGGTGATGATTATAGCTTTAACTGAATTGTTTCACTACGGTTTCCAGTTTGATTGGGAGAAGTAGTGGAAGGATGCACATTCGTCGGCTTGCTTGTGCGCATGATTTCGCACATGAAACCATTTCCACTGATCACAATGGGATATGAAATATCCACGCGTCTTCGCCAATGATCTGATCGTCAATGGTAGCGTGTATAAGGACGTCTCATTTTTAAGCACACTTTTTCATATGTCAGGTCGGAAAATAGCGTTGAAGGGGCTAACTCAGCGCCTTCAACGCCAGGAGTAACTATAACCCGCGGTAAGTGATACAACAAAAAATAAAGATTTTTGTCCTAATCTAGATGGATGCTAAAACTTGTCCATCAGAACAAAACCAAAGGACTCAAAAGTATGAAAGCTTGGGTAGCCTAAATCGTCATGCACTCGAAAGGACGTAGCAAAACATGGCTGAAGCCCCATTCAGCGTTGTCTGGCCCCGGGCCGCCCTCCGTGAAATGGCATGGGCAGGACGACGTTTTTCACACGTGTCGGGCGCCTGTCCCCACCCCCTCTACACCTTTGGCCTGGCTGAGGCGTGTTCTGCTGCGTGTGATCGACGCAGTCTCGATATCTGGTGTTTCGCCGTATGGATGTGCGCATGTTTTTATCGCGGCTGATCGCGATGTATCGATGACGAAGGGCGGAAAAAACAAGAATTGGCTGGCGATTCAGGGAGTTGGGGTTTCGGAGATCTTCTATGCTACCCACGTTTCGGAGATTTTATGGCCGTTGGCAATGTCTGGAAAGAAACGGGTGAAATCATATTTCAGACCCTCGGCTCATAATTTTTAAACATCTCTAGCCATGTAACAGAATATTTCGTGACCTAACTTCATGGGCTTGCCAGCCCATCCGATGGCCAGCATGCCGATTACCTTTTTTATCTTCATTTTGTTTTAAGGCAGCGTTTTATTGTATGTCGAGAGAGACCTTCTACAGTGGGAAGACAGGCAAATGAATCTTCTCACTTCTCATTGGTACTGAATGGATTACTCGGACTAGGAATTTTCTTTCGACAGGAAGCATCCGAACCGTCTGACAAAAGGTGCAGATTAACTCGCTCCCCAATGTCAAGGACCAATTCCCGTTTCAAGCATTCACGAGTCGACGTGACGATGAAATGACAGGATAGAATAAAACTGGCCTCACTTGGGACAGGGACGTAGCCAGAATTCCGCCCACGGAGGGACAAATTGGATCAAGGGGGCCCTCTTAACCAATGGAGGCCCTCTTCAAGGGAGGAGCCAGGATTTCTCCAAGGCGGGGGGAGGTGGTGGAAAGATGTGGAGGCGAATGGTCAGCGCGGGACTCCCATTTCTTTGCCCTTCAGATATGAAAAATGATGTAATTTTGTTGTTTACCAATTAAAAAAACGAAAACATTCAAACGCGTCTCCTTATTTGAGAAAATTCTGTGTTTTGTTACTGAAAAAGTGGCCGAAATATGACAAAAACGGCGAGATTTTAGGCGGTTCCGTCCCTTTCTCCGTTTGAATTGTCGAATTGTCGTGTCTGTGTCTGGTCCAGGAGTCCGTCTCTCCCGCCCTCTCATCACATAGTTTCTGGGGATTTTTTGTCAGCTTAGTTTAGATTCCCTCCTGCAGTTACACAGGCACCTTGGGTGGTCTCGGGCCGTCGGCCGTGCCAGGAACCTCTAGTGGTCTCAGGTTCTTTTTACAGTTTTACATGTCCCGCGTGACGTCTCTGGCGCTCCTTTAGCAGTTTCAGGGGCACCTCGCATAGTCTCAGGGACCCATCTGGCAGTTTCAGGGACGTTTAAGCCATCTCGGGTTCCCTTCTGTTGTCCCTGGGACGTTCTTGCCGTCTGAGTCCCTCAGGCACTAAAATCTCTGCCGTGACAGAGGCGCCTCTGGCAATCCTCGTGGTCATTTGGCCGTTTCAGGGGCAGTCTGGACGTCTCAAGGTCTAGTGGTTTCAGGTGCCCCTCTGGTCGTCTCAGGGGCCCCTGTTGCTAGAGACTTCTAGTTAGCAGTCTGAAGGGTCCCTCTCTAGCAGTCTCAGTGGACCCCCTGTGGTCCTGGGTACCCCTCTTATTGTCCCTGGGAAACATTTTTGCCATTTCAGGGGCCCTCTGGCAGTTACAAAAGGCCTTTTGGCAATTTCAGGGCCCCTGTGCAGTGCCACAGGCCCTCTGAACGTCTCCGGTGGTCCTCATGGCTATATCAGGGGTATTCCTCTGTTACATGAGGTATATCTGGCAGTCTTGTAGGGCCCCTCTAGCCGTAACAAGGGGCTTTTGTTGGCGCTTCAGGGGCCTCACTAGCAGCCTCAGCGGGACCATGCCCGTGCCAGGAGCCCGCTCATTACAGTCGGGGACCCTCTGACCCCATAAAACCCAAATATCGTCTCAGAGGCCTTCTGATCGTCTTTGCCTCGCAGAGGCTATGCGGCCTTTTTGGCTGTCTCAGGGGTCATCTGCGGCGAACGGGCCCATCTTGCCGCCTCAGAAACAACGTGGACTTCCCGGGGGCATCACAAACCCTTTAAGGTTTCAAAAAGGTCAGTGTAGCCCATTTGTGGCTGCCCTCGGGATTGAGAGTCACCGACGAATCCCCGTTCAGGGGGTCCCTCTGGCTGGCCAGGGCTGAAGTGTAAAGAGGCCCATGCTCGCCTGTAAAGATGTTCCTGCCGACCTGGCGGGTGCGTCTTACAGATCGGCAGGGATATCTTTACAGGAAAGCAGGGGCCCCTGAATGATCGTTTAGGGGCCTCTGTTGGCCACGGAGTCACTGCCTGCCTGTAGAGGGCACCCTATCCGCCTGTAAAGGACCCCTTTCGACCTCCGGAGGCAGGGGCAGGGGTCTTCTCCCAGACCGAAAGGAGGTCCTTTCAGAGGCTGACAGGAGCCCTTCATGGGCCGACAGGGGGCTCTCCCCAGACAAGCAGTGAACTCCCCTACAAGCTAGCAGGGGCTCTACAGACCCTACAGGCAGGCAGTGACCCCTGAACGCTCATTCAGACCACGGGCCTCTCTTCATAGCACGCAAATCCTTCTTGTACATTCGGAGTACGTTTTCTTTAGGTTCGTAAGCCTTTTTTAATGCTTAAAATATTCTTATTTTGCTTTCATTGTCTGTTTCGGACAGAGTAAGACGCCTTTCGGGCACCTCACGCTATCCAAAGCACTGGGGCCTTCGCTACTGGCGGCCAAGTGGGGCCTCCCCTACTTGGCCGCCAGGGGGCCCCACTTGGCCTCCAGGGGGGGGGGGCATGGCCCCTTTGGCCCCCTTGGCTACGCCACTGCTAACATTTTAGACTAGGGGTAGCGATTTCTAAAATGATTAGAGGGGCGGAGGCGAGGGCCCGACAGCCAAACTTCCCCCAAATAAGGAATTCTAAGTGCATTTAACCCACTTTTTTCGATTAGCGGAAATAAGCAGGTTTTTTGTTACTATGAAATTGGAAATTGTATGTATTCCCATGTATGTATGTATGTGTATATATATATATATATATATATATATATATATATATATATATATATATATATACGTATGTATATTTACATATATATGTAAATATTTGAATGTATACGTACATATATATAGAAGAAGAGAGATAGATAGATAGAGGATGGAAAGATAGGGAGATACGTTACTTTATGCTCTATTCTATACTTTCCGCCTGTCTCTTATCTATTGTGGTCGTTCTGTTCGTTATTGCCCATTCCACTTTAAAACCGGCAGAAAGTATTGGCGGGGACCAGTGCCCTTTCAGTAGAATACAAATCATCACCCTTGTTTGGAACTTAACGAAATGTAAGTATTTTTATAATGTTGTAATATTTCAAATATTTGAATATATTGAAATATATGAATAGAATTAAGAAAGGAATAAAACGTAAAAAATGAAACAATTAAAAAAATAAATTAAAAGAAACTGTTTTAATAAACAGTTACCCTGCCGACACATTCCTTTACCCGCTACTGATATCAGTGGCGTCGTGCAGTCATGCAGCTGAGAATGCTTCATTGGTACGCCCGACGGTGGCGCTGCTACCGCGACGGCAAGAGGCAATACTATGTCTTGCCTCAGAAAAGCTTTCAGCTGCGCCAGCGGCAGCCGACGTGCAGTTTCGCGGACACTCACGAAGGGCGCTGTATTACATGGCATTCTAGCGTTGGCTGAGGCGGGTGAGCTGGCTGCCTCTACGGCCGCCTTGCGCCGCACGCTTCCGGGGCAGCGGGGGTGTGGATGCGGCGCGGTGTGGAGCGTCTTTGCAGGCATGTTCCCTGCTATGTTGATGAATTTGGGAGCAATATGAGGTTATTTCCAGTTTTATCATGCATTCGGTTTTATGAACGGTATTATTATACAAATATTACACATGATTCCGATTCTGCATTTTCCTTTTTTGGTGAGGTACTGCCTCAGTTTCCTCTAATGAGGGCCGTCACTGCGATCAATAGCATGAATAAGACCGTTCTCAAAGCCCTCTCAAAACCGTATAATCAAACCGCGAATAAACCCCGAGCCAAAAAATGGTCGGTCCTAACGCTTCGAGCTTGTCCAAGAACATCTTCCCCATTTTTCAGACCGGCTTTCAGCATATCTGGTTGTCGTCATGTTGACTGAACGTCACTTAATTTCAAAGTCTCCACGTAAACCAAATGCGTTATGTTAACTAATGGGGATCTGAAGGTGACTAGTTCAATAGACTGGAAGCATGGGCGCACGTGAGGCTTTATCAAATAAGTACGGTGGTTTTTAGTGGTCTTTGGCCTGACCCAAGCTCTGCAAATTTCTGTTTTGAATGACCGCGGAAGCTGTATCAGTGTGTAAAAACAGCGTGATGATGAGCGATTTAAACGCTGAGGTGATGATCTTCTGTGCAGCTTTGAGGTGAACGTTTCGGGCATTTTTCTCACTGTTTTCGTCAGTCGTCCAAACAGTGGCCATCAAATCACGTATTGCTAAGGGGATTGCATATGTCGCGTCGATTTGCAAAGGTCTGGAGACGATGGTTTCGTGTGGGCTTGGAGCATCGATTACATGCGAATCCTGCTAAAATAGTTTCGATTGATTTTGCCATGGTCATCTTAAGCTTTTATTTAATCCTTATATTAAATCCACCGTGGCTGTCCCATATGCGTTGTGGTGACTGGTTAGGCTACAAAACTATCAGCACAGTAAACTCGGAACCTGGAGGGGTACACGTCTGAAGCACAAAATATTTTTTTTTTACTTGCACGATGTTTATTTCGTCCCCATTGCTGACCTCAGGTTTACGTCTTGCTTGTTTCGCACCAGCGTGACTTCGGAGTTTTTAACACCTTACTACCTACTGCGGAGAATGTGAGTGGAATTGTGGAAAAAAATCCTGGCCAACGTAACGCCACTTCTCTTTTTCTGTTTTTTTTCATTTTATACAAGAACTTAACCGCCGCCGATGAACCCCAGATACCGCTCTTTGATGAAAATAAATGCAATGCCATACCGGTAAAACAAATTCAGAGACGGCTTCTCTTAAAAAGGAGACAGCATGAGGTCTTTACCTACGTCGGATTGAACCATTCTCAAAATGTATTTACTGCTCTGAAATGTCAATTGTCGTGCCCTGCGCGATACCCACGACATCCTTTTTATGCATGGACGTATTTAAACCTTTGTGAAGCCTTGGGCACGGTCAGAGACTACCAAAACCATGCGAAGTCACTCCAGTAGCATTTACAGTGATATCCGTGCTCCAGTCTTACTTGGGCCGATCGTCTTCAAGTTTTTGCTAATCGAGACGTCCTATCCAACATCCGCCATGTGTGTACTTTGATTAAAGCTTCCGTTAGATCAAGACAATGAAAGTTTTCAAACGTACAAAGTGCTTAGTAAAAACTGTGGGTAAAAAGTGTCATCTGAACCTACGGGAGCCATCATCTGAATGCTTCCGCAGATCAAAGGGAAGTATAAGATAATTGACGCAAGGTAAGTATTTTACGGACCTGAATCGGGTCAAAGACCACTCGAAAGTATCCGAAGTCGAAACTATGTGATAAAAGCTGCTGATACATCTGTCATCATTTGAGGGATGTCCTCCAAGCTTTTGCAGTGCATTTGATAACTGTCATGCTGCAAATTTTGTGCACATGGATCAGAACCGAGTTCCAAAACCCGCACGAAACCTCTCGGTACAAACTGCAGAAAACCGTATTCTCCGAGCAGCTGGAACTTATCGACAGCCGCTCGTAGCGTGAATTTATGGACGGCTTTTGTCAGGTGGTTTCGGGGCAGTTTTACGGCCTTTGGCCTGACTAAGTGTACCAACGGCCCGGGTGTTTTGGTAAATAAATTGCGCTCGTCGAACTTTGAAGGCTTAGAGACCATCCAAAGGTATAAATAGCTGTTTGGTGCATAGGATTATGTGCATACAGATTATCTGAATATTTTTTCAGACGGCTTGAGGTGTTTCTTTAAGCCCAAAAGCCTCCCGACTTTCGCGTGTGGAAATAAACATCGGGTCGTTTGGAAAAGATCCGAAAATTTCTAAGACCACAAGCTTGGAGCATTAACTCAGTTGCAGCATTGAATCAGACGACTTCGGGCGGCTCTTGCGGTCTAGCCTGGCCGACAAACAGCATCCATGGTCACGTTACTAATGTGTGGCGTATAAGTTGCGTCGACTGATGAAGAGCTGCAAATAATCGGGCCCGCGTGGTCAGAGCGTGAATCAATGTGCAAGTTTGATGGTTTTTCCTCTACGTCCCGTCTGCATTTGGCCGAGTGGCAATAAAACATCGGGAAACATTCGCAAATAATCTAATTGCTCCCAAGATCGTATCAGGGGAAGAGGGGGGGGGGCTAGGTGGCCTTTTCTTCCCCTTTTGGTTGGAAAATCCGTTCCCAACATGCCTCTCTGTCCCCGATTTTGGGCGGCAATGTCAATATTTAGTTTCCAACACAGCACAAATTTGTGTACACACGTGATACTTTTCGAACATGGCGAAACAAAGTGGCAGTGATCGGTGGAAAACACCAGCTGCGGATAAGTTTGGCTACCCGAATGGAGATTTGTCCCTCCCGGCTAATCGTGTGGTCTGGATCCGCTCTTGTTTATTCCCGTCCTGTAGGCAGTGTTGCTACTGTTGAAATAATGGCTTGATAAATACTCAGTCTCAGTTCAGAACCTAACGTTTCTGCGGCCACCTATCGATGCATTTTTATGGAGGTATAGGACTTTAATACCCACAGATGCCAATAAAATATTCTAATAATAACATATAATATGTTCTTAATAAAGTTCGTATTAAGAACATAAGTAATAACAATTAAGGAATCCATAATGGAAAGGATTTTAGCCTCTCGCCACAGGCGTAGCCGAAGGAGGCCCGGGGCTCGGTCACCCTCTTAGGCCCGCATTTTTGTGAAAACCACTGCATATCGTCCTCCCAGCGGCGGTTTTCGTATGATTTCAGGTCACAGTGAGTTCCACTCTTCCCCCTTAAATCCTGGTTGCGCCCCTGCCTCTCGCTTTTGTCCTTCTCGTGGCAGAACATCTGGAAAGATCTGATATCGACAGCACTACTATATATGTTAAAAACATTGTTTTCTCCAGTTTCCGGGCTTGGGTGTGTGGTAGTCTTACAAACTGCATGGTCTTATCTTGTCTGGTAGTCAGGAACAATGTGGAACCTCTGCGGAGATCGAGAGGAGGGGGCAAACGTGATTTTTACGTCGTTTCTTTCCATGCAACGCCATAGGCTTAATGTTAAATATTGTCCAAAGTTGGGGTCAGCTGCCCCTTGCCCCCCCTCCCGTTCCAACGCCCCTGGCAGCCTGCAGCCATGACTGGCGATCCCTGGGGGGTTGGAGGTCCCTAATATTCAGGGATTTAAACATTAGGCCTGTGGCAATGGCTGGAAAGAAACGGTCCCTCCAGCACATTACATGAGATACAGGTTGAAGTGCCCTAGTGCTCTAGACTAGTACTTGCTAGGCTGGGTTTATCAGCTTTGCCCATCACTATGAGAACTGGACTGCCAGTCCGCGACAGTTGGAACGCGCGTGGCGCTGATTGTGATTGTAGGTGCGTGTGTATTTGTGTCGGGATGCGTGTTTCCCTTGCGTGGCGCGGGGTGTGATATTGTTGCTCAGGTTTGCGATTGAATCGACGGCGGTGTGGCGTTTTACGAGACTACAACTCTTCATTTCCAAGTTTTTATCTTAGAGGTGAGCCCGATTTATGGACCAGACAATTGCGAGTAAGGCATGAATGGAGCTCAACAGGCTGTCAGTTACCAGCAACGGTTTCCTCCTTTTAAATGTTTAAGGAAAGTACTCCTTGTAGGTATACGTAGTAACATATGGTGTGGGTTATAGGCTGGTAGTTAAGCTGGTTAGTGTGCTGCAATTAAACTAAGTACTTTTAAATGATTTCCCCACCTATATAATCTCAAAGTTGGCATAGGGAATGCTCCATCTTGGTTGGTTTTCCAAAATTACTTTGATGTAGAAATGTCATTTATTATTTCCATTACGTGTGCTACTTCAACAACACTATAGAAGCATAGTACCTTTCCTAACTGTAGCAGATACTGCTGTACACCAAATATGAATTCATGAATAATGCAAAATAGTGTAAAACTGATCTTTTAATGCTATAAGGTGTTTGATTTTCATAGCATTAGGTCCATGCAGTGAATTCCAAATGCTTGTTGTGGTGGCCACAGTGTTAAATATTGGGGACCTGTAAATATAGCAGGCATAATGTAGCCTCATTATTTCATTATTTCAGCTGAATGTTCCTCTGTCTGCAAAAAACAAGATGTCAAACAAAGCATGTCTTCAGGATTGTCCCATTTGTGCTGTTCTTTCTTGCTTATGTTCACAAATGAGCAAGCAACATGTATTTGTTCTGCAGCAGCTGTAAATCCTGTCACATAGGTTGTGGGAAATTGCTTTCAGCTATATATCTTTGAAGGTTTTACACATATGTTATGCATGTTTTCAGTCCTTGTCATTTGTTAAGATGTACAACTTGGTTGTCAGGGCAAAACTCACCATGCTGGTTTAACATTGCCTGCAGTATGTAAGCTAGGATAACTGTTTGTTTTGGCTGTGATTTGGTACACTTGAGTATGGCTTAGGGACAGCATTGGCAAAACTGATATGTCTTATTCTCAAAGGGAACAAAAAGTTATGCATTCAAACATGTTGCATAGTAAACAGCACATATTTCATGCACTGCCCTTCCAAATAACATAAGAGTAAAACAGTAAAAATGGAAAATCCAACCTAAAAATATCAGTTAAAGTAACAGAAAAATACTGCAACTGTTTAACATTATGCAGCGCATTGGGAAGGCATTCTATATATGATTAGGAACACATTCTACTCTACTGCTATGATTTTTATTCTCATCACCACTCCAAAGGTTCTGCTCTCTGTACCAGGTCATAGAACTGATTTATAATCCTTTTAGGGAAAGATTTGATGTAGCACAAATAAGCACAGACACAAGGATGCTTTTTTGTTAAAAGAAAGCATCACTGGAAATGATGTGCTGGTGCAGATGTCAACAGAAACAGTGGACAGGCATTTCTGCATAAAATAAGGAAGCTGTGGTTTTTCATACCACTGGTTTACCCAGTCATGAATGGAAAGGATTGAATTTTTTGGAAAGAATCCTTTTATCCAATGATGAGTTTCTAGGTTGGCCTTAAGATATAGCCTTTATTCAAGCTGATACTCAGGTTACACACCTGAAGGTAGTAGTATAAGAGCATGAAGCAGTAACTATTTTTACATGTGAAATGCAGGTGCATCCAGTTTTCATGCATAATAATAATTATCATAAAAGTCTTCATAAGTTTCACATCAGCTGCAGCCTTACATATGTGATATAAAAGTTAAGGCTACCACCATAACAGAAGCATATGGGACTAAACAGCTGCCTGGGATGCTTGGACAATGACATTCATTTCCTGCAATTTGCATCTATTTCATGCTTGAGTTGTCAAGGTAAAATTTACTTCTAAGGTTTCACAACATCATTGGTTGCCTGGTTTATCTTGCATAAATGTCAAGGTAACTGCTGAAATAGAAGCATCTCAGGTTTGGGATGTTTAGAGAATGACATTTATTTCCCAATGTTTGCAGCTACTTCATACATGAGTTTTCAAGCTGTCTGCAAATACCAATCTGTACAATCATAATGTTCTGCTTTTTATTCTCCTTACTAGGTAATCAATAATTATAGACAGTAAGCAGATTTATGTGTTCAAGGAAAAGAAGCACAGGCAGTGTGTTGTCAGTGTGGCAATGAAGAAATAGGTTGAGGGTTATTCAGAAGGGGTATTCCTCCAAATGTGGTTCTTTTGGATCATTCACTGAAAGCAGGGAGTGCAGGTCACTTGATAAGTCAGGATCTCTGCTATTGTGGTGTCAGGTTCCTGTTTGTGGGTAGTGGCAATACAGTTTATACAATACAAATGACAATACAATATGACTGGTGACCTATATTGTGGTGCTAGGTGTGTGCCATATGTATAATTTCCTACCATTCAGATTCAGGATGGTGACGAACAGGACTTCTGATATCTGGGTATAGAGACCCTGTAAGCAGGTGGTAATTCTGGTATGCTCCCTGGTTTTAGTGGTGATGGCCACAGTGCTCGTCATTGCTCCCCCAGCCTGAGCGCGCTCCGTCAGGGTCGCCTCCGGCCCTCGCCGGGGTCGGCTCCGATTCCGGTGCCGGCCGCCGACGACCGGAAGGACTGCGGCAGATATCAGGCGACCGCTTCCGGCCCGCTGCCTGGCGGCGGCCCGGCTCCGGCCGCCGCGTGACCCCCAGGCGCCCCCTCCCCTCAGGCGGCCTCCTCAGGCGGCCCGGCTCAGGTCCCCCCCAGGCGGCCCCAGCAGGGCGCAGCCGACTGACTTAGCGCCGCCGGAACCGGCCGTTCAACCATCGGGATGAGATCGGGATACTGACGGGCGGTTGCTGAGAGGACGCAGCTGCTTTGACGAGTGGAAAATAGCCTTGGTAGACTGGCGAGATCGATTGGCTGAATGCCATTTTATGAGGTGCTGCCGCTCTTTTTGACGCCTACATATAGTGTCCGCGTTATCTAGACACAGCAATGAGTGGTTAGTTTGTCTTGTATGATATGTAGTTTTATTTTGCCCTCCTAGACACCTGTGTCAGTGATGTTTGGTATCTGGCTAACTCCAAAACACTTATATGGATGGATGATGTGTGGCTGTTGTGTGATCCTTAGACACCATTGTCATTGAGTGGTTGTTGTCTTGCCCCCTACACACCAATTCCAGCGAAGGGTAGCTACTGTCTGCCCCCTTAGATATCTGTGCTTCTGTGGTGGGTAGCTCTCTCCCCATAGACACATGCATTTTGGTTGTGTGGCCACTGCCTTCTCCACAGACACCCATGTTGGTGTTGTTTAGTTTCTGTCTGCCCCCCCTGCGGCAGTGACGGATGACCTCTGTCTGTTCCCCTACATAGCTGCGGTAGTGACGGGTGGCCGCTGTCGGTCCCCATAGACAACTGTGGTGGTGACGGGTGATCCCTGTCGACCCCCTAGACATTTGTGGCGGTGACGGGCGGCCGCTGTCGGCCCCCATAGACAGCTGTGGCGGTGACGGGCGGCCGCTGTCGGCCCCCATAGACAGCTGTGGCGGTGACGGGTGGCCGCTGTCGGCCGTTTGTCGCCACACCGACAGGCAGCCGGCCGGCCGGCCCGTGCCGCCCGGTATAAATAGCTGGCGTCGGAGTGACCGTCGTCCTGACTGGCGCCCGCTCGGCTCCTGCCGCAGGGCTACCCAGACCGCAGTCGGATGCCGTCGGCGTCGGCGGCGGCGGCGTCGGCGGCGGCGGCGGCGGCGGCGGCGGAGGCGGCTTCGGCGGCGGCGGTGTGGTGACGGCGGCCGGGCGGCGCAGCAGCCGGCGCCATGGCCGACGAGCAGCGCTACATCGTGCAGGTGTTCGTGGGCGCGCTGAACCCGCACTTCGAGGCGCTCAGCATCCAGGCGAGCAAGGCGACCTCGGCGGCCGAGATCGTGCTCTGCATCGCCGAGAAGCTGCAGCTGGCCGAGCCGGCCGCCTTCGAGCTGGCCGAGGTCGTCGGCGACGACCAGGGCCGCGAGTGCAAGGAGCGCCGGCTCGCCGACGATGAGCACCCGGTGGCCGTGCAGCTGCTGTGGCCGCGCGCTGCCGACGGCCTCCATCAGCAGCAGTACAGGTCAGTCACGGGCGGTGTAGGAGCAGTACAGGTCGGGGTCACCGTCAGTGGTACAGGTCATTCTCGCCGGCCGCGCAGGAGGGCGGTGAAGGTCACCGTCAGCAGTACAGGTCAGGGTCACCGCCGGCAGTACAGGTCAGGGCCAACGTCAGCAGTAGAGGTCAGTCGCACCGCCGCACGGCAAGGCGGTGTGGGTGACCGTCATTAGTACAGGTCAGGGCCGCCGGCTGCACGGGGAGAGGGAGGGGTAGTGTAGGTCAGCGTTAGCAACACACGTCAAGGTCACCACCAGCAGTACAGGTCAGTGTCATCACCAGCAGTACAGATCAGTCACGTTAGAACCTGCGCTAGCTGTGGCGTAAGCTGGCCTCGTGGGAGTGACCAGAGTGTTTACCTTAGAAATGTGAATTTACTTCGGGTGAGTGGCAAGCGCACGATCAGCAAGTTACCACAGGCGGGCCAGGTGATCACCATACGCATGGATGGTATTAAAATTCGTCACAGAGAGAGTCACCGAGAGGATATGGACCGCCTTTGGCCAGATTGTGGGCCGGACATGATACGTGGAAGCAGCATGGTTGCCCACTGGAGGCCAAAGTGACGCTTATTCATTTATTTCTGTTTTTTTCCATTTTGTTGGTTGCAGTGACGGTGATTTTTGAGAAGAGGAGGTTTTGGAATTCTAGTGGTTTTTAATTGGCGTCAGTTTTGAGAAGAATCACGTACGGGCACCGTGTCTAGACATAAAGCGAGGCTGGTCATCAAAAAAGAGCTCGAGCATTCGTTGTATAAGGAATGGTCATGTTGAAGAATTGCCATCCAGTAATCGTCAAGAGGAACAATGGAAAAGACGATTTCACTCTCAGCTTAGCTCTGGGATGTGAGGAAAAATGCCGTGGGATGTAATGGACCTACTACGCACGACACCTACCGTAAGATGTCTTTCATTCTTCTCTGAATAGAAAAGCGGCACTGAATGCTTAAGATGGGACGCTGATGAAAGCTTTGATTATAATCGTTCTCTGTATTTCATGACTAGATCTGCCAATCACGTATCACTGACTTTATTTTGATTTGGGTTGGGAGGCGATCGCCCCAGGGCTTTTGCAGGCCGCCTCGGTCGTTTCCCTTGGAGACTGGTATTGCTGTGAAGCCGAGAGGGAGCATTTCGCCGGCAGGACGACGTATGTCGCCCGCCTGGCCGTATGCAAACGGAGCCGGTAATAGCCGGCCGGACTCGGCCCGTTTCCGCTCGAGCGCCGTCCGCCACCGTTCGGCGCTCGGAGACGGCCATCGGACCGTGGCCGGGCGACGGCCTGCCGGCGGACCGACGGTGGCCCGGCGTCCCAGAATCCCCGGCGGCCGGCTTCGGGCGGCGACTCCGCCCCGGCGCTGCTCGGCTGCGGTGCTGCCGCCGTCAGAGTCCCGCCGCCGGCTGCTGCGGCGGGACTTTTCTGACTGCGGACAACCTTTCTGACGGGACAAACTGACGGTGTCGCCGGCCTCTCCAGGCTGGTGGACGTCCTTTTGCCGTAATAACCAGGGTTCGGTCAGACGGGGCCGGGTCCGCCCGTTTCAGGGAGGCGCGGCTGTCGTCGCGCCAGCGGTCCCAACAGGGGCGCGGACCCGCCGGGATTTGCTGGAGTACGTCAGAGGACGTCCGAGGCGGGAGGTCCGGACAGAAGCCGCCGGGCTTCAGGGGCGGCGCGCTGAGCTGCAGGACAGCGCCGCCTGCCGGCCGGAGCGCCCTGAGTCTCTCCCGCGGCGGGCGCGCTCCTGCCGGGGCTGCGGGGTGGGCGCGCGTGGGAGCGGCGCATGTCGCAGTCAGCGGAGGGTCGCGGTCAGTGTTCGTCCCAGCTCGACCGTGACGACGAGCCGCGCCGCAGCGGCCGGTTTCTGGGCAGCCAGTGGACAGGGCTGGATGCTTGGCTCTCGGAAGGCTGGATACGTGACGACCGCCGAACAGGGCCTGGATACTCTGTAGCCACTGAACAAGGCTGGATACACTGCAGCCACTGGACACGGTTATATGCTGGACACTGGATGAGGCTGGGTACTCGGAAGCCTCAAGACTGGGGTCGATACTGGACACTGTGCAGGCCTGGACACTCGTCAGCCAGTGGGCAAGGCTGGATACTATACAGAGCTGGGTGCTGGATTCTCACTAGTTATGGATACTGGGTACTGAGGACTGGATACTGAACCTGCGGTGTACTGGATAGCGGACGGGCTAGATACTGATACTGAACGTGATTGGGAACTGGATACATGACATGGCTGGATACTGAACAGCCGGGTCGATCCTGTTCGCCGGAGGGCCGAGGTGACCGCAGCTGGGAACAATGCGTTACGACGTGGCGGCCCTGCCATATCGCCGATTATGGTGCGGTCGGCGGTCTGGTGATGACGCCATCCGTCAGGCCTGGCGGCGGGCGCTCTAAACAGACCGCCGAGGACCCGGCGGTTCGACGAAGGGCCCGCTCGCCGCGCGCGGTCGCCGTGAGGTAACCGCGCCGGGCCGGCGGGTGCGACGGAGGGTCGGCGGCTGCCGCGGCCGCCCGCGCCGGACGGCGGCCCGGAACCGGAGCGTGGCGCTGCCCGATAAGGATAGCCGGCGGCTACGGAGCGCCGTTCGCCGCCGGGGCGGCGCTGCCGGCCCCGCCGTACCGCCACCGCTGCAGGGGCTCCGGAGACGTCACAGGGTCGGAGGGGTTCGTCGGTCGGCGCCGATTGCACCAGACCCGGGCCGGAGACGCACGGTTTTGGTTCGTGAATTGAAGCCTGTCGCTGCCGTCAAGCAGTCTGTTTGGATTTCGAGCCTCCTGTTATCAGATGTATGGGCATTGAGCGGAAACGAGATTGGAGCGGAGAGAGAAATGTGCCCAGGCTGCTAAAACCGCATTTCGTGAATGCGACACCTCCCATAGGAAAGACAGTTGGGGTCCATTATGCAGGCTGAGATTGGGGCACACGTATGTTACTCCCGTGCATCTTCCGACAGGTGGCCAGCGTCTGAGCAGCAGCCCACCTGGCACAGCGTATCTGTCAAGGACATCCACATGGCATGTGCCAGTGCAGACACTGAAAGTGCTGCTTCCTTTTGCTTGCTCCATTCCGACAGCGTCTCGGCTACCTTTCGATATGTGGCATGATATGGCACGTTATTCTACCCATCCTATCCTACTTCTGGCTACTGCTCGTCCACACATCTTACCCTTCCTGTCGACATTTTTTCTGCAGACCGGAACCTCATGAAAACAGTGGCTTTCTGTCAGACATTTCTGTCTCTGCATATAACGTCCATAGATCTTCAAATGCCAGTGCCGGGATTTTGGTGCGAAACGGCCTCGGCCGTCGATACGGCCCGTAATCTCAGTCAGCGTCGCGCGCCAGAACCGGCCGGGAATGGCCGGGGGAGGACGGCCTGCCTGGCGACCCGATCGCGTGACGGGGGGCCGGCGGCCCTCGTGCGCCGCGGCATATTGGCCGCCGTCCCATCAGCGGGCGCCGATGGAGCTGCGTGCGGCGGGCCGCCTGACTCATTGCTCGCACGCTTTGTGTGTGGGGCAATCAATGAATCACCGCCGCTGTGATTGGGTTGCCGTGTGCGGCTGGACGGCTGCTGAGGCGGCCGGGCGGCGGGTGGGGACGACGCGGGCAAGTCACGCATGGACGGACGCCCTGTCTCGCGTGCGAAGTGCTGCCGTGCGGAGGTAGCAGCTGATGTGGCTGGGTGGTCTTATGCTGGGCTGTAGCGGTTAGCAGCTGCTTTTGCCAGTGGCTGTGCTGAGGAGTTTCTGCTGGCAGCTGCTGTTCTTGTCGGAAGCTTTTCCGGTCAGCCGCTGCTGTGGTCAGGCGCTGCCTTGGCCAGCTGTGACTGGTCAGCTGTCTCTCCGGTGAGCCGCTGACGCGGTCCGCCTCCTCTCCGGCCGGCTGCAGCCCCGGCGGACGCTGCCTGCCGTGACCGCGGCCGGCCGGCCCGGCGCGGCCGCGGCGCCGGCTAATCATGGGACCGGCGGCCGGGCCGTTCACAGGGGAGCCGCCGGCCGGGCGCCGTCAATGGCCGGCGTCGGCGGCGACGCGGCGCTCTGTTGTGGCGGCGCCGCGGCGCTGGCGGCCGGCCAGAGCGCGGTGACGGCGCGCAGACGGCCGCCGCGCCTGGACGGACCGCGCTCCGGGACCGGCCGTCCGGGCCGCCGCGGAGGAGGCCGATGCGCGCCGGTACACGCTCGGATGGGTCTGGTGCACGCTCGCTGTTTCTGGGGACGTGGCTGGTGGAGAGCGTGGTCTGAGCGCTGCTGCCTCCGGACGTGTTTGCTGAGGCCCAGTTGCATCAGTCCTCCGGTCCCGTGAGCTCCTTGCAGCAGGTACTGTGGTGCGCCTTGGGCAGGGTCTGAAGTTTTCCTGGGTGTGGATTTTGGAAATATTCGGGGTAGAATTTTCTGTGAGCTGTTTTCCTTGTTTGGTCGCTTGAAAAATACGCGCATTTCCAAATCGCATGGCCGAAGAGCGATACACGATTTTCCCGGGTGCGCCATCGCCGCCTGCCGTCCTGCCGGTGTGACGCACCGGTGGACCACCTTTACTTCTCCGGATGCGTGGGATCCGACCGACTGACCGCGATAAGCGCCGTGGGCGCTGCCGGCGGGGGACCCCGTGACCTTCTCGGGGGCGGGGGCGTCTCGGACGGCCGTCTGTCGGCCGCCTGGGGGCGAGCCCGGCTGGCGGGGTCGGCCTCGGCCCCATCGGCGCCCATCTCCGGTCCCTAGAGGGCGGCCTGGCGGCGCTCCCATGCGCTCGGAAGTGTGACGTGACGCCGCCGCTCGGCTCGGCGGCGGCGCCGGGTCGAGCTGGTCAGACACGCAGCTGGCGGACGGCGCCTGGTGCCGTTGCCCGGTGGTGGTTGGTCGGGGCCGGGCGGCCGGCACGCGCCTGACCCGGCCGGGCGGGCGATCCGGTCAGCGGTGGCGCCGCCCGGCGGCAGTCGGGTCGTTCGGCTGACCTTGACCGGCGGCGGTGCCTGTGCTGGATCCGATCAGGAGGGGTCGCGCGGTCTGGCGTCAGGTCCGAGCAGGCTCATCTAGTCATTGTTGTTTGAGAGGCTGTGATGCCGTCTCCTGCGTCGCCCGTCAGTTCCCGCGCAACTTTCCTCCCGCTGGTCCTCAGCCGTCCCCCCTCGTTGTCCCCAGAATGGTGACCCCCCACCACCACCGGAGGAAGTCATTCTGCCTTCCCAATGCGGAAGGAGTATTTTCGTCCCGCGCCGTCGGGGGACTACCTCGTCACCCGCCGTCTGACGAAATCCCTCGGCGTCCTCCGTCCGAGAAAGCTGTCGTCAGCGGCGGTCGCCGGCCGCCGGTGGGCGGCTCGAAGCCGGAGCTCCGTCCGAGGCGGCCGGCGGCTGCACGGCGCCCCTCCCCGGCCGGCGGACGCGCCAGGCTCGGGGCGTGGCCGCTCAGTGTGCGGCTGCACGGCGCCGGAGCACGCCGCGCACTCCGCGGCCGGCTGCGGGCGGGAGACCGGTGTCGGCGGGCCGGCCGGGCGGCGGCGGCAGTGTGCGGCAGCGCGCCGCGGCGGCCGCGTGCGGTGACGCTGTGCGGTGTGATGGCGGCCGCCGGCCGGGACGTGGCGCCGGCCGGCTGGGGCGCGGCGGTCCCCCCGGCCGGGACGGCGGCCGACAGGGACCTGTGTTCGGCGAGGACACCTCCTGATCAAGACCTGTGTCCGGTGAGGACACCTCCTGACCGGGACCTGTGTTCGGCGAGGACACCCCCTGGCCGGGACCTGTGTTCGGCGAGGACACCCCTCTGACCGGGACCTGTCCCTGGCCGGGATGGCTGTCCGCTCGGCTCGGATGTGAGTACCAGCGGTGGCGCGGCCCGGCGTGGGCCCGCTACGTCGCACCGTGTGTCGGACTTTCCGGGCTGCGGCTGCGGCCGGCTGCACGGCTGCAGCTGCCTCCGGTGCGCAGCTGCCGCTCTCGGCCGTCCGCGCCGTCCCCCGTGTCGGCAGCCTCGCTCGCGGCGCGGACTGCGGCTGGACGGCGGACCACCGTATCTGGGTCGGGTAAACTGGGCCTCTGTCTTCTGTTGGCTTGGAATCGCTGGTCAACACAACCCTGTTACCAGCGCGCTGACACAATTAGTCTTTTCCGTGAATCAGTGTCCCTGACACGCGGGTTGGCCCGGAGTTTCCGTTTGTGTTAACAAAGACTTTGGCAAAGAAGGCGCTGGCATTTGCACTTTAATCGTGGCCTCACGTCGATGCAGCCTGGTTTAGTGCAGCACGTCTGCCAGGCCAGCCTGGTGCAGAGAGCCGATGCCGTTGGCGTTACGGGCCTCCGACCACTCCGGCCGTAATTTGAACACGACCATCTACGAGCGCTTTCTCTAATTGCGGCGCGGCCGCGGCGGAAACGTGCGATTGCGCCGCAGTAACGGCGGCCGGCGCGCGCCGACCCGACGACCTGGACATCCCGCGAGCGGCGCTGCGGCCGGCCGGGCGTCGGCGCAGCGGCGACGGTCCGACCGGCACGGTCTGACCCTGTGCGCGGCCCGCCGACGCCGTCCGGGACCAAAGAGACGCCGCCGGGGGGGAGGGGGTCTGACCCTCTGCCAGGCGGAACGGCGGCCTCTGTGGTCGGTCTGTTGACGTGTCGGCGATTGCCGAGGAGTGACTTCACCGGCTGCCGGACGGCGCGGGGAGCGGCCGACCGCCGCGCGAGGCCGGCCGCACTTGGCGCATGCCCGGCCGCTGACTCAGGCGCGACGGCGTCGAGCGACGGCGGCACGTGTGCGCCGCCGAGAGGCCGGCTGCCGCGGCCCGTCCAGCCGTCCGGCCGCCTGGCTCCCGGCTCCTGGCTCCACGGCTCCGTCCTGGCCGGGCCGGCCGGCGTCAAACCCTCGGCCGATTGACAGCGGCGCCGCCCGCTGGCGTCATCGCCGGCCGTGAGTAACGCCTGGTTCCGGTGGCGCGGATGCGGTCGCGCGGCGGCGTGGGCGGGCCACGGCCGAAGCCGCCGTGGCCGCAGAGCGGCCGTGGCGGACCGGCCGCGCCAGCTCTCGCACCGGCGACGGTCCGGCCGGTCAGCGGCCGGCCGGCCCGCGCGTCACGGTGACTCACGGCCCGGCGTTTTCCCTGATGGGCCGGCCGGCCGCTGCAGACGGCGGCCGGCCGGCGCGGCCGCGCCGGGGAGATGGCTCGGCAGCTGGCCCGCCGCCGGCCGCAGCCGCTCCCCTGTCGGCCGGTCCGGCTCGGGCGCCGGGCGGGCGGGAGCGCGCGCCGGCGGCGCCGAGGGCCGACTGCGTGCGGCCGCGTGCCGTGGCGGAGCGCCGTGCCGGGACGGCGCTCCCACGCAGTCGGCCGAGACCGGCCGTTTTTGCCCGGCTGACATAACGGCCGCCGCCTGGGAACGTTTCCGCGAGCCGGCGCCGCGAGCCGGTTTGCAGGACGGACGTCGAGCGGAACCGCGCGCTGCCCCCGCGGCCGGCGCGGCCGGCGGCGGCCCCGCTCTTCGGAGCGCGTCCCCTCCCCCTCCTGGGGCCGCTCCGGCCGGGCCCAGGAACACGCCGGTGAGCACGGCGAGGCCGTGAAGCACGGGGAGCGGCGCGCTGGTTCCGGGAGCACGGGGACCGGGCGGGTCCGGCCGATCCTGCGGCTCTGGTCCGGACCCGGAGGGCCGCGGAGGCGGCGGCCGTCAGTGCCCTAGCGGGGTTTGGTCCGTTCGCGATGGCATGGTCGTGAACGCCTCGCCGGCTGGTCTGGTCACGTGGCGGACGACCGCTCGCGCCGACCGACGTGGAACGACGAAACGGCGCCCGAGGTTCCCGCCCCGAAGGCCGGCACTGACCGGCTGGCGCCACTGGCCGGTGGTGCAGCGCCCCTGCGCCACTGGCGAACGGGCGCTGCGTGTAGGAGAGACGGAAGGGGCGTGCCGATTGCCTGTTGATGGGCCAACGGCCGAAGAAACGGACTAAGTATATTTGAGTTTGATAGGAGGTAGACGCCAGATGAGGTTTTGTTTACGGTCGAGTCGTGGACATTCATCCACCACAGGTGCTAACTGGTGTGCTCAGGGGCGGTAGGTCGCACTGCTGAAACTGTTTATGCGCGAGGCTTGTTATTGTCTGAAAGCGTGACTGTCAAGACTGTATTCGTGGTGAAATCAGTGATTATCTCTCTGATGTGGTACGCGGTTGTTGAGGCTATTTATCGGTCTACCATCTTCTGGTAATGTATGTGGCCATGCTTGGCGCGGCCTGTCTGACGTCATCCGTTCCTCCGGCAGGCTGTACCTGCGGGAAAAGCTGTCGGACACGCTGTGGACGGAGAACTTCGCCATGGACCCGCAGGTGATCCGCGACTACTTCTCGCGCTTCATGTGCCAGCCGCGCGATCGCGAGTACCCGGACCTGTGCCAGCTGCCGGACCTCACCGAGCAGACTCTGCTGGGCAACCTGCGCGCCCGCTTCGCCAGCGGACACATCTACACGTACGTCAACTCGATCCTGATCGCGCTGAACCCGTTCAAGTTCTACCCGATCTACAACCCCAAGTACGTGAAGCTGTACCAGACGCGGCGGCTGGACGAGCTGCCGCCGCACATCTTCGCGATCGCGGACGCCGCCTACCAGAAGATGCTGCGGGAAGTGCGCAATCAGTGCATCGTCATCAGCGGCGAGAGCGGCAGCGGCAAGACGGAGAGCACCACCTTCCTGCTGCACCACCTGACGGCGCTCAGCCACAAGGGCGCGCTGGCGTGCGGCGTGGAGCAGACGATCCTGGCCGCCGGGCCCGTCCTCGAGGTCAGTGGCGGCCGGCCGCGGCGCCGGCCGTGGTGCCGGCGAACCGCCGGTGTTGGGTGTCGTTGCTAGCGGTTGGTTCCGAGGGCGGTGCTGGGTTTCGGGGCCTGGCGCTGTCCAGGGCCGAGTTAGCAAGGTCATGGGGAGTTCTTTGCGCGTGTTGAAGTTGGTTGTGAGTGGAGTTCCGCCCTGATACGCTGTTGAGGACGCATTGATCTGCTGAGACCCATCAGACCTTCAGCGAGATCCTGTATTCGATATGTCTCACTCCAGTCGTGGTATGTTACTCATTTCTCTTTTATACAAATTCGATCGAAACCGCTTTGGGATCAGAGTCCGCGCTGAGCAGTGCTTGTTGCACGGACTGTGACTCCGGTTGTGCAGTTCCAGGTTAACGGCGTAATTGGATGGCGAACGTTTAACATGCCGACATGAACGATACGGTCGCTTGGTAGCCAGTGGCTGCCTTTTAACGTCATTTGCCAAGTGACCTGCGAGAGAAATAGCGAGCGCCGAGGCGACTCGAACCAACCTTGGACCGGAACCCACCTCGGTATAGGAGGCTAGTGGATATTGGATCACTGTCATGGGTGCTGTGGACATTTTTAGGAATGGTTGTGGGGGATAATTGGCCGGCGAGAAATGGAGATAGTTTGGGCGCATTTTTTGATGTCTTGATTAGGTATCAGGCGTTTTAGACACTGCTCAGGCGGATGGTTTCAGAGAAAACGCCTTGAGGTTTGACGGCTATCTGAGCTTATGGCGTGGTATGGGGAATACTTGGGAAGCGCCCTGGGCGATTGTTGTCGGTTTGGCAGACTCCGAACTGGCTCGAAGCCGCGGGATGTACTGAGACGTCCACACCCCCTGCTCGTAATGCCTCCGTTGAAACCGAGAGTTGACCGCGGCAGACTGGCGAGATTGACTACGTCGTGCCAGCTGTGGGAGTGGGAGACGCCTCAGTGACTTACCGTGCAAGGGAGATTCCTACGGGACGTTGGTAATCCTACGTATCATGCCAGTCTGAGCTGGGTTGTGAGATACGCGTAATCTCTTAAGCCTTGTATTAATCCTGACCGTTCGTCATCATTCCGACGTTTCGGCATGGTGCGGGACGACCTTGATTCAAGCAGTATCGAGTCCTCAGCTGCCGCTGGCTGAACATCGGATGGACGTGGGGTCGGTGACAACGTGCAGTGAGGTTTTGCCTTGGTTACTGAGCCCGGTATTCTCATAGAATGGTAGCCCGGTCGTCACTTGGCCTTGTAGCTCCCCAGTCTCCGTTGGACCGTCCAGAATGACCCGATGGTGTGTCCGCCTGGTCCGTGTGGGCGTTCTCGCACGCCGTGCTGAGCCTGCCCCGCAGTCCGTCGCGCTGCAGGTGCGGCCGCTGGCGAACTGCCACTGCGGCCCGCGGACGGCCCCCTGCCAGGACGGAGCGCCGCGTTTCACCGCAGTCGAGTGTAATGGTGCGTTCTTGTTTACGGCGGTGCCAGCGAAACACGCCAGAATGCACGTTACGGTCCGCGACCGGGCGAGACGCCGACGGGCCGTGACATTAGTCACGTTACGCCTGCCGTGCTGCTGCGAGCCCGTCGCTCTGGCCGTGTACCCGCGGCCGGTGCGGTCCGGTGCCTGGCCAGGAGCCCCGCCGGCGCGGCCGCCTGGGAGGGACGCGGTCGACCCGCCTCGGCCGCCGGGGCTCTCCGGGCACCGCCCGCCGGTCCCTGGACCGCTCACGCCCGGCGGCGGGGCAGGAAGCCGGCCCCCTGGTGGCCCGGCCGTGTGGAGGGGCTGTTGTGGTTGACCTCGCGGAAAGTTCGGCTGGAGGTAGCCGGCGTGCTCGCGTGGTCGCGATGTTCGGTAGTTGTCAGCTTTATCAGTAACAGGGGTCGCAATATTTGGAAAATGCCTCTTTTCATGAGTGGTAGGGTTCATGTTTGTTTAGAGGTATGTGGCTGATAGGGAGTGATATCATATAGGGGACCAACTGGCAGCGGGTGCCAAATGGATGCGACATTGGCAACGGTGTTTTTGTTTGAGATAGGATCTCGACGGGGAGCAGTTCTCGCGGAGGCGTTGAGATGTAAATGTAAACATTTGGAGGGTTTCTTTGACGTTACTCCCGAAGTCAAGATGATACGCCAAGGGGCGTTGACGTGTGGACGAGGCTGTAACCGATGGCGACTGTGTTTTGTGGCTGGATGGGCGAAGACTTCGCGTAAAGAACTTACACCCTGTCTTTGGGCACTGTTAGAGTGTTTGATGCGCAGGAGGCCGTATCGGGTGCTGTTTTCTTTTGTTCGTTCGTGAAAATGTTTGTTGTTGTGATACTTACCATCCTGGTGCACCTTTGACGCCGCCCCTTGGTGCACTGTCCGCTGTACGGACGGCAGCCGCAGGCCTCCCTCTCACCGTGGGCAGCTCACCACGCCGGCTGCGTCGCGGCGGTGTTCTCGGCGTGCCCGTGCGCCGGCTGGCAGCTCGGCCTGCGCGCGGCAGTGTGCGGCGGCGGTGCGGTCTTCCGCGTCGCCGCGCTGGCCCGTCGGCCCGGCTATTCTGGGCGGCGCAGGTCGCAGCCGCGGCCCGCCGCCGCCGTCAATTTTTCCCTCCGCCCCGCGGCGGCAGGGCCGGGCTGTCTCAGCTCGGCCAGCGCTGTCGGCAGCCGGAGCCGCCCGTCTGAGGGGAGTCACTGGATCCCACAGCGGGGAACCAACGCCGTCCGTCTGTGACGGCAGTCACGGGCTGCCCCCACAGCCAGCCGTCCACCTGTGACGGCTGGCTGTTGCCGCCTCCGCACAGTCTTGAGCGGGGAGTGGGTCACTGCACTACATGACACAGGACAGGCAGTGTAACGAAATCTGCAGTCTCACTGCAGGCAGGCAGGCGGACCACATCACTGCAGGCGGTGACGAACCCCGAGCCGCGCGCTGCGGCCGGTGTCGAGCGGTGGCGGTCGGCCGCATTGCACTCCGGCTGTGGGCGGGTGAATCCGGTCGGGACCGGTAACCTGTGACGTGCAGCTGGTCACGCGTGTGGGCGGAACCGGAAAGTGGAACGATTTGGTCAGGACTTACGTGGGAAGCGAGCTGACTTAGCCGGGGCCGGGCTGGGAAAGGAGGTACTTTACGCTGGATTTAGCGGCTTGGAGAGCTGATTCACCTCACGTCCAACTGGAAACCAGACGGACCTATTCTGGGCAGAGCTGGAAGTCAGCTGATCGGGCTGGGGCGTCAGGTGGTGCCGGCTGGGCTGAGCTGGAAGCTTACCAGGCGGAGTCAGGACTGGGCCGGGAAGTGGGCAATGTAAGGTCTGATTGAGGGACTATTGCGGCCGAAGTGAGCCTATCTCGTGGCGCGAACGAGGCTGGACTTCGGCTCTCGGTCCCGCGCGTCCTCAGGTTGCGGTTGGGTGACGATCCGGCCTGAGTGACGAACGACTGATAACGGGAACGGCGTTCATCGAGCTAGGTCGGCAACCGTGCCGTTTTGTACATAGCATGCGGACTGTCTGCGTGAAGTGGAACCGGTCGCGATTGCGAACCGCGGCTGGGTTCTGATTTTATCGTTTCGAAACGGCAACTTTGAACTCGGTATTTCACGGTCGCTGTTCATTTCGCGCTTGTGTTTTCACACGTGCAAGGTCTTCCGCGATTTTCGAGCTGCAGTTTCGCATCCGTGCTCAGGAAACGCTGCCACCTCGCGCTCACCCGCGCTGCGCTGTTCACAGGCGTTCGGCAACTCGAAAACGGCGCACAACAACAACTCGAGCCGCTTCGGCAAGTTCATCCAGGTGAACTACAAGGAGAACGGCCAGGTGCACGGGTGAGCATGAGGCGCGCGTTTCGGCGGGCTGTCCGGCCTCCCATCGCTGGCCTTGACGCGTCGCGGGTGATTTGTTGTGACCGGGCGTGACCCCAGTGAATAGTGGCAGCATTGCCTCCTCGTTTAGTCCTCGACGTGGTCTTACAAATTTCGGCACACTAGTTCAAGCTGTTGCTGCTTGTGGAGCAGTTTGTGCGGAATGGCTGTGACTTATGTTGGCCTGTTTCGTAAACTTGTCGGAGGACGGGCGTCTTTCGATATCTTAAGCACTTTGGAAGCGTTTACGAGCTCAGGTTTGTGTTTTCCTCTGGGTGCAATTCGTGTGGATTTTGCCCTGGGTGAGGTGGACGTGCGGTTGCCCCGGATATCGGTTTGGCCGGGCGGCGGTTTCTCTGCCCGAACCGGAGACGCCAAACCCGGCGCGCCGTAATGATCATCAGGTGGGTCAGAATCCGGTCATCTGTCAGCCGGCCGTGCTAATGAAAATGGCGTCCGGTGTGCGGTATGTTGATGGTGGTAATATGTCACCTTGTCTGCCGTAATGGAATCCGCCCGCCGGGCCGCCTGATGGTAGTGTTTCCGTCACTGATGAATTTGCTGGGCCGGGGACAAGCCTGTACTCAAGGGGATACCAGGGCCTCCCTCGCACGGGTGGTGCAAATGATGAAAACCAAACAGTTTTGCTTGATAAAGTTTGACTAAGTAAAAACCATTGAGTTGTTTAAAGTCGATGGTCATGCAGTGGGTGGTGTAGAACGCGGTGGTGGAGCTTCATGGGATGTCTTTTGTATTGCTAAGATATGCAAATCGATGGTAAAAAAAAAAAAACCGAAAATTAAATTCACTATTTAAATGCCAAACATCTGTGCAGCATGCATTGCTCTAGGTTTGCAACCTAGACTGAATACAATCGGACCTTTGTGCCGTTTGACGCGACACTAGAGATACCAGAAGCCTAGATTTCAGGGCGTTGTCGTACGACGTTTGGGAGCGAAGTCGCAAAAATCCTCGGAAAATCATTTTTGTCGTAATCCCGTGGAGGCGAGAGTTATGTAAGCGCAGACCTTGTTTCACACAGCTGTCGTGTAACACGGTTTTGCCGCCATCTGCGAAGGTCAGTGCTCCAAACGTTCGGAATCTGACACCGCGCGCTGCGCTCGTGCTGACTGGCCAGTTCGCTGTGTGCCAGCCTGTCGATCCGACCCCCGACCCCGGAGCGCGGACTGGCCGACAGGACACTGCAGCGGACCCCCGTCGACCGACCGTTGACCCTTGATTGACTTTCCCGTGACCTACTGCTGAACACTCACGGACCCGTCACTGACCTCGTGACTGTGTTCCCAACGTGGGGAGCTGTCGTGTGTGGCCCACTGCGTATCTCATTGTACATTGCATGTGTGTTGCCGGGACAACCGGCGGCAGTGGTTGTGGTTCACACGAGTGTAAGGGCTGCTTTGAACAGTTTAGCCTCGCTATCCGACGCCACTCATTTCTCCCGACTGGCTTTTGACTGCTTTTGACCCCGCTGACCCCCCCCGCTGCCCTGTCGCTGACCCGCCGGCGACCCCCGCTTGACCCGCTGGTGACCGGACTGCCGCAGGGCTGTCGTGCAGAAGTACCTGCTGGAGAAGTCCCGGATCGTCTCGCAGGCGCGCAACGAGCGGAACTACCACGTCTTCTACTACCTGCTGGAGGGCGCGTCGGAGGAGGAGCGGCGGCAGCTGCACCTGCTGCCGCACTCCCAGTACCGCTACCTCAGCCAGGTGAGCCTGCCGGCGCGAGCGCTGCCGGCCGCGGCTCGTCGCTGTCGGGCGGACATCGCGCGGCGGCCGGGCGGGACGTACCGGCCGTGCTGGGCCGGCCGGCGGTGACCGGGGCGGCGGGCGGGCAGGCTGAGTCAGCGGCCGCCGGCGCGCGGGGAGCGGCTCGGCGTGACCCGCCGCCGCCGACGACGACGATAACGAAAATAAACAGCCGGCCGAGCGGACGGCGCGGCCGCGGTCCGGCCGCCGCCGCCGCCCGCAGCCGGCCAATTAATCGCCCGCTAATGAAGGACCGCCGGACGGACCGCGGACGGACCAGCGCACAGACCACAGGACGGACTGGCGGACGGTCACAGGACTGACTGGTGGACGGACAGGCGGACGGACCGCAGGACGGACTGGCGGACGGACAGGCGGACGGGTGAATGAATGGACCAGTGAACGGGCCAGCGGTTGGACTGACGGCCGGATCATTGGATGGATCGATGGACTGCCCGATTGACTGACCAGAGGACCAGTGGCAGACCAGTGGACGGACCATTGGTCGGAGTCAGTAGCGTCTCGGATTCCTGATCGGCGGCGTCCGTGTTGAGGGTCAGGGTATATGGTCTGGTCATTGGTCTGGCCTGGTCTGGTCTGGTCAGAGAGTCTGGTCTGCTCTCTGTGGGGACGCCCGGACCTGTGGATGAGTCCGGGTTTCGCCGAGCTCACAGCGGCTCGGCAGCCGGTGGTCGCTGGGTGATGGACCGTGCTCCGGGGACAGTCTGTTGCGAGTGTCGCTCAGAGCTCGGGCGACAGCCTCCCGCTGGGTGACGGGCCGCGTTCCCCCGCCACCCCGTTACTGGTGTCGGACCGTGTTCCGACCACAGTGTCACCGGGCGCCGGACCGAATTCCGATGACAGTCTGTCGCCAGTTGACGGACCGTTTTCCATTGTCAGTCCGTCACGGGGTGGCGGAACGTGCGTCGATGGTAGACTGCCACTGTGTGACGGACCGTGTTCCGATGACAGTCTGTCACTGGATGACAAACCGTGTTCTCTTGACAGTCCGCCACTAGCTGGCGGAGCGTGGTCCGACTGTCCGTGACTGGGTGGCAGACCGTGCGCTGGTGACAGTCTGTCGCTGGGCGCCGGGCCCGGGTCGCCTTGGCGTCGGAAGCGGCCGTGTCGTGCAATGGGCCGCCTGCAGCCCGAGTAAACAGGCTGGCGATGAGCTCACGGCGAGATAGACGCCTGGCGTCCGGCTGACACCAGCCACACCGAGACACACCAGCCATGTCGAGAAACACCAGCCACACCCGAGACACACCAGCCACACCGAGACACACCAGTGACACCGGGACACACCAACCACAGCGAGAGACACCAGCCACACCGAGACACAGCAGCCATGTCGAGAGACACCAGCCACACCGAGACACACCAGTGACACCGGGACACACCAACCACAGCGAGAGACACCAGCCACACCGAGACACACCAGCCACAGCGAGACACCAACCACACCGAGACACACCAGCCACACCGAGAGACACCAGTGACGCCGAGACACACCAGTGAAACTGAGAGACACCAGTGACACCGAGAGACACCAGTGACACCGAGACACCAACCACACCGAGACACACCAGCCACACCGAGAGACACCAGTGACACCGAGAGACACCAGCCACACCGAGACACACCAGTGACACCGAGACACACCAGCCACACCGAGACACACCAGCCACACCGAGAGACACCAGTGACACCGAGAGACACCAGTGACACCGAGACACCAACCACACCGAGACACACCAGCCACACCGAGAGACACCAATCACACCGAGATACACCGGGCTCGCGAATAGACACGCTCTGCTGGGAGACGCTGGAGCAGGACTGTCGTTAGGTGGGTCCTCGGCAGTAGGACCTTTTGGTGTGGGACAGATTGAAGGGCTGCTCTGGAGGCTGGCCATGGAAGTAGTTTTTCCAAGTTGGACGCTTTTGGTGGAGGCTAGCGTCGCAGTGTGAACGCTATTTCTCGGGAGACAGACTGCGAAATAAATCGCACGCAAGCGCCGTCTGGAAGCACTCATGCGTTCAAGATACGGGCCTTGGAGCCAGGCTCACCGCTTACCCGCTTCGAACGGCTCTCGAGACTCAAAAGTCGGCCTCTGGAAACGGCCCTCTGGAGCTTGATCTTCGCTGGACATGCTCAGTAAAGATGATTGTGGAGAAATAAGCTCTCCGATAGCGGTTCTCCTGAGGACAGTCCACTCACATGCCGTGCATCATGGGCTGGAGGCATTCCTGATATCGTGGAACGCGCGCTCGTACGAGTCCGCGGCGTATTGCACGTGGTCGGCATGGGGCCGAGGACTGGATACGTGCTCGTCCGAGCTCGTTCCTCGTCCGCGGACCGGCTCCCAGCTGACCTCGGCCTGCTGGGAGCCGGTCGACAGGCTGGAAGCCGCCGGCCGCACTTCGCTATTTGTTTTGAGCGTCGGCCGGCGCTGGCGCGCCGTTGTCGTCGCAGCGCCCGGAGAGTGGGGACAGGGGGGCCGGGGGGGGGGGGTCGGCGGACGGAGGGGGCGCTGCGGCGTGCCCGCTCGGCATGGTCTAGTTCGCGCTGGCCGTTCGCGGGCCGGCCGGCCGGCTCCCGCGGCCAAATGGCGCGCCGCTGGGCGCCGGCTTAGGTTTCCTGGCATGCTGTTCGACACAGAGTTGACCGCGCAGAGAGCGGCCGGCGACACTTACTCGCTCAGGGAGCTCACCACAGTGTCGCATACTGACGGAGTTGACCGCGCAGAGAGCGGCCGGCGACACTCACTCGCTCAGGGAGCTCACCACAGTGTCGCATACTGACGGAGTTGACCGCGCAGAGGGCGGCCGGCGACACTCAGGGAGCTCATCAGTGTCGCATACTGACGGAATTGACCGCGCAGAGAGCTTCCGGCGACACTCAGGGAGCTCATCAGTGTCGCATACTGACGGAGTTGACCGCGCAGAGAGCGGCCGGCGACACTCACTCGCTCAGGGAGCTCACCACAGTGTCGCATACTGACAGAGTTGACCAGGGAAAGAGGGGGGGGGACAACCTCTTCCTTCAGGGGGGGCAGTGTCGCATACTGACGGAATTGACCAGGCAGAGAGCGGCCGGCGACACGAAACACGAAGTTCGCCACAGCGTCACAAAGTGACGAAATTTACCGTACAGAGAACACGCAGCTCGTGTTTGTTTGAGGGAGGGGGCGGGGAGGAGAGAGAGCTCGCGGGATCCTCGTGCAGGGGTTCTTGGGTGGCTTCTGTGGATGGAGGGAGTTTAAATAACTTACGTAACGGAGAAAACTCGGATAGCTCCTGTAGGGGTGGGGGGAGGGGAAGGGGCAGGTAGCTTCTGCTTAGCAGGGTGGGAGCCTGGCCGATCCCTGTGCAGTGAGTGAACCAGGCTGGCCCTCGTATACGGAGTGAACTGGAATGGTCCCTGTCTGGGGACGGGGATGGGTCCCGTTTCGGGAGCGGAGCTGGGTCCCGGTTCGCAGCCTGCTCCGCTCCGTCCTGGACTCTGAAGTAACGGTCGTGCCGGCCGTCGCTGTTTGTTGATATTGTGTGTCAGGACCCTCATAGCTGAAGCAGGCTGCGCCGTTTTTAATGTGGCCGCCTCGAGTGAGGTTTGTTTTTCTATCAGTGACATGAACGTCGCGATAGTCGTTTTTTGTCTGTCGTTTTGAGCGAAGCTGCCTTTGACATTTGGCCTCCGTATGTAACTGGTTCCGTCTGGGGTGCCATATAGTTCAGCTTAGCGTTCGTTGAAGCAGTTTGACCAAGGGCGTGGTTTCCAGCGCAGTTCATGAATCAGCTCGCAGAAAGACACGACTTGACGTTTCATGTTGAAATTGTTTGTACTGATGGGATGTTTGCGAAAAGTTGTCGCATATGCAAGTATTTTCAAGGAGATCGAGAATACAAAAATGATTATCAAGAGAGGTTTTACTCTCTGTTGCACGTCACGCGGTAGTCTACCATCGTGCTCTGTGGACCAAAGATAGGATGTGTTGGGTGAGCTCACTGGTCTGAGAGATCCCAGTATCTGCGTTGGGCTGGGCGGCCGCGTTTTTCTCCATGTATCGCGCAACCCGTTTTGGCATATCGCTGGAGCTGGAGTCACTTTTCTCCGCTCGAATCGTTCATCTGTGCTCGGCGAGGACGGTCCACGCGCGCCATCATCGAGAGATGGCACTGTTTACGTGAGCGCGAGACGATCGCTCTGTCTCCTGGTCGGAGTGGCGGTCCGTGCCTTTGGCGGCCTGGCCCAGGGCGGGCTGCTGCCCGCCCGGGGCGCTCGGGACGCACTGCGCCGCATGGGAGCCGCCTGGCCGGCCGTCGGCAGGCAGCGCGGGCCGTTTTGCGCCGCAGCGGCCGGTCGGCGGCGGGCCGGCGGACGTCGGCAGGTGCGCCCCGTCTCCCTTCCGGCGCTACTGCGTCGTTCGGCGGCGGCGGCGACGCGGCGGCGGCGCGGCCGCCGCGCTGGCCGGCCGCCAGCCGGCGACGGCGCGCCGGGCGTGCTCGGCGTGCCTACGGCCGCTGCCGCGCCGCCGTACACGATTGACGTAGGTCGGCGCGACGGCCGAGCGGCGCACCTGGCCGCCGCCGCCGCCGCCGCCGCCGACGGCGCGTCGGCCCTCCCGTCGGCGGCGGCGGCGGCGCCGGGCGATCGCTGACGGATCGGCCGATAACGGCGCGCCGTGTCCGTGATAAATGTCGGCGCGTCGCTGTCGTGTCGGCCCGTCCGTCCGCACGTCGGCCCCGAATTAGCCCGCCGCCCGCCTGCCAAGACCCGCTTAATTTGCGGCGTCCCGGCCGCAGTGGGGTCGCGCGATCGGCAGGCGGGTGACGCTGACCGCGCTGACCGCGCGGCCGCGTGTGCCGACTCCGCCGCCGCTCCGCTGGTCGTCAGCCGGGGCCGGCCGTCGGCGCCGCGGTCACGTGTTCCCGCGCGGCGGCGGCGGCGGCGCTCGGCGCTCTCCTCGACCCTGGCCGGCTCGAGTCGGACCGGAACGGGTCGGCGCGGTCGGCCGTCACGCGGCGCGTGCCGCCGGCCGGCCCGGGGTCGGGCCGTGCCGCTCGGTGGCGGCCGCCGCCCGGTACGCCGCGGCCCGCGGGGCCGGGCCGGGCCGGGCCGGGCCGGCGGCGGGGGCGACACGCCCTGCGGAGCGGACACGGCGGCGGCGGCCGGCCGAGCGGCGCCGTCGCCGAGGCGCGGTCGCAGCGGGTTGGGTGTTGCTCGGAGTGGCGGAATTTTCCGGTCGGCCTGTTTATGTTTTTGGTCTGCGCGTATGGTTTTTGGCAGCGATGGAGGGCTGTCTTGGGGCCATTGACAGTCCCCACTAGGGGAGTTTTGTGGTTTTGTTCAAAGTGTCCTCCGTGGTGTGGCCGTTTAAGATTCGCCGTGACCGGAGGCTCGGCTGTCGGAGCGGATCTGCGTTATGCGGGGCGGTGAATCAGGAGGGACCGGCCGCCGACTGGAGCGTGTCGTGCCGTCTGGCTCGTGCTCGCTGTTGTGACGCCGCGCTGGTCGGACGCCAGCCCGGCACCAGGCCTGATCACTTCAGCCTGCACGATTCGCGCTGTCCGTCCGGCCCTTGACCTCTCCCCCCCCCCCCCCCCCCCCCCGTCCGTTTGTCCGTCCGTTCGTCCTGTTGGCGCCGGACTAGCGCCAGAAAAGGACGATCAAAAAGCGCCGGCTGGCCCAGGAGGACGGCCCCCGGCCGGAGCGGCTTCGGGGCCCTGGGCCGTGTGCAGTCGGAGCAGCTCTGCAGCGCCAAGTGTGGTCACCTGTGTTCGACCTGAAGCGTTGTTTTGTGATCGTCCGGCCGGAGCAGCCCTCTGTCTATTGAGCCTCCTCTGTCCGGGATAAACCCCGGGGCCGGATTCCCCGGTCCGTTTCGGTCCCGATTCCGGTGCTCCGGCCGTGATACGTGACGTGCGCGGCAATTGTACCGCGATAAACGGACGGGCCACTCTCCCGGACGTCCCGCAAGACCGCGCGACCTTTGCGCGGCTCGTTTTCTTCTTTTTTTTGTTGCGGGAGCGTTGCACCCGGTTTACGTCGCTCCCGCGCCCGCGCCCCTCCGAACTGTGGACCGGCACCGGTCCCGACCACTGCGCACAAAGAAATACGAGAGCCGATTTTCCGGTGTCACTCTCGGTCAACTGGCATGCGGGCGTAAGTCGACATTTTTGCCACAGTTTATGCATTCTCTCGGCATGGTGCGGCGACCTTCTTGCTGTTTGTTTTTATCGCTTCCGTAAGGAAAAGTGCCCGGAGCTACGATTGCAGGAGATGGCCAGCTGATTTCCTCACGGTTCCGGAGGACGCGGGCGCGGTGTGAACCGGGCTATCCCCGGTTCTTGTTCAGCTGACTGTGCGGTTGATTTACGGACCTATCTGTGCTCAGATGGCGGACGTGCTCTGTGCAACCGTCTGACGTCGCGCCGCTGCCGTTGCAGAGCGAGTGCAATAGTCTGGAGGGTGTGGACGCCAAGCACGAGTTCAGCCGGCTGCGGCAGTCCATGGAGATGGTCGGCTTCCCGCCGGAGAAGCAGAGCAAGCTGTTCGCGCTGCTGTCGGCCGTGCTCCTGATCGGTAAGGCACGGCTCGTCAGGTGGCCAGCGGCACTCGTGATGGTCGTTGCAGGACTTTTTATGCCGTCCAAAATAAGGGCAGTTCCACAAAGTTCTCGGGTGCGTGTGTTCTGCTGCCGCGTTCGCCGTTGGTGAAATGCCAGTGTAATCGTACACTGAGACCGACCAATTCGTCGACGGGTCTTATGCGGACAGCTCGTAATGCATTGTTTCGCCATGCGCTGCGGAGCCGTCGTGGCCGCTGCCGCCCCTGACCTCCTTGGTGGCGGCGCAGGCAACGTGGGCTTTCAGAACAAAAAGACAACGTACCACCACGACGAGTCGGTGAGCGTGCGCAACACGGAACTGGTGGAGGTGATCGCCGACCTGCTGAAGGTGCGGCAGGAAGTCCTGATGGCAGCGCTGACCTACAAGCGGGCGCGCGCCTCAGGCGAAGTGGTCGTCATCAACTACCGCATGCAGGAGGTGTGTACGCACGGCCCGGTATGATTTTGGGACGTGGTTGCATGTTGTGATTGGCGTCCTCGTTAATTGTGCTAAGTTTAATGTAGTGCGACGTGATAAATGCGCCAAGATGAGTGAACTGAATGCGAAACAACCCTCTGTTCGCAACCGAATGTCAGTGTAGAATATTTTATATTGTTCGTTGTGTGATTTGTCATATCGACATAACCAGTGTGAGAGGTAAATAATCCCGATCTGTTTTTTTTTATGCAGTAGCCTTTTCATGGAACGTGTAGTGTTACCAGCATCAGAACCAGTTTGAGGGAAAACACGCTGTGTGCGAACTGGCGTCAGGTCTTGATGTTGTAGATGAGGCCAGGCTGACCGGTCGGTGCGAGTTGGCGGACGGCACGAGAAATAGCTCCACGTAGCTCGAGTTCTGTTGAAAATAGCGCCGTCGGACTGAAAGTGTGTCGGTGTTGCAGTGCCCAAAGTGACCGAAGTTCTTTTGATTCCGACTAGGGAATCAGAAGACTGACGGGAGGTGTTGTGGGACCGACCACTGTAAAGGTGGCGCCTACCGTTGTCCTGACTAACGGCAGCCGGCGCCGCGTGTTCCCAGGCGATCGCGGCGCGCGACACGCTGGCCAAGTGCGTGTACGGCGCGCTCTTCGACTGGATCGTGCTGCAGGTGAACAGCTCGCTGCTCTCCAAGAAGGACGTCAGCCGCGAACACCACGGCCCGTCCATCGGCGTGCTGGACATCTTCGGCTTCGAAGACTTCGGCAACATCAACAGGTGAGCGCCCGCCGGCCGGGTGCAGGTGGTGCCTGCGCGAGAGACTGCGGGCGTTGGGAACGGCACCGCCGCCCGGAAATTTACGGCCTGTTTGTGTTGGGTCGCGCGGGTGTTATTGCTGCAGATTAAGCGGTTGTGAACGGCGTCGATGGTTTTGATCGACGGTCCAGTCGGCGCGTCTGTGAACCGTGGTCTGCGATTATGAGTCTTTGATGCCGTGGGCTAAGGCCGATCCCGCGGTGCGCTCGAAATGTTCGTCGGATGCCTGGGCGAATGACGAATGGGTTGTCTGTGACGCCGCAGGCCTTTGAGATTCAGACTGAGCCCGGCCTGACAGGAGGGGGCTCTGGTGAGACGGGGCGGTCTGGGCGTGTCTGAAGTCGGCCAGGAGCTTCTGATGTTTGTGTTATGTTTCTGAGTCGGTGTCTGGGCCGTGCCGCCTGCTCGCCGACTCTTTGTGGTGCTGTGCGCTCCGTCTGGTGCGCCGTATGACTGAGCAGTTGAAGCGTCCCAAGTCTCAGGCTGACGAATGACGGCGCCCCAGACTGGCCGGTAGTGTGGGCTTCGGTCGGCGGCGGTGGCGCTGTGGCAGCGTTCGCCGGCGGCGGCCCGCGGCTCAGCTCTCACCCCCCGCCCGCCGCCGGCGCTGTTGCAGCTTCGAGCAGTTCTGCATCAACTACGCCAACGAGCACCTGCAGTACTACTTCAACCAGCACGTGTTCAAGTACGAGCAGGAGGAGTACATCCGCGAGGGCATCCGCTGGCAGAACATCGCCTTCGCCGACAACACGGGCTGCCTGCAGCTATTCGAGAACAAGATGCGCGGTCTGCTGAGCATTCTGGACGACCAGTGCAAGTGAGTGGCCGGCCGGCCTGTGGTCGGCGCGGCGCTGTCGGGCCCAACGATCTAACGACCGTGTAAGGCACGTCATGTGTCTTAAACGGGACCCCATCGAATGGGAATTGCGACGTTTCGTCATCGCTGACAGTGTTACGACCCGGTACTGGTGCTCGGGACACACCATCGCATCCGCTGGTGTTCTCTGTGTGCGTCCATCAGCGCTCTGTTGTGCCGGGCTTCCCGCGCCACGCTGCGTGGCGCTGTGTGGATAAACTGGACTGTTGGTGCGTGTTTCAAGCGGCTGGACCGAGTGGGCATGGGCCGGACACGGTGAGTGGTGGCTGCACGGCTCTGCTGCTTTGTTCGCATCGGAATGCGGCGACAGAGATACAGACCGCTGGCAGAATTTCGGTGTTGCGCTGCTTTTTCGTGAGCTGCTGGCGAATGGCTGTACTGTCCTGCACACATGACCAGTACTTCATCGGTTGTTATATAATCACCTTGGTGGTAGATTGTTCGGCAATTACACCTCCATGAAATGACTCTCTCCCTGTGAATAGTATCCGCTTTCGTCATAAACGGTGCTCGTTTCCAGTTTTCCGGGGGCAACGAATGAAACGCTCCTGCAGAAGTTCCACAAGGAGAACAAAAACAACGAGTTTTACGAGGCACCGCAGAAGTTTGAGCATGCGTTCCTCATCAACCACTACGCCGGCAAAGTCAAGTACCAGGTGAGCTTTGTGCCGCTGTGATGACGCCGTGGTCGCATGTTTCCCAGTCCCTACCACTGCGTTACCACGAATAGGACTTAAGCGGATTGACGGCGCCTTTGATGATCGCGGCTCTTAAAGAAACATCCGGAATCCGCTGTTTAGTGCAAGATGCCGTGAACAGATACGATGATATCACCAGGACAGGTCGGGACACCCTGGGAGGCATGGCGATTCGTTTTTGTTTCGGTTTGATAGCGGAACTGCTCAGCCATTGCCCGGTCTGTCGCTGATTCGCTTTCCGCGTGCGGTCAACGGCCCCGTTTAATTTCCGTGGAAGCTATGAGTGAGTGAAGAATGGTCGCCCGTGTCCCGCGCTGCGACGTTGTGCGGCCCGCCGGTGCGTTTACCGCGGCGACTGACTCCCTCCCCCGGTCGGCAGGTGGCCGATTTCCGGGAGAAGAACCTGGACCTGATGCGGCCGGACATCGTGTCCGTGCTGAAGTCGTCCAGCCAGCAGTTCGTGCGCGAGCTAGTCGGCACCGACCCGGTGGCCGTGTTCCGCTGGGCCATTCTGCGCGCCTTCTTCCGCGCGCACGGCGCCTTCGTGCAGGCGGGCGCGCGCGCCGCCGCCAGCACCGCCAACGGGCCCGGCCGCAGGCTGAGCTTCCGCAAGCTGCCGCAGGGCGGCGCTCCGGAGCCGGGCGGCGTCAGGTGAGCGGAGCGGCGGGGCGATGATGGCGCGAAGGGGCAGCGGGCTCCCGTCCGGAGCGGTGAGGCTGAAGAAGGCTGCGCTGTGAGAAGTCTTGTGTTGAGCTTCTCGCGTCATGCTTACCTGTGCTCGGGCGATTTTGTTCGCTTTGCCTAATGTTCTCGTGTGGGTTTGTGTTCTGCGTGTCGCGACTGGTATTTGCTGAAATTGCCTTCAGTGGTATGTGAACATGTTGCGCTAAATCCCTTTGCACATTTCGTTCCGCTTTCGCACGCTCTTTTGACAGCCGTTCTTTGGGTACACTTCTCACCGGGTCGCCAAAGCGGGACTCCAAATGCCAGCTCCCCATTGCCATCAAACACCGGGGCATGGATCTGGTTTGTCCGCTCCCCGCCCACTCATTCATGTGGTAGTTCGCCACCTACACAGCGCCGAGGACTGTGAGCGCAGGTTTCGAGATTTGCACGCGACGGATAATTGCTTGCGTTAGCACTAAGCACGGAACTCCCTCCCGTTTTGGATTTCGTGGTTTGAATCCTACCCAGACGATTCGAAATGCGAAAAGCAAGGTGTCATCTCACGACTCACGTACACCTGACAGGTGACCATGTGCATGATCACAAGTGAGACGTCATTCCACGCCTATCTTGTACCTAGTCAGTGATAATGTGTTACTCTCTGTTAAAACTGTACGACCATTAATGTTAATGTGTGACGACACTCGCCCGGGGAACTGGCACAAGCTTTTGGACTGCCCTGAGTGTGCGCTCGCTGGCCCTAACGCTCACCTAACACGAGACGTCTAAACGCAACGTCAGACACGCATAGTCGTCATGCACATGACTAGAACCAGGGTTTCCTACTCGACGTGCACTAGGAACTCGTACGGTCACGCTACCCCACGAAGCTTAACGCTGGCGTGTGGCCAGTGTGTGCTTGTGCGCCATAGCTCCCCCACACACGTCCAGTCGTCCCCACACGTAGCGGCGCGTGCCTAACGGACACGGACGCCCGCGCGCCGAGCCCGCGGCCGACCCTGGCCGGACCGGGCGCTCACGACACCGCTAACCGGGCCGCCTGCGTGTTCTCTCCCAGTCAAAGGCTGGCCACGCTGTCGGCGGTGAACCTGCGGGTGCAGCGGATCGCGTGAGTCACTCCCCTCCCGGCCCGGCCCGCAGTACACTGACACGCCGTCCCGTAGCTCGCCGGCTCGCCGTAGCGTCCCCACTAACCGCTAGCTCTGTCCGGCCGCCCCGGCCTCGCCGTGCGTCCGTGAGCCCTGTTTGGTCGTGTGGCGTGGCGGGCGAGTGTGGCGCGCTTTGACCGGCGCGCGCCGCCGTGTGTGCGCGCAGTTCGCGCCGCTGGAGCACGGTCAGCGAGTGTCGCGCGCAGCTGCGCATGACGCCGCGCGGGCGGCTGCGCGCCGACTCGGACTCGGCCGGCCTGGCCGCCGACGAGCTGCTGCTGCAGGAGGTGCACGACATCGTCCAGTGAGTGGTCGACTGCGGCGCCGTGCGCTCCGGGCACCTCGGGACCGACGGGAGGGGCGAGGGCCAGGCAGAGGTCCGGACGGACAGGGGTGGTGAGCGCAGAGCGTGGAGGGCGCGGTAGGTGTAGGACTGGGACGGGCGTGCAGGGGAGATGGTGCAGTGTAAGTTGAACGATGTTCACGCCCAGTGAATGATCGGAAGCGGCGGCAAATGTGCCATTGTTCTGCAAGTCCAGCGGAACTGAGGTATTTTCTGTGTTGCATCAGAAGGTAAGTAACGCAGGAGATAGTTCTCGGGTTTGGCAATAAGGTAGGGGGTAGGGGATGCAGTGGAGAGCGTGGAGTGTGCAACCAGGCTGAAGGTAATAAGCTTTTGCTACTAGGGGCGAAGGTGGTCACGATTTTAGCGCTTGGTGAGGCTCGGCACGAGCACCCGTAGAGCACACGGTCGCGCGAACGAGGGTAGACTTGTTACCTGTAGTAGTACCTGGTCTTGTATTTTATTTTTGGCTCTGTTATGCGTAACTTGTTTCTTGGTCGTGACGCATAACTTTCATTTTGGAAATGGCTACTAAACGATTTCCTTCGCATGCCATGGTTCGAGCAATGAATGAGCTACTTGCGTATGCCATTCGAAGGCCGTGTTATTGCTTTAAAGCGGGAGCATTCCTGTGGTTGTCAAAATGCTCGCTGTGTTGTTTTGCCGAGAGTGTTTGATCACAGATTGTTGTGAAGCACTTATTCTCCCTTCCCCTCCCTTCTTTCTCTTCTTTTCGCTCCTTCCTCGGCCCCTCCCTGTGTCCCTTCTTATGTCCTTTTCTCCCGGTCCTCCGTCGTTCCGTATCGTCGGGCCTGTGCGGCCGTGTCCGGCTCATCAGGGCCGTCGGCCTCCGCCGTCCTGTGTCGGGAATCGCGCTGACGCCGCAGCCGCCGCCTGCTCCCCTGCTGCAGGAAGAACAAGTCGTTCCGACCGCGCGGGCGCACGCCGCCCAAGAACCTGAAGAACCTGGACAGCATGCGCAGCGTGGCCGGCCACGGCGCCGGCCAGGGCAAGGGCCACGGCTCGCGCAAGCAGCCGAGCACGGTGACGGCCCAGTTCCAGCAGAGTCTGCAGAGCCTGCTGGTCACGCTCAACCAGGCCAATCCGTTCTTCATCCGCTGCATCAAATCCAACTTGGAGAAGGTGCGCCCGCAGACGACCCGCCGGCTGGGACCGCCCACTGTTCAGTGTTCAGCGCAGTGTTGTGAGGCTTGGGTTGCAGATGTGTCGGGGGTTTCGTCTGGTGTGGGCTCCACGACTTAAGTGCTCTCCGTTTTGTATTGAGGCTCTCTGTTTCACCGCGGTACTGATTATCTCTGTTTTCCGTGGTACTGAGGTACGCCGTTTCACCGTGTCCTCGAGACCCTTGTTTCACTGTGGTTGCTGGGGCCTTCTGTGTCCTGTGGTACGAAGACCTGTCTCCTCATGGTGATGAGTTCTGCTGTGTATCGTTGATGCTGAGGCCCTCTGTTTCCTGTGGTACTGATGCATGTTGTTTACCAGTGGTGCTAAGGCTTTCTTCTTCCCCGTGATACCGAGACCCTCTGGTACTGAGGTCCTCTGTGGTACTGAGGTCCTCTGTTTGTAGCGCTGAGGTCCTGTGTTTGTGGCACTGAGGTCCTCTGTTTGTGGTACTGAGGTCCTCTGTTTGTGGTGCTGAGTTCCGTCGTTTGTGGTGCTGAGGTCCGTCGTTAGCGACACTGAGGCCGGCCTCTCGCCGACGACAGGATCCGAACCGGTTCGACGACGCCACCGTCAGTCGACAGCTGCGCTACACCGGCATGCTGGAGACGGTGCGCATCAGACAGTGCGGCTACAACATCCGCTTCACTTACGAGGAGTTCATCCAGATGTACAACATCCTGCTTCCCCGCGGCCTGCTGAGGTACCGGCCGGTGACGCAGTTGTGCGCCTGTGTCGTTGGAGTTTACGGACCTTTTCTACTCTCCATCATGACATAAGACAGTTTGTGTAGTGTGACGTGATTATCAGTCAACCGCGTTTTATAGATGTGGATTCCCTGGATCTACTGTCTGGTCTTGTTCTCTGTCGGCATGTTGGTTGGTTGTTTCGGGTTTATAGGGCATGCAGACGGGTAGATCGTTTGACCCGATCCCACGGGCTCGTGATCATACCCACGTTTCTGTCGGCCCGTTATCGCACTTGCGTGCTTATACGTTCATCTCTAAAGCCTCGTGACCATATCTGTTGCCCTGTTACCAGCTCCAAGGCGGACGTGGGCGACTTCCTGGAAGACCTGGGTCTGCGCGAGGACAACCTGCAGATGGGCGCCACCAAGCTGTTCATGCGGGAGGCGGTGAAGCTGCAGCTGGACTACCGGCTGCACCAGGCCATCCTGGCCCGGGTGGTGGTGATCCAGCGCTGGTTCCGCACCGTGGCCGAGCGGAGACACTTCCTGCGCGTCCGCGCCGCTGCCATTCGCATTCAGGTCGGTCTCGGAGTATTGCGAGGGGGTTTCTGAAGGGATCTGAGCTTTTGCTTGTCCGACTGGAGCACGCGCACATACGGAGGCAGCGTGATGATTATTGTCACTCGTTGGGGAGACGTGCCGAAGGTAGACTGATCGCGTCCTGTACAGTTTGTTTTGACTTGTAGACGGCACCAGGTGTTACATGTTCAGGATAACTGCTGATACACAGACGCAAGATGTTCAGACAATTAGATGTGGGGCAGTCCATTTTTTATTGAAGCACTCAGTGTGCTGTCCTTACGCAAATGTGTTGTTGCTTTACGTTGTTCTATGATGTACCGGCTCTGAGTTTCCGTTGACTGGTGTGTGTTCGTGTACCTCAGGCCCAGGTGCGCGGCTTTCTGGCGCAGCGGCTGTACCAGAACCTGCGCGTGCGGCACATGGCCGCCACGCTGATCCAGAAGATGTGGCGCGGTTACGAGGTGCGGCTGTGGTACACCAACCTGCGGCGCAGCCTCATCCACTTCCAGGTCAGTTCCGCCCGCCGGCCGACCGCGCCGCCGACCGCCGCTGCGCGCTGGCGAGGAGTAGGGAGTGGAGAGCGGAGAGGAAGAGTAGAGAGTGGGAGGAGGGAGGAGGGAGTAGGGAGTTCCGTTCGGCGAGAGGTTGGTCGCGTCCGCGTCTGGGCCGACTGCTTGTATGGCGCTGGGTCGGCCGTGTCTCATTTTCTTGAATGGCCGAGCCTGCCAGGTGCGGCCGTAGCTGTGGTGAGCTGCGGCGGCCGTGCGGTGTGTTGTGACGGACGCCCGGTCCGCGGCAGTCGTCCGCCGTGTTACGATGGCCACCCTGTCTGGCAGGCTCGGGTGCGGGGTAACAGCACTCGCCAGCGCTTCCGGGCGGCACGGGAGGAGTACCTCAGGAAGAAAAACAGCGGCGAAATCTCCGAGGTGAGCGCGCAGGACGCTGAAAGACGGCACCATGCTAGTGTGAGGACCGCTGTCTGTCAGGTTGTTACATGGCTACGGCAATATTCTGAAGCCATCCATTGTTAGGCTTCCGGTCCTGGTCCTCTGTTTCAAGGCCACTTGGCGTTTGACCGTGTGGGCTGGAACGCCGGCGTCAATGGCACGTGAGAGACAAGCCCACTCACGCGCCCCCACCTGCGCCGCAGTCGTCGCTGTACATTTTCAACGTGGACAAGTCGACGCCGGACGAGGCGTTCCTGTCGAAGGAGTCGTCGCAGGAGGAGCTGGACGACCGGGTGCCGTCGTTTCCGTCCGCGGCGCAGCGGCGACACCGCGACAGCGAGGAGTGAGTGTCGGCCGCTGCTCGGCCGGCGGACCGGCCCGCGCGCCGCCGCCGCTCCCCGGCCCCTCCTCACGCTCCGCTGGAATGACTGCACGCGCACAGCATCCCGCCTGGCTGCCTCGAGCCCGAGATCCGCCGCCAGCCGAGGCGAATTTTCCGCCTCCGCTTTCTGTCGGCCACGGCCTAGTCTCTTTCCTGTGGCTTTGTATGAGCGCATCGTTTGCGTAGGCTCGCTTAGCTCGTGCCTCTTCGACGTTGCAAGTGTTGGTTGCAGTCGCTCTGGATGTGTGACTTCAAGCGGGCTTTGTCACGGGCATTGGGTGACTTCACGTGGTGATCAGGTTCGGAGAGAAATCTCCGCGTAGAACTGCACAGTTTTCATTACGAGGGCGGGCCAGTTTGTAGCCCGCGCAACCGCTAGTCGCTTGCGCCGGTGTGAGGTCGCCCGGCTGGCCGAGTTCTCCAGCTGCTGGCGCTCTGCTCGGCCGCTGCGTCCGCCGGCGGCGGCGGCCGTCTGACGGGCCGCTCTGTCCGGCAGGAGTAGTGGCGTTCACGAGGATAGCGAGCCCGAGTCTCAGCACTCCGAGACCCAACCCCCGCCCGCCGCCCCGCCTGCCAGGTGGGTTCGAACCCCCCCCCCCCTCTTCAACGAGGTCTGCCCCTCACCCCACCTCCTAACTGGCCGCTGCCCCTCCGGCCAGTTATCATATCAGTTTCCGACACACACACACACACACACACACACACACACACACACACACACACACACACACACACACACACACACACACACACACACACACACACACACACACTCTCTCTCTCTCTCTCTCTCTCTCTCTCTCTCTCTCTCTCTCTCTCTCTCTCTCTCTCTCTCTCTCTCTCTCTCTCTCTCTCTCTCTCTCTCTCTCTCTCTCTCTCTCTCTCTCTCTCTCTCTCTCTCTCTCTCTCTCTCTCTCTCTCTCTCTTTCTTTCTTTCTCTTCTTCTTTCTTCTTTTTTCTTTTTTCTTTTTTTTTTTTTTTTTTTTTCTTTCTTTCTGTCTTTCTTTCTTTCTTTCTGTCTTTCTTTCTTTCTTTCTCTCTCTCTCTCTCCAGCGAGGTGTGACACTCCGCCTGCTGCCTTTAGAGCCAGGTAGGTTCGACAACTCTCCTATCAGTAAGTGGTCTGACCACCTGCCCACCACCCGTTTCAGGCAGATCCTACACCCGCCCATTCCCCCCCCATGCCCCCGTTCGATTGGGCCAGACTATCCCCGCAGCCGCCCCGCTGGGTAGGTCGGAGCCACACTCGCACTGGCGTTCCATGCGGACGAGTCAGACGTCAAAACTGGTAAGTCAAACGCCGTTTTGCCGCTGCATCCAACAGGTGGGCGAGTAGCGCTAAACCGCCGGCTGCCGTCGGGTCTCCCTTGCTTTGACGCGCGAAGACTGCCTCACTAACGTGGAGCGTTGCTCCTCGTGGCTGTCTGGTGTTGGTGATCTGCGGATCTGGTGCCGGTCCCAGTGCATGGCTGCTGGCACGAGCCACCTGCGCGCTCCCGCCTGGTGCGGCTCTAGACCTGGCATCGGAAGGCTGAGCACGTAGCTGGTACGGCCCGCACATCTGCATGTATGTCGAGCACTGGGCATTTCACCCTCGGGCAGTTGATGTTTTTAGGTTGGCATCGGTGTAAACAGAAACGCTGCGTCTCACCGTTTCGTTTCGAATCCTTCAGAAGGCATCAACAAGTGAGGACGTTTGTCTTGATTTAGAATAGCGGATTTCAAACGTCCCGTCTCTCTTTGGCTGTGAACAGCGAATCCGGCTGTACATTTCGTTGGTCAACCTCTGATCCGGAATCACTGGAGCAGTTGGCGATTCAGGATGAGCACCTGACCGTGTCTGGCCGTGGTCCTCCCCTCTGATCGCACTTGGCCGCGGTCCTCCCCTCTGATTGTACCTGGCCGCGGTCCTCCCCTCTGACCGTGTCTGGCCGCGGTCCTCCCCTCTGACCGTGCCTGGCCGTGGTTCTCCCCTCTGACCGTGTCTGGCCGTGGTCCTCACCTCTGATTGTACCTGGCCGTGGTCCTCCCCTCTGATCGCACCTGGCCGTGGTCCTCCCCTCTGATCGCACCTGGCCGTGGTCCTCCCCTCTGACCGTGCCTGGCTGCGGTCCCAACCCCCCTCTGAACATAGCCGGCCGCCGCCGACAGGGGCCCGGCGCCGCCTCCGCGCCGGCCAGAGAAGCGGACCGGCGTGCGGCGCAGCTGGTCCACCCAGTCAGAGCAGCCGACCCGCCCACCGGCGACACGCCTCCAGCAAAAGGCCGCCACCGTCGACAACCTGCCGACCGGTGAGAGCAGCGCCGGACGAGCCGTCTGACGGCCGGCCGTGTGTAGCGGGACGCCGGAGGGCGGGGCGGCGTGACGGGGCTCGGCACGGGACCGGCCCCTCCTGGCGTCCGCGGGTTATGGACTGCCGTGGTTGTCTTTTGCTGCTTTGCCTCTTGTGTTCGTGTTCAACGCACGTTTCTTGTGTTGTCCGAGTGTGGATGTGTGCATTTTGGTTTTGTGTGTTTAGTTTAGCTCCGCCCGTACTGTGCTATCTTGCTTGGTTTCGGAAAGGCGGATACAGATATCACGTCTTGAAGTATGTGAAGTATACCTTCAAAGGCACCGCTCACATGAGAGTTTACTCGTGGCACATTCTCATACCGTCCAAATTATCGCCTGGCCGTCGGCCGGCGCGTTTCCCGAAACTGTCAGACGCCGACTGACGCAAGCACTGCCAATCTCCGATCACTTGTTCGCTTCCAATCTGTCCGATCGGCCCAGATCAAAATACGCCGGGTGCCGTTTCCGCGAACGGTCGGGCCGTGGCCCGGGGCACCGTCCGGGTCGGCGCGGGCCGAGCTGGTCCCTGTTCCCGTGTCGGCCGCGGTCAGCGGTATTCACTGCTGGTCGCGCGGTGGCCGCGGAGACTCGTGGCTGATTCGGTCTGGCCGTCGGCCGCCCCTCGTCGCGGCCTTCTCGCCTGCCTGTTGCTGCCGTAGTGCCCCGCTGGTGTGTCGTCCTGTGTGAGTCTGCCGTGGTCGCACGCCGTCCGGCTGGCCGGCGCCGCCCGTCGCTGCCTGCTGCCGCCGCGTTGTCGGGCCGTAGTTCGCCGGCGCCGTGTGCCTGCAGTAGCCGGGGTGGTATGTGGCCCTGTCGTATCGTGGTCTCCCGGCACGCTGTGCCAGCCGCGGGCCTGCCGGCGTTGCGTTGCTACCTCGGCCGGCCCGCTCTTGCAGAGGAGCCGCCGAGTCCCGCCGAGCTGCCGGCGCGGCTGTCGCAGCCCGACTCGGCCGCCGCCGCAGCCGCCGCAGCCGCCGTCACCGTCACCATCGCCGCCGCCGCCGCCGCCTCCGGCACCGCCGCTGGCGCCGCCGCCGGCGCCGGCGCTGGCGCTGCCTCCTCGCGCACGCCGTTCACACGCGCCAAAAAACACATAAAGTCCATTATAGGTAACGGTCGCCGCTTGGAAGTGGCTGTGTGGGGCTCTGCCGTTTTGTCTGTTGTTTGATCCAAACTGGGCAGGCCATGGAATCGAGGCGGAATGTTTTGAACTGTGGACCCCTGTTTTTGTTTTCATTAGGCCGATGCATTTTGAATCATCATCTTGTAACCAGGGCTTTGTGGCACTTCTATTTTTTTTTTTAATTTTAAAATCTTGTATTTTCATAGCTCATTGCTGGTTTCGGAATTTTTTTGATGAATTGTTTGTGGAATTTTTGCTGCCGTTCTTATTTTCCTATAGCGTGAACGTGTTTGCGTTTTCATGAATACGCGCAAGCTCGTAATCATTTTGTAACGTCACGTATGTGATAATTTCATATGACCGTGCATTACGATGGCCCTGCGATTATTTGCTCAAGAAACCTATTCGGCCGTGAGACAGTCACGCAAAAGCTGTTGGTTTATTCGTATCCTGCTGTCGTAGCTGGGCTCAGCGAACTGTAGGGCTCGTGACGTCGTATCCTGGGTTTACCAGCCTTGTTCTGTCGCCAAATTTTGTGGAAGGTCTGTTCTTTTTCAGTGGCGGCTGCCGCACATGCGTCAGTATGGGTCTACAACTCAAGCTGGCTGGTTGTTTTTAGTGACCACATGTATATCTCCGTGACAGCTCGGGTCGTGTGGCTCGTTCCGCCACCGTCCGAGTCTGACCCCGCGGTGACCGCCTCGCCCGGCCGGCAGTGGGCGCGAAGAAGACGAGCGGCGCCTCGCCATCGGCCGACAGCGACTCGGACACGGAGGAGACGCTCACCATGGCCTCGTCGTCGCGGTCGACGACGCCGTCGGTGTCGACGCTGAATTCGCTGGCCAGCCTGGGCAGCGCCGACGACGCGCCGGGCAAGAGCCGCGAGCAGCGGCGCGAGGACCGGCGCCGCATTATCGCCGAGCGCGAGATGCTGCGCGGAAGGTGAGGGCGCCGGCCGGCGGGGGGGGGGGGGGCTGCTGCATCGGCGGCGACCTGTCTGGGCAGGAGAGAGGGCTAGAGAGCTTGTAACTGCCGACCCGGCGTGAGTTCGAGTTGCAGAGTCGTTACGAGAAGTCATGGTGTGGATGATGGTGACCAGGAACTTCATGGTTTGTATACTTTCGTGTTTGTTTTGTTCTTGATTGTCCATCCTGAGGTCAACTACCTGACGCAGAGCCGCGACCGTCCTGCGACGTAGTGACGATGGTACTGGAAAAGTCACGTGAACTGCTTTTCCAGCCATCTGTCTGTAATCGCGGTGCCTAGCTTTCTGTCCAGCCGTGGCTGAGGCGTTGTAGATATCTGGGCTCTCTGCTGCCGTGCTGTCCCCCCGGCGGCCCCGTACCGTCCCCGCTGACCGGGCGCGGCGGCGGCTGTTTCAGCGCGCCGGCCGGGCCGCTGTACGAGCGCCAGGACAGCGTGTGCAGCGTCCCGTCGCCGTACCGCCGCCTGGAGAAGATGGACTCGACGTCGTCCGGCGTGTCGGAGGAGGATCAGCGCCGACGACCGTCGATCAGGTCAGGTCGACAGCCGACGGCAGCCCCGCAGACCCCTTGTCAGAGGAGAGGCTAGCGGTTGGTGGGGCGCTTTCGTCGTGACGGTTTCTCGCCGCCCATTGGTCCTGTGCGTCCCGTGAGGGGACGGGACAAGGGCCTGGTGAAGACTGTCGAAAGACGGCGGCGGCCTCGTCTGCTTTGTCCGTTCGCCTGGCGTTCGGGCGGTGTGCGTTGTAATGAACGGTGTCCGTCGAAGCGGTTCCGGTCCACGGCGGATACCACGCGTGCCTGTGGCGTCTGTGTACCTCTCCGGTCCTGTGTACCGGCACCCGGCCGACCGTCCGTGTCTGCCAGCGGCCTGGCCAGGCCGTCTTTGTCCCTCCCCGGCTCCGTGTGCCGGCGTCCGGGCGGCCTGACCTGGTCTGACCTTGCGACGCGCGCCGGGCTCAGGTCGTACAACGTGGACGCCCAGCGGAGCCAGGAGGAGGCGTTCCGGGCGCGGCTGGCGCACCAGCGCAGCGCCTCGGCCGACCGTGACCCCAAGGTGCAGCAGGCCACCCACCACTTCCAGCGCGCCACCAAGGTGCCCAGGACGGAGACCTGCCTGCACTGCCAGAAGCCGTTCACCTCGCTCTTCGTCCAGGGCTTCCAGTGCTCGTGTGAGTGGCCTCTGCTGGGGCACCGGCGGTACTGGAAGGCGTCTAGTATCGCATGAGACATTGATCTACTTTTGGTCAGATTTTTCAGACTTCCAGTCTTTACTTGCTCTGGTGTATTCAGGGTGTTTTTTCAGCTGGGCTTTTTCGTTTAAGTACTTTGTGTGTTTTCAGTTCTCGGTGTTAGCTACGGTAGCATACAGAGCGTTCCGGAAGACAACTTCGTCTTATTCCTTTTGATGATGACCACATCAGGGCCGATATTTCTGAACGGTCTCTTGTATTGCAGTTTGCAAACATTACTTCCATCCCAAGTGTGTGGCTGCGCCCGCGAACTTGCCCTGCGACCGTGAGTTCGCGCGAGAGGCGAAGAAAAAGAAGAAGAAGAGCGGCCGCTGGAACCTGCAGGGCACCTCCGAGTTCACGGACCGAGAGGACAAGGTCATCACCGACTCGGCAGAGGTCAAGCGACTGGAGGACTTTATCTTCAGCAAGGTGCGCCAGACCTGGCATTGTGAACGCGGATGGGCGTGCAGTAAGCCGACGAAATCGTTCGATTGCGGGTGCAAATGGTCATCGTCCTGTCTGGTGGAATTTGGTTGTGGACGGAATGGAATGGTGGACTGATCAGACCTGTTAATTGGGGCTGACTGTTGTTTAGATCGCAGGCTGTGGTTATTGTGAACGGTGGCCGATCCGATGCTGATTTTGTTCTGATGAGTTGCAAGCCGAACAGGACACTGAGAGGTGACCAGGTCGGCGGGTCTGTGGGTCTGTTCAGAGCGTCATTGCTGTGGTCTGGACCAGAGTGTTTAGCCGTGGACGGCAGAGGGCCAGTCGCCGTTTGACGCCGCCCGGCTGCCTATTGCGCTGGTCTAGTGGGTCCGATTGCCGTCGTAACGCCCGGGGCCGCCGTCCGTGCCACTGCCTCCGGTCCCCGGCCGTGAGGGATGCTCTGTCTCGGAGTGGGCGCTTTGTCCTCGGTGCGGGTAGCCGTCCCTCAGGGTGGTGCTCTCAGTCTGGGTCGTCGTCAAGTCTGAAGTCTGGTCCCGGAATCTGTGTTCTCAGTGAGGCTGCTATGAGAGTCGGCGGTCTACCCTCAGAGTCGAACGTGACCTCAGTGAGTGTTTTGGTCGTGCTCCACGGGTAAACGGTCAGTCTGATGCCTGGGCAGGCTTGTGATGCCGTCGGGCTCCTCAGAGACGGCCATTGGTATTAGTAGCCGCGGGTGCCTGTTTCCGGGCATCTTGGCGCCCGAACAACCACAGTACAGGCCGCTCCTCGGTCTCCAGATCAACGAGCTGGATAACCGGTCCAGCGGCGAGGGCAAGAAGCCGACGTCCTCGGTGGACCGCGTGTTCAAGAAGGCGCTGAAGCAGTTCCGGATGAACCTGCTGACCACCTACAGCCTGTCGCACCAGCAGGGTGACGGCGGGCTCAGCATCAAGTACCGAGATCTGATAGATAGCTTCGCTAGTGTAAGTGGAAGACATGGCTTCGGACGGATTTGGTCTTTTTTCAGGCAGATGTTGGGATTTCCGCGACAAGCGCAGATCCATTTGCGTGTGTATCATGTGTCCTCACGACTTCTCTAGCATTTAATCGCCCGACCGTGTTCGTCTCATTCTGGACTGTTTTCGATGTATATGATTATTGCAAAAGAGCGTTCGGGACGTAGGCATTCATTGCCAGAAACAAACGGAAGAACATTGTCCATGCAGTACCCAGATGTGCAGTGAATTACAAAAGCTTAATGTAAAAAAGCAGGGGGGTATCATAGACTCAAAATCTGCGCCTCGTTTACGCCACTATATAGGCGAACTTGCTACAGCTGGCCGTTTTGTCACCAGATTATGATGTCTGTGATCGGTGATGAGCGGGAGAACGCCGAATTTCCCGCCACCATGGGCGTGAACGCCTTCAGGGGCTATCTCAACGAATTCCTGCTCACCATTGACGAGAAGCCGCGCACCAAAAAACAGAAACGCAACCGGCGACAGGCAAAGAAGAAAAAGGAAAAAGTGAGCTGACGTGTGGTGAACTTCGGTGTGGTGGTGGTTGTCACGCACCCGGAGTATTTTCGTTGTGCGTCTTTTGTGCTCGACACATTGTGTGTTTATTTCGATGGTAAAAGAGGCTCTTCGGTGCGGATGAGCTCCCACGCTGACCAGGACGGGTTTTTGTTGTGCAGAAAGACGAGGAGGCGATCCAGATGCTGGGTCACACGTTCCAGTCGATGGTGATCAACATACCGACCGCCTGTGAGATCTGTTCCTCCTTCATGTGGCTCATGGAAAAGGGCTATGTGTGCCAAAACTGCAAGCTTACCTGTCACAAGAGATGTCAAGTTAAGGTGGGTTTATTAGGCTCTTTCCGTTTTGTTTGTACGCCCTGTATCCATGTCATTTCGAATAGCTGACCTAAAGGCATTTTGTTTACTATTTTCATACATGCTAAATCGCATTCATATAACAATATGAATGTGAAGGGTTAGGAAAATGCTTGACGTTAAATGACGGCGTCGTTGTTGATTTTCGTGATCTTTTGTGTAGCTGTGGGACAGTGTGGGCCAGTTTAATCGTGCTGCGCCTCGGGCCAGAAAGCCTCTGGCTGATGTCCGATCCATAGTGGCAGCCCACATTCCGCTGCAATAGCGCTTGTAAAAGGCTGTGACGTTAAACGACTCGTGGTGTAAAGGGCTTCTAACCCGTTCAGTGGCACACGCTGGCGAGCGATCGGCCTCGTCAGCTCGGATGCGAAAACACCTCCGTGGCGCGCGCCGCGGCCTCTGGCGCACCGATGGCGACTGAGAGTTTCCGCCACCTCCGTCCAGGTGGTGATCAGCTGCACCAAGGAACAACCGGCGGCCGACTGTCCGCCGCCGGACCGGCGCCTGTTCGGCGTGCCGCTGCACCACCTGATGCCGGCCGGCCGGCTGCCGCCCGTGCTGGAGAAGCTGCTCACCACGCTCGAGCTGCGCGGACTCTACACAGAGGGGCTTTACCGCAAGTCGGGCGTCAACCGGCGCGTGAAGCACCTGCGGGACGAGCTGGAGCAGTATCTGGACCAGGTCGGTCGACTGGAGCCGCGGCACTTGTTTTCTCGTCATTCAGTTCAGTTCCATTCAGTTCAGTTGTAATCTAATCATTCTGATCATCATTCTGTTGTCGACAGCTGTCCACAGTTGTCAGCGAGTCAACAACTGTCATTTGGTTGACTTGGGTTAGGACGCACGACCAGTTGGTGTCAGGTTTCCGGTGTTGAATCCGCACCACATGTTTTATTAATCGAGATCTAGCAGCGTCGAAATTCGAACTCATTTTCTGGTTAGGAGTCTGATTCTGTTTTCGCGGAACTGACGAGGAAAACAGCTAATTCGACTGTAGAAGCCCTGGTAACAGGCAGGAACGAGGGGGCACTGTTCTGGTGTTAGTAATCGAATTATAATTGTTCTGAGCAGGCTGAGGATATGTCCCCAGTGCATGTAGCCCTGGTAGCGGTGAAGCCTGCTCAGTGCTGACCACAGCTGCGCTCCTCTGAGCTGACGCCCCCGTCTGCTGGCGGTGTCGCAGGCCGATCTGGAGGACGTTCCCGTGCACGTGCTATCGGCCGCCGTCAAGGCGTTCCTGCGCGAGCTGCCCGAGCCGCTGCTGACGTTCGCGCTCTACGACGACTTCCTGCGCGCGGTCAGCATCCAGGACGAGCAGGACCAGGCGCTGACCGTGTTCGCGCTGATCGACCAGCTGCCGCGCCACAACTACGCCCTGCTGGAGCGGCTGCTCTTCCACCTGGCGCGCGTGGCCCTGCACGAAGACGACAACCGGATGAGCCCGAACGCGCTGGCGATCGTGTTCGCGCCCTGCATCCTGCGCACAGACCGCTCGGTGGCGGCGCAGGTGGGCACCGGGGCCGGTCTGGGACTCGTGGGAGGGAGGGGGCTCTGCACGGACCGTTTGGTGGAGGAAGGCGCGGATAGAGGGCGCCAGGGTCGGAGGGAGCGCTTGTTAGGGTCGGCGGGGTGACTCGCCGTGGACTACCGAGTCGGGAGAAGGGGTGGTGGCAGGCTGCGTGCCGTGAGATTTCGGTCGTTTGGATTCTTTTTGACTGTTCGTGTTGTTTCATGGGTTGCGGCTTCTGCCATATTGATCATTAGCACGCATTTTGAGGCGTCCAAGTCTGGTCAGTGGTAGTGTAATGTATGCTTTTCGTGCTTTTGGCTAGGACTTCTCGGTATTGCGCTCTTGCGGACAACGTATGACTTGATACGGTCGCCGAGACACGCCTGTTGTCTTGCCGTGCCCCTCCCCCAAAGCCCCACATGCCGCCCGCCCGGTCGTGCCTTTACCCTGCCCCTCCTGACGTCCCCCCCCTCGGCAGGACTCGCTGCGCGACATCGCGGCGCAGACGCAGTGCGTGGAGCTGATGGTGTGCGAGCGGCTGCGGCGGCTGCGCGCCGCGCTGGCGGACATCGACACGCTGGAGCGGGCGCAGCAGCGGCTGGACGCCGCCGACCCGGCGCTGGCCGACGAGCTGCGCGCCGAGAAGCGGCGGCTGGCGTCGGCGCTGCCGCGGCTGCTGGCCAGCGGCGGCGGCCTCTCGGCCTCCGAGGACGAGCTGCTCAGCCCCGACTCGCGCGCCGCCAGCCAGGAGGACCTGGCCGCCGCGGTGAGTGGCCGAGGGCCGGCCGCGCCCTGAGCGCGGCCTGGGGCCGCCAGGCCGGCCAGGGCAGCGCGGCGGTCCGGTGGTCCGTCGACGGTGCTGGTTGTGGATCAGGTGGTGTTCTGTGCCGTGGGTGTGTTCGTCGGCCCGGGCGCGGTGAATGAGAGATCAGATCTCGTTCAGAAGCAGCTGGAGTACGCGAGAGGAGCCGGCCGTTATGGCGCCCAGCAGTCCGTGCTGATGGGATGTGTGACGGTGCTGTTACCAAGACGCCAGGCCACCTACCCGCAGTGCTCTCAAACGTCTCAACGTCTCCAGTACGCGACTGCAGCGGATTCTCTGGCCTGTTTCAGTGCGGCCCTGATGGTCGGCCGGCCGCCGGCCAGCCGTGACGTCACTGCGCTAGGGCCAATGGGGCGCGACCTGCCCAGAGACGTACTACGCCCTGCCCAGCCCGGCCCGGCCCGGCCCGGCCCGGCCCGGCCCGACATGGCATGCTAGTCATACACTACGCTAGTTGTACATATTATGACATAGGCCCCTGTTTATTGACTGTACGAGGCATTCCACTCTTAATGATTTCAGTGCTCAAGTCACCATGCTCTTGCCTGTTGGTTTGCTTCGTGCAAAACTCCGCACTAAAACTCGTTTTGTAATATCTTTCTCGTACAGGATACTCTGACTGAGCATGCAGGTGTTCGTGCCACTCGTGACAAACGTTTTTGCCTTGTATAATACTCATGCCATTGGAAAATTGCCCTAGGAAATATTTTAAGCATCATAACGACTGTGTTTTAACCTGTTTGATGTGATATTGGGTCCATTGACCCCCTATTACCTGTATGATGAAACAATGAAGCCTGTTGAAGCGATGTTCAGTGCGTTTCTGTCATCGATTGCTCCGAACAACTCAAGGTCAAGGACATCGGCGTATTGTCTGCTTAGGATGACAGCGATACAAGCACAGGAACGAGAGAGGAAGGTAGTTGCCCTCCCAACTCTAGTAAACCCATGATGTTCTGCCAATGGCATCGCATGAAGAGAGTCACCACAAGCCGTTGCCCGTTTGGGGACTTCTGCGCCCATGCGGAGTCAAGTCTAGCCCGTTATCCGGAGACTGTGCTTGATGAACGAGAGTAGGTGGTTTTGTCCGGGTCCAGAGTATTCTTCGGGTTTTCATACAGCCAGAAGTCCGCGGGGTTGTGATCGAGGGGTCATTTGCTCTAAAAACCCGATTTCCAAGGCCCTGGGCGGCGCTGTGTATGTTGCTGTTGGCCACACACGGAAACGGCCGTTTTTTATTGGTCCCTGCCTGCTGGGCCGGGGTACACTGGCCACTGGAGCTGGTGACTGGTGACAACACCTGGGGCTTCACTGTCAGAGCGTGTCGGGCCTCGCGTCCATGCGGACGGCTCAGACCCGGTGTGGGTGGCTCTGGGTGGCTGCTGGCGCCCGCAGCGAGCCGTCCCCGCTCTGGGAGACGGCCGGCCTGGGACGGCGGCGGCGGCGGCGGCGGCACACCGGACGAATGACGCCGGCCGCGGCGTTTTTATTCGGGCAGTCTGGCGGCGCCGGACCGCCAGCAGCTCGCCGATCTCTGGTGCTCCAGTTGTCCCGCCGGCGCACCCGACAGACAGGTCTGGAGGACTGAGGCGGTTGGACGCTGAAGGCTCGAACGGTGGTGTGGCGACGTGAGGTAGATCTCAGGTCCGTAGGGGTTGTTCCAAGTTACAGGACAACCAGGCACATCATCACTCCCGGCATGGTCAGTGGGATATATGTAACGTACAAAGTCTGTGGGTAAAATTACAGGAAAAAGGGACGGCCCCACAGACACGTCACTCTCATGGAAATCCCTGAGTTCCGTCCATATTTGGCTGATGCGGCTCCACCAATTCCATCAACGCCACATCAGTGGGCTCTGGCTCTCGGCAAAGACACGCGAACTCTACATCGTTGGCTTGTATTCTACATTCGGCACGCGCGAACACTGCGATAAATAGCGGTGGTCTGATTGTTCCTCGTCCTGCCTAGTTTGGGGCCGTTCTTCTGGTGCCTTGTCTCCTTGAAAGACGTACGTGGTCCGTGGCCGGGGCCGGGGCGGCGACGGGCGCCGGCCCGTCGCCCACCGCAGCCTACCTCCCGCTGCTGGGCGCGCCGTAGCCAGTCGCCACGCCGCCCACCTGGCCGTTGCCGAAGCCGGAGCCGCGCCCGTTGACGAACACCGAGCCCTGGCCGTTGCCGTTGCCGAAGCCGGAGCCGCCGTTGGTCGCCAGCCGGCCGCCGGCGACCGAGGTGATGCCGCTGACGCCGTTGACGCCGCGGACGCCGCTGGCCACCACGCTGGACGTCTGCGACGCGCTGCCGACCACGATGCCGAGGTCCTGCGCGAACTGGCGGCCGTCAAACTCGGCGTCCGTGAACAGCTGCTCGTTCAGCACGTACAGCTGCTCCGGCGAAGGCGCAGTCGAAGTTGTACCACCAGTCGCAGACGAAGTAGATCTGGCTGAAGAGCGTCCCGTTCGGGCACAGGAACGAGTAGCGGATGTTGTTGCTGCACACGTGGAACGCCTGGAAAGGAGGTTCCGGTGAGCCCGGCGTCATCTGAGGCGTGACGCGTGACACGATACGTGGCGAAAGGGATAAGAAGCAAAACTGGTGTGATCGAAATTTGGACCGGGAGCGAAATCTGAAGGACGTTCATACTGCTTCTTACGAGTTTTTGAGTAAATCGCCGGAAAGAATTCTTTTGATGAGTAGGCGTACAGCTGCTCACGCCCACACTACATTGTTCTACCTGCTGAACTGTGACGAAACAAATGGAACATCAAGCGCTTTAGTCTCTAAACATCAACCGTATCGTAACAATAGGTTTCCTAACGGTGCACATGCATCAAGTGTGGTGAAATCCCAAAGTTGCAAATGACGTTGACATCGTCCGCGTGGCAGCGTTACAGAGCCACTCGAAATGACAACGGCTGCCTCTGGATCGCCTGAAATGGCACTCGTTAACACGGACCTACCCGTGATGACAACTGCTGTCACAGGGCAGCCCGGAAGGACACCGGCTGCCAAGGGACCACCCAGGATGACACAGGCACACAGAGGGCTGTTTGAGATGACACCAACTGCCACAGCGCTGTTTTGGGTGACAGGTTGCCACAGGTCGGCCCGGAATGACGCGGGCTATCATAGGTCCGCCCTTGATGACACTGACCAACAATCAAGGGCCGTGCCGGATGATAGCGCTGACACAAGGTCGTCCTGGGTTGCCAAAACTGTTTTTATGGTAGCACGTGCGTTACAAAGGCATAGTTATTAAGCGTGTACAATAAACGGGTGAAATACATACATAAAGCCAAGATTGCGGTTCAGAACGATTATAAACTGAGGATGTCTCCGCTCCGTTCATAAATATATTCCGGATGTACACACACACACACACTACTATATATATACATATATATATATATATATATATATATATATATATATATATGTGTGTGTGTGTGTGTGTGTGTATGTATATATGTATGTATATATACACATATACATATATCATCCATTTGTTGTCATCAGCTACATCGTTCTGAAGTTTGGCATTAACATTACAAAATTCGTTCATATTTTTCGTAGTACTAACTTATGCTGAAAGATTAATCGTAGGTACATCACATTTCCGGTCCAATAATGAAAGTGATAGTCTGGCAGAAGGGGTGTGGTAGATACAGGGCAGGACATCTGCACGAAATGGAAATGCCCAAAATGATTGTCATTGCGTAACATGCGTTGCTGTACCAACCGCCGCTAGACCTTCGCTGGAGGTTGAAAGTCACTGAGGCGAGGGAGACCGTACTCGAATCCGATTCCAATCCATCTCCGCTTGACACTCAGCATCAAAATGACAACCTGAGGACACTAATCAAACAGCTCCAATGGCTAAAACAATGCCGATTGCGTCACTGAGGTGAAACGTCCCCTGCCTGGGGTGCAGGGGGGAGGGGGATGAGCGTGCGACAGCGGCCGACCACAGCTGAGCCCCTGGCCGGCCGGCTGGCCGGGCGGCTGAAATCGCTGTGTTTCACCGCCGGCCGCGCGGCAGTGCTATGGCACCAGAGAGGGTCGAACCGGCGCCATTACGCTGCCCAGGACGGCGTGACCTCAAGGCGAGCTGACCACGCTTCGTCAGCGCAGCGGCCGGTCACGGTTAATGCTCGGAGCAGTCAGATAAATGAACTCGGAGGCCTCGCCAAGCTGCACGGCGCGTCGTCGTTTGTTTCCAAGCCATGAGATATTTCGTTCAAATGAAGTAAACCACCGTTTTGCCCATAAATGACAAATTTCTCCGACCAATGGAACTAAAACGAAGGCTGCCGCAGTCAACACGTGAGAGCAAAACAGTTTTATCTCGTGCGCGTCATCTGGCTCGCACTCCGCTGTGAAACTGCGTCGAAGAAAACAGTTCATCATCCTGACTTGAACTATTCACCACTGAAGGTCTGTTAGCGTAAACGGTGGCTGTTAACGTTTGATGCGCGCAAGTCGCGAGGCGAACGTATTTAATAGCCTCATCAGCGGAACAGGCGTCGATTCAGTTCCAGCCGGATACGCCGTCACAGACATTTGCGAAAGCACCCATTAGCTACCAGCGTTTATTAGGCCTTTAACTGTTGGACTGCCATTGGATTTGTAATTGTTATCGGTAATGGGACTATTTTATATTGTTAAACGACTGCGAAAACTTAACTTTCAAGCTCAATAGTGCGCCTGCTGGTTCAGACACGAACATCTCTGCAATTGTTTCCCCAAATCCACAACCTGTAACGTTTCATAACATGGTAGGACATAAATTGCATAGGTGCATTACATTTCGTGAACTTTAAAATTTCCAATATTTCGTAATTCTTATCGGTACAGCCCATCGCCATACCTGTTGTCGTTTTCTGCCGGCTGCCGTATTTGTGGTAGGTAAAGGCGGTTCGAAAAAGTTGGGCATATCAGATATATCCGAAATGTGCCGACTACCGGCTGCAGTTGGTAATGCTGCTGTATTCCTAACTTTGTGACAAAATAACATTTTACCTATAATGAAGGTTTGTAGGAACTGGCTTTAAAAGACATCTTTTTTCGCCGATAATTCCAAAGCTCCTCCCAGCTCATGGCGTTACGGCCGAAGTTCCTCAGGCTGTCGCTGTACCCCATCCAACTCTCGGTCCCCTGCCCCTGTTTCTGTCCTCTGTTCTTGTCTCTTGCCTATCCGCGCTCCTACACCTTCAACCCTGCCCCTATCCCTGCCTCGGTCGTTGTTTCCGTCCCGCCCCTGTCCGTGTCTGGGTCCCTGTCCCTCTCCCTGCCCCTGTCTCAGTGTCAGTCTTTGCCTCCAGCCTTGGCTCTGCATCCGTCTGTGTCTTCGTCCTCGTCCTTGTCCTTGTCACTGGGTCCCTGTCGGCGGTAACCAGTCACCATCCCTGTTACTGGGTCCCTGTTGGCGGTGACCAGTCACCGTCACTGTGGCTAGGTCCCTGTCGGCGGTGACCAGTGCGACGCAGATGGTGCGCCAAATGTCGCCGCCAGCCGTCACGGCCTGGCGGCAGACGGCGGCCAATACAGCCGCGGGCGCACGCCGTTAGCCAACGCCCGCTGACGACACAGACTACACCCGGCCGGCAGCGCGCGCCGCCGACAATGGGCAGACAGGCGCCCAGCGGGGAGGACACCTCACAGGAAACCCTGCCAGTGTGGCAGGAGAGGACCAGAACAGGAACAGGCATCATTTGCATGGGACGTGGAGAATCGTAGGCTTCGTTCGAAGTGAGGGACCACACAGGAGTCAAACGGAATGAATACCGAAAACGCTCAGAAAGGAGCAGGAGCGGGTGGACATAACTGCAGGGCGGAATTACGCAAACATTTTCCAGCCAACAGTGGAACAACACACTGCGATCACGACGCATGTCTCTCCAAGACAGGTGTTGACGGTTTGTGCATATTTCAAGTGACAACGAACTGCGTAAACCCCATGATTTTCTACCGCCGTCGGTAACGAAAATGACTCTAACAATTAAATTTGCGACACAACACCAGCTGCTGGCCGAGGCAGTTTAAAACCCCGCAATTAGTGCTCAGTTTTAGAATGGTCCAAGCTTCTCCGATAATTTGGCATTTAACATAAAAGTGTGCTAATTTGCTTCGGACCCCAGGAATCTGAGGACCAAAAGCAGGCGTCGGGCTCTTTAATGAACATACTTTCCAGCGTTGAAAAGCGCTCCGCCCCTGACATGTCCGTTCGTCCGTCCGTCCATCCATTTTACGAAACGCATCTCCAGCGTAGCCAAGCGCAGAGCCACGTCGTCGTCGAAGAAACGTCTGCGACCTTGGTTAATAATTTGGCCGACTGGCGGCCGTCAGGCAACCGCGTCAGTCGCGGCATGAATCGCTTTGTATTGGAATGCCGTGTTCCTCCGCAATGCCTGGCTGATCTGAAGTAAAGACGGAGTCGTCCTCGTCGCGGCACAGGTCGTAGTCCGACCGGTTTGCACGCCTCACTGTCCAGTATGTCTGGCTTTCTGGCCGGTCTGGCGGTATCCTTTTAACGAAGGGACAACAGAGAGCAAACCTAACGGACAGGGGTCACTGCGGGTTGTGGGTGGGTAACCGTCACTGTGGGTCACCACAGAACGTCACCAGCAACTGCGTCAGTAGCACTTCTCCTTTGGGACGGACAGGTCAGTCGTCCAAATGCCATTGTGGAACAGCACAGCAGCTGACCGGCGTCTGGTTCCCAGTGACGACGGCCTGATGTCTGTATGAAGTGTGGCGACAGGCCAGCGTCACCAGCAGAATCAGAACGGATGTAACGCCGCACTACGACCGGTTTAGTACGGCAGTCATGCCCGGTGACCCTACGTCCCCCATACCGGGACTCATCACTGACCGCAGAGTGGCCTTCACGCCATCGAGCCCCGTGATCAAACATGCATCCGTGACGTTTGGAGTGACCCACTCGAGGTGGAGCCCGCCGGGACTGTTGAAAGCTTCGGGTAGGTTCCCGGGACTGTGGAACGTCCCGGAGGGCTTCACAGGGATTGTGGGACGTCCCAGAGAGTCTAACAGGGACTGTGGAACGTCCCCGAGGGTCTCACAGGGGTTGTGGAACGTCCTGGAGAGCCTCAGGGACTCTGGAGCGTCCTAGAGAACCTCACAGGTACATCCAGAGGGCCCCAGGGACTGTGGGACGTCCCAGAGAGCCTCTCGAGACTGTGGGACGTCCCGGGACGCCACGACCCTCCGTCTCCGACGGCCGGCAGCAAGGTCAGAACTCGGGGTGACCTAGTGCACGCTTCACGCCCGGCAGTTCAGAAAATCACCACCCCATGTTGTCATCCCGCCATTAGGCCCTGCTGAACTGACCATGTGTGGGATTGTCGCCACGCATGGCTACAGGGATGACACGACGACACAGGATGGGTCCTGAATCGGTCACGGCGACAGACACCAAGCGGAACACGCCACGGGCCAGTCGACCAAAACAGCCCGCGTCACATTTGAAGATGCCAGATAGAAAGCTGGCTCGGTAAAGCGAAACTATGACATCAGTGTTCCTGTAACGCCGAGAAGTGAGTCGTGATCGGAAGGATTTCAAGACGAGCAACCCACCGAGCCGTGATTCTTATTTCTGGCCCGATAGGTACTGGATATGCTGGGTAATACAAACAAATCGTCCGTTTTCTGTATCGGAGAAGCAAAATAGTAGTACGCTAATACGATCTAGTTGAGAAGATAAACCTACTGAGTCGGATGCAGACATGGAGCACCGATGAGCATTGCGCTTTGTGTGCAAAGACATGTCTGAATCACGCCGCAAACGCACACGTTTGTTTTTGCTTCACTGTCGGCTTTGGCGGACTTACAATGTGACGTTTCTTGGACGATCTATCTCTTGAGTTGTTTTACGTTCAGAGGTTCATTGTCTGAAAGCTTTCCTTTGCTAACGTCAACGTGCGTTTTGGAATTAAGAATGACTGAGCAGGAAAAGTTGCTCGTGGATCAACTTGCCACCATTACAGCGAAATATGCCATTGATCTGGGCGAAGAACTGAAACATTCGTCGAATCGCCAGAAAATTTAGTGCGAAGTATTACGACCCGAACTATCCAGCTTAATGACCATGTGCGGAACCACCAGAGTATTTATGACTGTTGTAACAAAGGAAAACAAGAGAAAACTGTTGCTGAATGGCCTGACCATTTATCTTGGACGTAACTTCCAAGTATTTACACTGTTGAAACATATGAAAACAAGACAAAACTGCTGCTGAAAGTTTCAGCAATAGCTTCTGAATCGTTATTGTTTGATGCTTCGGATTGTTTTCGCGCTGGCGTCGAGGGAGAGAGAACTTTACTTTAACCTGAGTTGTTCAAAATATCTCGTTCAATCCAATAAGGTCCCGACAGGTTTCATTAGCTTCCTCTAGCAATTGTCCCTGCAAAGGGGTTGTCGCTAAATCCAATACCGATCAAGTGAAGGGGTAGATCCAGACCTAAAAACCGATTTTCCCTGGCGCTTAACAAAATTAGCCAGTAAATTCAATTAATGGCACAAAACTGGGCCGGGAAATGGTTACCTAAATCAGCATCCACCCCTTCACTGCAAGTGAGGCGTCGTACATCGGAATGGGAACCATGATCTCGCCTGTCTTGCCTGCTGTTCGACAGAATCAAGCGACATGATCCAATAACGCTGCTTCCTTGCAAGCCCCACGGCTCCTCATTCAGGATCGCCGTTCTCCACAGCTGCTGACTATTATTTCACCTGCCTGCGACCTCCCCCTGCGCCTTCGCCACAGCCGGTTCGCAGGCGAGGGGTCTGGAGCGGGAGGCCCAGCAGGGGAGGGGTTTGATCGGGAGGCTCAGCAGGGGAGGGGTTTGATCGGGAGGCTCAATAGGGCCGGGGTCTCGAACGGGAGGCTCAGCAGGGGAAGGGGTCTGGAGCGGGAGGCTCAGCAGGGAAGGGGTTTGATCGGGAGGCTCAATAGGGCCGGGGTCTGGAACGGGAGGCTCAGCAGGGGAAGGGGTCTGGAGCGGGAGGCTCAGCAGGGGAAGGGGTTTGGTCGGGAGGCTCAGCAGGGGAGGGGTCTGGAGCGGGAGGTTCAGCAGGGGAAGGGGTTTGATCGGGAGGCTCAGCAGGGGAGGGGTTTGATCGGGAGTCTCAGCAGGGCCGCGGTCTGGAGCGGGAGGCTCGGCAGGGGGAGTGGATTTGGAGTGGGAGTCTCCGCGCCTGTCCGTGCCCGGCAGGTGGCGGATGGACGCCGCCCAGCGCCCGCCAGCACTCTCTCGCTGTCGCCGCCGCCGTCGAAATCGAAAGTGCCCGGCGCGCGCTGGCCCGCCAGCGCGGCGTCACCTGGGTGACGCGCCCGGCTAACGGCCGCACTGCAACCGGGTCGGTTACGTCACGACTGCAGGCGGCCGCCGGCGGGCACTGCAGGACTGTGACATCATGGACAGCTGGTGCACTGGTTACCCAGACCGAGAACTGGGCAGCCTCACGCGAACATTCGGGACAGCCACAAAGCCATGCTCGGGACGCCCAGACACGCTCAGGACACCCAGACAGTCGGACACAGGACGCTGACACACTCGGAGTTCTCAGACTCAGACTGATGACATCCATCCCAGGCACCCACGCCAGAGCACCCAGACACGGACAACCGCACTCTCGGACTCGGGAACCGCAGATACGCAGAGCAGTTCTCAGACATCCAGATCTCACAGCGGCAGATACGCGGCACATCTTCCCCTTCCAATGCTGCCAGGTTTAACATCGAAAGAGTTATGCGCTTGCACGGACCATGGGCGACTGACGAGTACTTTCAAATTATTTTCGAAACGTGACCGATTCGGATAATTTCAGCACGGTTTTCACACTCACGACCACAGGCGACCGCCGGGAGGTCACTCACCTGGCACTGGGCCTGCGGGTCGGCGTAGTAGCCGCCGTTGATCCGCCCGTCGCACGAGAAGCCGGTGTCGGGCACCTCGGCGTAGATGGGGAAGTCCTGGCCCGGCACGCCCTCCAGCGCGTCGTCCAGGGTCTGGCCCGCCACCAGGGTGCAGCCCAAGCACTGCCAGCAGCAGGTCAGGCAGGTCAGACGGGTCAGTCAGTCAGGTCGCGGCCGCCTGGCTGGGAAGCGTCGCGTCCCCTCAGTCCTCTTGCGCCGCGGTCTCCCTCGCCGGAGCGGTGTCGGTGTCGTCCGGACTCGAACCGGGGACCTCCGGCAAGGCGGCGAGCATTGAGCGTGTGAATCTTCACCTCAGAGCATCCTCACGCGGACAGTGGAGCCGCAGTGGCACCGTTACACGCCCCGCAGTCACGCAGCGGATCGGGTACTCTCCCTTGCCAGGATGAACGCAGTACAAACTGCCACAGCAAAACCTAACAATGTAATGATGTCTGACAGAAAAGGATCTGAAACAGAAAGCACCACTGCATAAGATGGTCTGGAGTAGCCGGGAGCAGATGATCATGAACGGGAAACTGGCATCTGAAGCCAAAGATCAGACGCGATTCGACGGGCTTCCCTTAACCTAAACGGGCTCCATATATCTACACAACGGACGGAGTCACCCGCCCGTTAATCAGACCCACTCGTCACACGCAGGCGCTGTAATAGTTTTGATCTACCAGCGAGAGCGCGTCCCGTACAGTTTTATGGTCATGGTGACAGTGGAATCGGTCCGATGGACCTTTGCTTCGCTTCTTTGACTACTGAGATGATCGCATTGAAGTCACTTAGTGTCTGTATTTTTGTCCGTCTCCGTTCCCTCTTCATCTCCTCGCTACACATTGGGTTCAGTGTACCTCGAAAGATAATAAAACTAATGGCTGCGTAACGATAGCCGTAAAACTTTCACGATGGAGTTTATCAGGAGTCTCCTGCAATATTTCACCTGGTCAGATGTCAATGAACATTAACCCACTAAAATGAAAGGTGTTGTAAAGCAGAACTACTAATACCAATGTGCGAAGTATGGTATCGCATAACACGTGCCATCTCGCAGCAGAGCACATTTTTATTTTATACGTTAAATATGATTTTTTTTAATAAACAGCATTCCGAATTAATATGACCTAGCACATTTCAGAGGATAGAGTAAGTTTTCCAAAATATTAAACACAAACGAAAACAGAAGACTTAATGCAGTAGCCATGGCTTTAATCGGCTCTTGGACGTTCGGCATCATTAGAAAATGAAGTAATCTTTATGCCAGAAGAAACGTGTTGAAAACGAAAAAAATACCCATACTTAAGTGACAACAAAAGGTGAAAAGTATACACATGCAAATACATGCTATATATATATGCGAATGTATAATATCAGCTTGTCCTTTCTTGCTTCAGCACAGAATTAGCTTCCGACAGTTTCCACGAGTTTCTGCGAACAATAATCTTTCGCAAAACTTGATGACAAGTGCTGTTCACGGTGCGTCCGGTGCAATGGCCTACAATGGAAGCCTACACATCGCACATCTAGGTACATCTCGCACTTGTTAGACGGAATCTAATCACTTTTGAAACATTTGCGAACACATTAATCCAGCCTTTTGCTAAAATTAGGCATAGGCTGTTCATTTAGTTGACAATATGTTAAATACTCCTCAGTTCAGCGTATACCAAATCTCATTACTTTCGCTTTTGGATGAGGAGCCCGATCACTTTCGCACTAAATACTGCGTCATCAGATTTCTTTGATTCACATGTGCTCCCATGCTCAACTCTCAACGCTCCAAACCTACCTTCAGAGTTTCTGCAGCCGCCCACTCGGGACACACAGACAAGCAGAACCGCGGTTCAAGGCAAGAAGCTGCGGATGAACCAATGGGAAACTATAGGCTGGCCGAGCCAAGGTTTTAGTGGTCTTTATTGTGTTCGGCGCGCTGAAACCTCCTGGTTCAAGTTGATTTTGAAAATAGCTATTAACATGTCGCACCACAAGCAGGCCAAGCTCAAAGAGAGAAACAGGCAAATGGGTCCAAAAGGGAACAGTCGTCTTGATCTTTCGTTCCTTCTATTTTCGTTTTCGTTTCTCTGTCGTATAAATACAGAACATATTTATGCAGGTTTTATTAGTTTCGCGAAAAGATGAAAACAATGTAATGTTTCGGCACTGCTTAGAATGGGAAGTATTTCTACTTTTCTGCGCAAAAGTGATGCACTTTCTTCCTTCCCGTAATTTTTCAAAAGTCATGCTTTAATTTCGGGTCAATGTTAGCATGTGATGAGTGGATATAATCTGCCATGAATGCTGACTGGAAAATGCATATCTAAAAAAGGAGATATTTCCCTTTTTGTCCAATTTTTGCTGGAATTAAGTCATTCTGCGTTGTACTTGTGCTGTGTTATATGTGCAAAGGCTAGTGATTTGGCCTGAAGTGGTTTGAATTTGCAAAGGTTAGTGATCTGATGTCCACAAAACATATGTGCACTTTTTCCAAGGAAACTGCAATTCTTGGAAATATAACTTTGAATCCATTTTAGAGGAAGAAGGGCAACGGATAAAGAAGACCGTGGTTCATGTCCGTTACTGGATAAATTTATGATTTGCAACATGTAAACATTCCTGGTCGATTGCAAACCGTCGGTCTCAATGAACTGAAACATACCAAACAACGGATCAACATGTGTTGCAAGGCGATAACTGCACCGCCTTAACAATCATTTGTACCTTACCTTTGATGCGACACATTGCTTTATCAAGCGATAATTTCCACCAGTATGTTCGGATCCAATTCAAATCTCAGCCGACATGATGTAGCTTATATTAGCATGTCCTAAGAGTTGTAAAGGATTTAAGCCACAGTGAATGCGCTCAGAACATGTGATATGACGTGAAATACAACATAGCTTCGATCTGAAATAAGTGTGCCCTTCTTATCGCGCAATATAAATATTTTGCTATTCTAGTTTTGTTGAACACTAAGTCTGGAATGTAAACGTGTCCAGTCAAAAACTGCATTACTTTGCGGAAACTGTCAAGCATGTTTGAACGTGAGTAGCATGGTTCGTTGTAAGCAAAGTAGGCATAAGTCCAGGTGCATCTGAAATATCTAGTACAGATCCCGGCCTGTGAAGCTGGTCACTTCGCGTTATCCAATGCTGTTGATTTAGGATTCCTGTTCCGGTCCGTTCACATGGTAGAACCTGGTTTAGCATAACACGGTACCTCGTCTGGCCTCATGTGATCCCACGTCACCGTATCTGATGGGCCCCATTCATTACCCAGACCATTCGAGAGGCCTGATCATTTCAAACTACCCAAATGGCGAGACATGAATTTTACTCACTCAGTGAGGTTATGTATGGTTACACAAGCGTAACAGTTTTAATAGTTGATGAGACAATCGGCGTTTTCAAAAGGCCAGGAACGGCGATGGGGAATTCACAACCACCTGTTGAACCCGACGCAAACAATGATTCAGACCGTATGACTTGCAAACGTGAGGGTCATACATGGGGAGACGGATTCGAACTCTGACCGCTTATTCACCCCAACATAACGGGTAATCAGCACGATTTTTTCATTGCTGTAAATCCATTGAAAGGCCCTTGTAGCCAAGAATGTTGTACAGGGTGTCCATAAAGTCTCTTTACAATTTTAAAAATTCATTACAAAGGCAGTTGATAAGTTATCTTAACCAGATTTCTTGTTTTAATCAGTGTTTATTAAAGTTTGTGATCACGTTGAAATTTTGTGTTTCAGGTATTCTGTTGGTGGACGGGGTGCTGTTAAATGGAACCCTAAAAAATGGCTACTCCTCAAGAGAAGGCACAATGTGAACCACGGTTTATTGAGACAAAATCGGATGTGCAGACTCAACGAAACTATCTACCAGATATCACTCCCTTGGACTTCTTTCCATGGGGTTATGTGAAAGATATCGTATATCGAATAAATATACGGGACATTACTGACTTGAAGCAAAGGATTTCTGATGCCATTGCCACCATTGATGAGGCTATGCTACAGCGAACATGGCAAGAAATCGAGTACCGTCTTGATGTGCTTCGTGCAACTTATGGTGCCCATATAGAGGTGTATTAAATGAGGTAAAAAAACTTTGACAACCACTGATTACATTAGAACAAATCTAGTTAGGAAATCTTGTCAACTGCCTTCGTAATAAATTTTTAAAATTGTAAAGAGACTTTATGCACACCCTGTATATCTACCCCGTGCGAAGAGTAGTTTATTTTCATCCCATTGCCTATCCACGCACTGATATATTTAGCCTTTTGCTTTCAGCTTTGCTTTCGCTTGCCGCCATAAACAGTTTCTAGACCGCTGCACATTTATCCAGAAGAACAAGTGAAATTAAACACAGTGCTGGCAGTTCTTTGCCAGTTTCCAAGCAAAGACTGCACCAAATGCAAGTTTTCGTTTTTTTCATCACAAGTTTTGCTACTAGCTCGTCAGAATCCTTCCACATTTAAATTGTTGCCACATTCACGCTTCATCGTTAATGCAAAGACAAGTGTAAAGTTGCGCTGTTGAGGCCATTGTAGTTTTTCCAGTACCATTGCTCGTAAATCTGAACTTGCATCTTTTCAGGATATTAAAAAAACTGGCATGTATCAGTTTGTGGCAAATTGTCCACAGACGTCAATAAATGCCAACCAACCGTCAGTTCCCCCAGCACGGTCACTCTTCCTCGCCGTAGCCAACAACAGTGCGAAATTTGCCGTCTCAGTGCCATTAGCACGGCGTCGAACGAGGGCGCAGAAACCGTCGTCCGTCCCCGTCTTCCATCCTCACCGTATAACAGCACGGCGAAGCTCTTCATGGTCCGTTTCCGTCCGAGGCGCGCGTCAGCCGGCAGCCACCCAACACGCACTGTCGACTCGGCCGTCGCCGCCACCTGTTATATATCCCGTCACCGGCCGGCGGCCGCCCCGGCGACGCAGCCCCGGGCAGCCCGCGGCCGCCCGCAGAGCCGCAGCCTAGGGCGCCGGGCCGACCGCGGAGGAGCCTCTGCCGCAGGAAGGCAGCGTTAAAGGTCGCCGGTGGTTCAGCGACGCGGTCGGTCCGCTGGTAGACCTTTTGGTTCTCGTGCTGCTTCGGCGATGTCGTGCCGATGATTCAGAAGTGGGCGAATCGTTCGTTTAGTTTCCCTTTTGATGTCAGGAGGGGCGCTGCGCTGAGCTCTTCGATCAGTAGGGAGCTGAACGCCCCGACATACTTCTCCTTCACGATTATGCAACGGACATCAGACCGCCCGTCTGAATCGTACGGCATTGGCTGTCCAGCACGTCAGTAAGTCGGTCACGGTGTTATGTCTCCAGTAATCACAGTCAACTGTTTCCCACGTCCTATTGCCGCCCGGTTAACGCCGACGTCTTCGCATCCCCGGCCATTGCCAAACAGAGACGACTTCTCACCGCAGAATGGCCGACAGTCCCATTACGACGAATCGCGTTTTACCGCAGGTGATGTGACGCTCCTGATGGTCTTATGGCAATCTTCACGTCTTATCACTTAAATGATGTAAACTGACTCATTTTAGTTGGACATTAGATGGCAATGAATGGTAAGAAAAAATGCCTGTTAGGGTGTTCACATTTTACCTTCAGAAGCATATCATCAGCATAATGTTTTCGAGAGATTATTTCTTTTTCGTCGTATGTAACAACTTGGCGATATGACTCAGAGTGACGTAAGTTACGCTTATGTACGTTTGTCTCGCTCAGTAGGATAGTTATCGAATAGTCCGATTTGTTGAGTCGCAAAACTAAAAAATGCCATAACAGGAAAAAGAAAACCGATATGTATTGTTATCAGGAAGCGATACGCCTCTCAAAAGGGGTATGATGCGTTTGATTTGTCTCTTCCGGTTGCAAGGTATTCAGTTATGTTTTGTGGCAAATCTGCGTGATTACTGGGCGTCTGCTTTCTTTTTGGCTTCTCCATCTTATTTTCAGAACAACAAAGCCCAAAACAAAAAACGCATTTGAAATGTCCTCGTAGCAAAACTGTCTTTCTTTTGCCTTAAAACTGTCAAAAGGCAATTTTGAGCCAAATAAGCAATGACATGATCATCGTAAGTCTGGCCATAATATCGTCATCACTTGATCTGTAAATGAGGCTTTCATGCACAGGCTGCGTTTTTTATACATGTCCTCTCACATGGCAATGGCACATCGTTTGCAAGGAAACCATCAGAGATTCAGCGATGTCATAAATATTTTGACCCCAACAACCAGCTGTCGTTTGATGGCTTCTCTCCCATATCAATGCGGGTTGTTTTATGGGAGAGCTGTCCCTCAAGCCGTTATATGTTATACAACAGGTATATAATGACGGTTTTATGAAATTCTATGACAAAAATGTTTCACCAAAACTTCATATTTTTATAAAATGAGAACGAATGAGAAAATGGCATATGGAAACATTCACTGCTCTATTTTTACGATGTTCTGCAGAAGTCACAGTAACGCGTTTTTCCTTTTACACTTGCACTCTATGAGTTAATCAAACAAAGTCGAACATTTATGAATACATTTTCAATTTCTTTTTCAATAATGTTAAAATTTGGCTCTGACTGACACTAAAGCTGAACACATCCACGATGACATATTTGTCGTCTTGCCTTCCTTTCAGTGCACGTGCCACGCGTTTTTGTACCCACATAATGCTGCATGATTGACTTTCTTTGAGGCAATACTCAGTCCATTCGGCCGTGGGTCGCCAAAAAATGCTATGGTGATCGGAAATACAATGAAGATGGCAAGTGCCCTTGTTCACAAAACGGCTGTCGAGTTTCTATTCACGCGAGCTCCGGTTCATTGCAATGATATTCATCCGGCGTCTGAAGCCGACATATTGCCCTTTTTTAAATAGCCCATGCAAGGAAGAGTACGAACAGACTTTAGGCGGATACTGGAGGAAAGAAGCGGCTGCACGTTGTTGTAGCTGAGAAGATACACCTGCGTGCTTGATATCGTGTTGGAAACGAGAGTGATGTCCAGCGAACATGGTCTGTTTTCAAAAGACGTCCCATAAAATCATGTAGTTTTTAAACATTGCAGCATACGACCCACCAGCACGAAATTTCCTAATCACTATGGCATTAGCAAATTTGGTGACGAAATCATTTTCGGATTGGCTGGACCCTTGGCTGCCAAGGCAGCTTATAATAATTGCGGCAATTTTGAATGTGAAATGGTTATTTAAGGACCAAGGTGCTCCTTATAAGTTTATTTGGCTGCGAATTTCCTCAACGACTAAGACTGGCAAATTATCTTATTTTTCGGATAATCTGTGAAGAAACGAGAAGGGTTTGACAAACGGATGGATTACGTCAGAGTCGCGCCAAAATACCGCAGTGTTTTGCATGGACTTAAGTCACAAAACAACGGAATTCACGTTAATTTGGCCGTCCATCGGGACAGACCTGTTTTGGTTACATAGGATTGAAGACTCTACACCTCATTGCCTGTTCCAAGTCGTTGCGAACTCGGAGTAGTTAGACTAAATTAATATCGAAAACTTAGGAAACGGCCTTTTCGCCTTTTCACCGCTTACGCATGTCACATGTCTGGAATGTGAGGAACGCCACGCAACGGCCCGTTCAGTTCCTGCTGCAACAAAGAGCCTCCGAGCCGATCCGACCTGTGGTTGCCTGGTAAAGCAGCCGGAGCCGTGACGATGTTTTGCACTGCTCGGTTCTCTTGTTGGTGAAAGGTACGCCGACCGCGAACCGCCGCGCGATAAAATTCGGCAGATTCGTCGAAGACATACGTGACCTTTCGAATACTGCGCATGTCCCAATCTTTCCTTTTGGATACTGGGTTTGAGACCTCTTTTTTGTGGCGATACGAACGTTGGATTCTGGATTTCGCGTTGAAAGCTTCAAGCGTTAAAACGTCGATTTTGCTATTTTAGCCAGCTGCACGTAAAGGGTGTTAAGGGCTCTTGCGCACGCATCATATTGTAAGAGTTTGTGTCGTTTGCTTGGTAGCGATGTTCCATTTTAGTCGGGTCGTCGGGAAGTCTCACAGTCTTTGGAACGACTTTGAAACAAAAGAGGAACATTCAGCAATCGATCAAAAGATGTCCATTGTATAAGAAAGAAAATTACATGTTATGGGCTGCGCGTCTCGCAGAGTTGGTGACGGAATTAAGTCAGCGGCTGGAGCGAGAAAAATGGTTACCTTTTTTTTTTAACTTGTGTAAGCTTATGAGGAGACTTCGAAAGATGGATAACGGTAGAACAGCGACAAAGTGCGATGGATAGTGGTCGTCAGAGAACGGGGTTCACGTTGGTGTGATTTTTCACATTAAGTCTAATGCCTCTGCACTCATAGGATATCGTATGTAGGCTTGTGTATAGGCGTTAGGGGTTCAAAACGTAAGTCTATAGACTGCCTGCAAGCAGGCGCCAAAACCGCGACTCACACACATGCAATTCCTGAAACCATCGGAAGGCGGTACACTGAACTACACCCCGTTGCCTGTTCCAGGCCTCTACAATCTAGAAATCATCAGAACCGCACCCAGTCCCTGCAAGCGCTAACAAACGGCATTTTCGCGAAGGCATTGCTATATATGTTTATATACATATATATATATATATATATATATATATATATATATATATATATATATATATAGGTTCCGGCGATACTTCTGCTTCCGTCCGTAAGCTCCTTACGGACTGGATATATATATATATATATATATATATATATATATATATATATATACATACATATATATAAACCATTTCGAAAGACAAAAAAGTAACAGAGCTTTCAGCTTTATTCTCACCTTCATCAGGAAAAAGAAAGCAAATATATCAATGGGCAAAACGTCGATTACTGCTTCGAAATAGTCTAGTTCCATGACCATCTTTGTTCTATGTGAAGGCATCCTACATACATGCATACATGCGCGCCCACGTGCACATAAACAAACACACACACACACACACACATACACACACACACACATATATATATATATATATATATATATATATATATATATATATATCGTTTCATACATTTCTCGTCCGCAATAATTTTCGTGTTGAAAATGGCCCTACCACCTCGCAATACGCGCTGACACCCGCATGAGGAAAATCAATAAAAGTACCGGTCGCGTGAAACCTTTCGAAAAAGCAAACAAGACGGTACTTGAAAACAAATATGACAAAACGGAGGCCTCCCTCAGTTTTGAAACAGCGAATGACGACAATCATCCGGGACTGAGCGAACGACTTCGGTGCCTGGTTCGACTGAAAATGTACGGGAAGACGTCTCAGTTGAATCTGACGGTACTGACAAAGGCCAACAGACGCAGGACAAACAGGAAATCGCCGGACCATGGCCTGCTGTCCTGGGACAGACCGTAGAACCATGGTCTGTTGTCCAGGCACTGGGAGGTCCCGGGTTATGGTCTGTTGTAGGGGTACAGACAGGTACCTGACCATGGTCTCCTGTCCACGGGCAGGGAGGTCCCTTGGTATGGTCTGTTGTCCAGGGACAGGGAGATCTCTGGCTATGGTCTGCTGTCCATGGACAGGGACAGCAGACTTCCTTGTCTCTAGACAGCATACCCGGGATATGATCTGCTGTCCAGGGACAGGGTGTGGTCTGCTGTCTAGAGACAGGGAAGTCCCTGGGTATGGTCCAGGGACAAGGAGGTTTTAAGGCGTGGTCTGCTCTCTAGGGACAGGAAAGTCCCTGGGTATGTATGCTCCAGGGACAGGGAGGCCCAGGCGGGCCAGGGGGAGGTCGGGTGGTCCGGGAGGGAGCGCGTGTGGTCGCTGCCGCCGGCCGCCGGTCGGCCGAATCATTGAGCAACAGACCGCTTCGTCCACTGTCAAGACGGAGTCGGTCCGGGGGGAGTCGGCTGCGCGGGGGGTGGCGGCTCCGGCTCCATCACCTGGAGCCCAGCTGTCGTCGGCTGGCGCAGGCGGTGCCGGTCATGGCGATCCAGAGTGAGGCAACTCCTCCCGCCATGCCGCGGCCTCTCCGAGAGGCAGGCACGTGCAGTGTCTCATCCGAGCTCGCGCGGGATCAGTGGAGTCCGCCGGGGTTCCGGGATTACGTGGGGTCTCCAATGCTCACTTGGCAGACTGATACCTTTGAATGTCGTGTTGGAGACTTCAGAGTCAGTGAGCTCCCGAGGGAATGATGTGTGTTCACCCTGAATCTATTTAGCAAAGCTGCGCCCTGTCCGTTGGTGTCGTTCTCGGGTCAACGGCATGGACATGCGTCATTTTGTGCTCAATTTCATTATGCCAGTGGTTTCGACGTATTACTGATCTGGGAACGAATCAGCTGCATCTGATCCAACGTTGTAATAAAAAAATATCTCTGTCAGCACCAAACAGTCACTCAAAAGGCTAACATAGTGTGTGAACAGCCGGTTGTCGAAGCTTTGGCAAATCCATCCGTTTTTATCACCACACTCCACCATGTATCTGTTATAAATACGATTTAATTCAAATGGTGATATCACCGTGATCATGAGGTTCCTATATGTCTACGCGTAATCGACCAGTGGACGATATTGAACAATGTCGCGGTACTAGATTGTTTCGTGCGCAACTTTCCTGCAAGTGATTGGAGTTCGTGGCGTCCCGCACCTGTTGCTGTATTGGAACGACTTGACTTGAGCAAGACGCAGCGTCCCTGTACTCAAACATGCCACTGGAGCTGATCATGGAATTGCTCCAGGTTCGAAGGCGGCGAGTTCCATCACACCGCACGACTCTGTGCTTTACTGTGACTAAGGTGCGTCTGCGCTGTGAGCTCACCCGCCTCGTACCGCCACGGTGACGAGGCGCGGTGGACTCTGGCAGGCTCTGCAAGGGGAGGCGGAAGTCACCAAGTCCCGACGCGACTCGACGGTGGTTATCAGCGCCGATAAGATAGCCGCCGGCAAGACGCCGGGCGGCCCGGCCGTGCCCAGTTACGCCGCGCCAGCCGCCGTCGCCGCCGCCGCGGCGCCCGGCCGTCGTTTCCGACGCCACTGCGTTAGGCGCGCTCGGCGGCCTTGGCGCTCATCAGGCGCGCTGGGGAGAGCTCGCGCCGCCGCGTCGCCGCCGGCAGAGCGCCGATTGGGCAACGCCGCGCCGCCGGCGCTGCCGGAGCCATGGCCGGGAAGCTCAGTCAGCCGTCTCCGGCGGCCGACCCCGGCGGGGAGATCCAGGTACGTGGCGGCGCCGGCCGAGGCCGCGGACGCTGCCGATTAGTACCGCCCCCGCCCCGCCCCCGCCCCCGCCCGCCGGCCGCCGGCTGCCTGACGTTCGTCGGGGGAGGACGTGCCGTTCTGCTGAATCCGTCCGTTCAGGAGCAACACTCAGGGGCTCGGCCGGGAGCCATCAGCGTCTGCTGGGCGGCCGCAACCCCGCCCAGCTCTAGTCCAGGAACGTCCTGCAGTTCTGCCCACTGTGTCGTGCAGGAACTGCGAGACGCTTGTGGTTCTGCTCAACAGTGTCCCGCAGTTTTGTTCCGCTGCGTACCACCGCTCTGTCCCACAGTGCCCCAAAGTTAAATTCCTCAGAAGCTGGGTCCCGATGTGTCCCGGAGCTTTGTACTTAGTGTCCCGCAAATCTGTCCCACTTTCATGGCTGGATATTTCCAGATATTATTGGTGGTACGGGGTGAGACACTCATAGAATTTCAGACCGTTTCTTTCCAGTCACTGCGATAGGCCAGATGTTAATAGGCTCACTGGAAGGGGGTCTTTTTGTGCCCCCCACTTGTTTTTCTTGAGAATCTGCAGAACAGATCGTAGCTGGTTACTGCTACTCTGTGACATTTATGGCAATGGAATAACATAATGTCGAATGGCGCAGGAAGATCGAAAATCGGCAGAAAAAAATCGAAGTTTCAAGCATTTGAAGTCAAACATGTTCCTGACAAATGGGAACTTTGTGAAAGGACTAGCGTTCTACCTAAGATTACCGTTTGAACACAGTCAGGCGACGTCATTCGGACATAAGTGATGGATGTACCAAGGCCAAAGCTGGAGTCAATAAAGGTCAAGGTCATCAAAAGTCAAGGTCAAACAGCTTGTGGTCAGATCCAGATTTGCTTTGCAACATGTCGGTTTGTATGAAATATGCATTCAAAGACCCTAATAAAAACGTGCGTGCACACACTGACACGCTTACATATACCAGGATTAATGCTGGTCAAGGTCGCCAAAGGACAAGATCAAATATATTGTGACCTGGTCCAGATTTGCTTTGCGACATGTCGATTTGTATGAAATATGCATTCAAAGACCCTAATAAACACACGTTTGGCGCATTGATACTCATATGTATACACATAGATACATATCTATACATATTATACATATGTATACATATGATACATATGCATATATATATATATATACATCATATATATATATATATATATATATATATATAATGTATATAATATAATAATATATAATGTATATATTATTATATAAATATATATACATTATATAAATATATATAATGTATATAATATAATATATATATATAATGTATATAATAATATATATATTATATATATATATGTATATATATAATATACATATATATATGTATATTATATATAATATACATATATATATAATATATGTATATTATATATATATATATATATAATATACATAACTTTTACGTTTTACAGCGCTCAAACCGTGTGATTGGGTTCATTATAACCAAACAACTTTAGTGCAGACAGTTGACAAAAATTTACTGTGGGTAGAAAACTTCATCCAGGGTCAATGACTCCTCTTCACTTTTTTGACCTTGCGAAGGTTTGTGAACGCTAGAAGTAATCAAATGTACCGATGTCGTCTGTCTTCACTGAAAATGCTTCCAAAGATGCATGTAGCGCTCTTATTTACACTCAAGCTATTCCGTGTTGCTTGAAATCTGATCTGCAAAAGATGAAAAAATGACGGCATAGGTCAATGACCTGACATGACCTCGGCCCGAAATTCAGTCAAGACGTCAAATGAATGGTAATTGTCGTATTCCACGTTTTAACACTCAAACAAACACCCTTTTCCGGTTGCGTTCGAAAAGTCGTACGGAATGACCTGTACGGGCCGAAAAAGTGTCCATAGTTGACGTTTTCGACCACATTTGACCTTAAAAATAATGACCTTGGGTCATGAAAATCGCACAGGGAGGAAATAATTATGGCCCCACCCTGTCCATAAAATTTCACGTCTCTAGATCTTTCCGTTTCCGAGATCGGAGGAGGCAGACACTTTTGTGCGCCCCTTTCAGTGCGTGTTAGCGCGAAACCCCCTTCCACTGCGCGTGTTAAAGTCTCCGACTATTGGTGGGCGGTCCGGCCCCCAGTCCCCCCAAGGCCACCAGCCATGACCATTTAATCCCGCACTTTTGTCCCAAGGTCTCCTGAACCTGCAGACTTGGACCGTTATGTCCCGCAGTTCTGTTCTCGGTCTTAGCTCTGTCTCACATGCCCCGCCTTGTCCCAAAGCGTCCCTCTGGTCCGTACTGATCGGTCGCGGACCAGTGATCGGCTGGATTTGGAGCTGCGTTTCACGCGTTGAAGAAGAGCGCGACCTGGCTCATCGGGGTTCCACGCTCCGTCAGTCTGGCGGGACGCACCGGAAGTGACTCGACCGCTGACCTGATGGCAGACTAACCGCTCGACCTTTCGCGCTCAGTTGGTGACAAAGCCAAGGTTGCGGGACAAGGGGACCGTGAAGAGGCTGGCCGCTTGGCAGGAATGAGACTTTGCTGGTCTCTGCATGTAGAAGAGCTGGTGGCTTCCTCTTAGCAGAGCCTAGACAGCGTTGGTCGCTGTGTGTGGAGACTCTGATGTCTGTCAAAGACGACGCTGCAATGGACACATTATGCAGAGGGGCTGACGGCATTTCAGAGACAATACTGTAATAGCTACGTACAGAGAGACTGACAGCTTGGCAGACACGAGACTGTTGTTAGAGAGGCTGATTGCTTAGCAAAGACGATACTGTAATGGTCCCGAACCCAGGGAGAGAGGTTCGCCGTGTAGTGGAGATGATCAGCTAATGATGATCCTGTCTGGGAAAGGATCCTCTTGTTTCTGCGCTAAAACTATTTAACAGCTTTCGATGGCGGCCAAACACTAATAGAGTGAAAGTACGACAAATGGCTTTTGAATGGACACTAGCTCGCTCACAAGACGACTAGTGGTGCAATCCTGGAAGCCCAGGGCGTTGACAGATTCGGCCCATGACTGGGCAGAGTGTGAGGGTGCCTCCATGACCACCTGGACATTGCTACTCATGCAGCCTTTCGCGACCGCTGCCATCGGCAGTCCTACAGCGGCAGCATAAAGGCAACGTCTGCTGATGGGCACAGTCAAGTCCTTACCATTACATCATTTACGCTTTTATTCACGAATCTCTCTCATACACATACTAAAGTACCAACTCATACACGTATTAAAAGGTTTGAGTGTCGTTGGAAACCACCACAAACTTGAAAACATTTGCTTGCTAAGATTAAAATACACACAAGCGCTGTTTAAGAAATTATGTTGTGTTGTCTTGGAGAATAATCAGCGCTGGGTCACACCAAAACGACTTTTTCCGTCATGCTTTGCGCGTACGTTTTAGCGCTACGAAACCAAACAACTGTGTTTTTTCCAAGCAACTCGCTTCTGTTTCCATCGTATCCAGTTAGGCATCGTTATTCGTCACTGACTCCTGGACATCATCGTGGCTCCAGCCACAGATAGCAACTATTAGGCTAACCTGGTCCCGGCACTGCCCGGACCTCTTGTGGCTCGGCCACCGGCTAGCGGCGTGACCTCACGCGTGACGCACTCATCAGCTTCGGTTTACGTTATCGCAGGGAGGGCGGGCGGGTATTCCGCATTAAATTCGCGGTTCTTTCGCATTAATTTATGGCTGCCGCGTGAGACTGATGATTACGCCGCGTGCCGCGGCAGGAGCTGCAGGGGTACCGGTCGGACCGCGTGCGGCTGCTGCTGACCTGCCTGCTGGTGGCGGCCACGGGAGGCCTGCTGCTGCTGGCGCTCAGCTGGCGGCCCAGCGTGAAGCTGCGCCTGACGCGGCGGCCGTGCTCGCTGCAGCAGGCCGACTGCGTGCTGGTCAAGGTACGGCCTGAGCTCCGCCGGACCTGCTGACCTGGTCGGACGGGCTGCGATCTGGCCTGCGCAGGGCCCGGCCGTAGACGCGGGGAACGGCTGCACGTTGCGCAGGGTGCAGAGCGTCCTGTGATCTGGCCTTGTTAGAGCATCATCAGGTACTGCTGGAGTCCCTGTCTTCCCGATGGGATGGTGTCGTCTGGTCTGGTAATGCTGGTAATGCTGGTAATGGTCTAGTAGTGCTTTCCTCCAAGACTTTGTAAAACAAGACTCAGCAAAACCCAATGCCTCCCATCCCTTTCTCGTGGACGCATTGTTTACTGTAATGTGAAAGATGAGGGGATACATGGCAGATATGGTGGTCAATGTTTGATGGCTGCCCTCCGAGGTTTCTTTGTCCTTGCATGCTATTTGTAAAGATAGGTAGCAGCTTTCCACTGCATGGCCGCACAGGCGGGTTGAATTTTCTCTCTCTCTCTCAACGTTTTTCAGCTATTCAAAAATTCACAAAATTCATATGGATATTCTCCCCTTCTTCTCTATTCATTCATTTATATGTTTCCGTTTCGTCGTCTTTTTGCTAAAGAACAAAGTCAAGGAGCAACCAGTCAAACCATTCTTTTACATCTGATCACTTGTTGCCGTACCTTTTGCATTTTTTTCACGTCTGAACAAGACAAGTCAAACATGCTGCTACAGCTTCATTTTTACAGACCGATCCAGTTATTATTTAGGAGATGATATTTATTATTAAGAGATGATAAAAGGCATTGACGCGTGACTGCTGCCGCAGGATGGGTACGGGCAGTTTTACGAGGAGAAGATTATCAAGGAAAAGACGCATAAAGACGGCAGTACCACGCCTTCCTACTTCATAAACAAGAAAATCAAGTATATCTGGGATAGCACGGTCTTGAACTTCGTTCGACTCAGGTAAGGCCGCTATGAATTTGCACTTACATCGAAAACTCTTACCAGAACGCAAGATCTATCACGATTGTTGCAGTCCATTAAAAAAATGGGTCCATTAAAAAGTCCAAAAGAAGGCCCACACCCAGAAGACGCTCAAGCACTCGCGTGTTCAAAGCTCCTAACAACAAGCCAATCTCGCGATTAAAGGGTGGCAGTCAGCCACATCTCGTCATCACACGGCCTCACGTTACCCAGCGTCTGACTCGACCTCCGCCGACCTGGCGTCGTGGTCGCGTCACGAACGACGTCGTCTGTGACGTCACCGTGCGGACAGTGTCCTGGAGGCCGGCACTCGGTGTTCGGACCTCTACCAGAACAGGGAGACTGGACTCAGGCATGAGGAAAGCATGAAACGGCACCGTCTGTACGGCGACAACTACATGAAGATTGAGCCGCCCTCCGTGCTACAGCTGGTCTACGAACAGGTATGCTGGGGAAGTGTCGGCCTCTACTCGCCACATGAAAGATGCTGCCATGCGTTTAAGACGTATCGTTGCTAGAAATTATTACTATCGATGTCGTTTTTGTAAATTTTGTTATTACGCATGCTGCGGAACTGGATCTTAAATCCCCCTAATATTTCAAGTTAAAATTGAACAGCTTTTATAGTGGATGGCAACCCATATACAAATATAACATTAAATAGAGTGCGGTTTTGCTTCTTATCAACCGCAGAAACGACATGGGATCGATAACCATAAATGAAGGAAGTAAAAAGCATGCCTTGCGATTCACGGCATAGGGTGTAACAAACCTATTGCGCCTTGTTCATGGCTACGCTTTTTGCTGGTGACGCCACCCTTTTTCAGGGCGTCAATCCCTTCTACATCATGCAGCTGTACTCCTTTGCGCTGTGGCTGTTCAGCGGCTACTTCGAGTTTGCCATCACTCTGATCGTCATCGCCGTGCTGTCCATCACCATCACGGTCTGGGAGGCCAGGCGGGTGAGCCGACCACCGACTGGTCCGCGCAGATCGCTGCCGGCCGACCGATCTGGCCCCGCTGTCTGACCAGTCCGCGACCTGAACGAGCGGATCCCATCAGTCCGACGCCGACCTGATCTGCGCAACCCGACTGATTCAAAATTCCACTCTGACATGACGATCCCAGCTTGAGTGCTCCAATCCAGTTTGTATAAACCAAGTGGTCAGACCCCCCCGGCAGCCAATATCCCTAATTTAAAATGAGAACAGCTGCGGAACACCTCCCTTTTTTTCTTCGTGACGCTCGATCCCCTACCTATGCATCGTCTTCCAGGAACCGAAGATGTGCTGCTTTAACCATTCTTCGCAGCCCTATAAGCTCTCAGAGCTTATAGTGTTCATCCGATCATTTCATTAAGATGATCAGAACTGGTCGAGAGGGCTTGTAACCAACACAAAACCCAATCTATCCAGCTTCGAACCGACTGTCGCTGTTTGTGTCGCAATTGCTGACGTGCGTCTGATATTGAGTCACCAGCCTGTCGTCCTGGCGTTATCGCAACCTATCAAACCAGACAGGAGGCGGTATGCACAGGTGTCGCATTTGTATGTACACATGGGGGTAGCAGCTCGCACTGCAGATAGCGTGGTGGTCGTGCCAACCTCTCCGCATTTTAGTTCATGATGCTATTATCTTTTTAGTAACGCATAGTACATTTATGGTGCTGCCGAAAACGGGATTGTCTTAACCCGTCCCTCAACTGGGGGGGGGCAGTTGAGACCCCCCCGTGAGGTTTTTCTGGGATTGCGAGAGAACCAACAAACACAGAGTCCCAAAACTTTGTGTACCTTTTGCTTCATCATTTTTACACTTTGTGTTAAAGTTTTGACCTCAGGTCAGGTCAGGTGCTTGACCTAGGTCAGGTCAAACACGACCTATGTCCAAAAAAGTTTAGCGCCCTGTAACTTTTTCGAAAAATAAGATATCACAATAATACTCTCGAGGAATCAGTGATCTTGATAGATGCAAAAAATCTGCTATCTCGGAATTTTCGGAATTTTTCGGGTCATTTACCCAAGGTCAAGCGCATTTTTAGACATGTTGTCGCTTTTTCGGAAATTGACGGAATATTTCACAACATTTTTGGTGTGGAGTGAAGCAGACATCTAGTTACCGTTATTGGGCAAAGTATCAATGACTTTCCAGCCATTGAACTGAGGTCAGGTCACGAATAACTGTTGTGAGCCAAAATGTACCACCGTCAAAACCAGGGATGAATCACTCAGAATGGGTAGAAATTGGCAAAACTGGCTTGCACAGACGTAAGTAACATCAGGAACCTCAAAAAGTTTGAAAAAATTGCATATTTTGGAAATAAACAGCCTTTCGCGAATAAAGCTCCGCCAATTTTGTAGATTGGTAACTAATTTCTTTTCCAAAATTTAAACATGAAAAACCATCACAAGAACCAAAATTTTTCCAAAATTTAAACATGAAAAACCATCACAAGAACCCCTAAGATCAATAAAATTTACATGGATAGGTTTTTCTCGCGAAGTGAAAATAAAGGAGATGCTAAAATTAGTCCCCGTCAATTTGTTACTGCATACGGCTGCGCCACACGCCAACCGCCGGCGCAAAAATTGTTGTGTCTTTAACTCAACGTTTCGGCGTACATATTGAAGAAATCCGAGAAATTAGATGTGTACAGGCATTTGCGGACCTTTACTTGTGCCCTGGTACCTTTAACTATGCGTTATTATTCACAGCCCTTGAGATTCAGGCCGTTTCTCAGCCTCATGCAGTCGGCTATGAGAAAACATATATATAGGGCGTAAATTGCTTACATATTATCTAAACTGAAAAGTTCTCGGTTTCCAACGGTTGCTCATTTTTACACCGTTCTGTTGAGGGGGGGCGGCCAACTCCCCGTGCTGATAAGAAGTGACCGACGGTCGTGCGCGGTAATGCCTACTGGCTTAAAAAAAAGTTATCACACCAACATTTTCGGGACAATATTGACGTAACTAAGGCACAGAGCCTGTTCATGAGGTCTTCCTGATAAGCATCGATATCCATACATGGACAACATAAGACGCCGTCACCTCGGCAGTATGGTTAAGGCCACCAAACGCTCCTGCTCACCTCTGAGTACTTGACGAGCTGTCAGCTAGAGATGAAACGGACAACCAGTGGTCAGGAGCTCGGAGTCGGAGTCGGAGCTTGCCGGCCGTCGGTGCTCGTGACCGTGACTGTGACCGTGGCCGTGACCGCTGTTGGCTGAAAGGGTCGCGATGTGAGATCGGACCGCATTTCACGGCTCATCTGGCTCAAGAGGCCTGTGGTTTGACCAATGTAACCCACCGGATAGGACTTGATCGACTTTTTGACTTAATGTGGTGCATTTGATTTGGCCATTTTTTCATCAGTTCTGGAACTGATTGACTGACGGATATTCTCAACGGATCGGTCTTGACTGATTCCCAATAAACGGCCTGATCTGACTCAGTATTTGACCCAACTGATTTTACCTGATGGACTTAGGACAAAGTGCGTTGTAAAGTGCGTTCTGTATTGATGTCGCTTCTCAAACATTATTAGATACATTTTGTTGGGCGGAAAATGTTACCTTTATCTCCGAAATAGAATACAGACAATCCTCTGGTGCGATAGCAAAGAAACTGATTACTCTTTGATCGAGGTCTAAAAATGAAACGAGTAGGTGGGCGAGTACGGTAAACTATAGTTAGCTCTCCGAATGGGAGATGGCGCTTACATACCACCGTGTTGTCGGCGAAAGACATCCACCTGCAAAATGCGGTAGGACTCTGGCAAGGCAGTGGAGAATCACATGGCTATGTGCATGTAGCGAAGGCGAACTGCTTAAGCTAATGAGCTCTCCCATGATCCTATGATTTCCTCCGTGAGGCGTTGCCGATCACTAAAGATGATCTTATGCACTGTCGACAAATCTATCGCTTACCCGATTTCATTTAATAAGTGGTATATAAGGGTTTTCACCCATCCTTTTGCATTCATGCCTATTGTATCCTTTTGTATTAAGATTCGATTCCCCCCAAACCTATCTTTCCGGCACAAGTAACTAGAAATCAAACCTCTTTCCTTTATTTCTTAGCCACGAAATGACTAGTTGGACTAGAGTTCGTCTAAACCGCCCCAACCAAGACCAAACACCACCTAGTCTTTGCTCCGGCACGGAATTATCCTTGCGTCTATTCCTCTTTTGAAGCACCGAGTATTGTTGAAAAGTGTTTGGTGTTTCACGTCACCCGGTGGAAAGCTGTTACAATTTTATTCTCATTTAAACTGGAACCGTTAATATTTTTTAAAGATGTTCCTCTAAAAAGAGACTTCCATAGCTCATAACGTCCAAATCGTGTCCGTGGGTGTAGCCAAGATTTCGCCGAGGAGGGAACTAAGAACCTGACCCCCTCAAAATACATACCTCCTGTAATTTCGGCCACTTTATATTCGAGTTTCCGTACCGTTATTTATTTTCTTTCTTTTTGGTGCGCAAAAAAAGCGTCAAATCTCCAATCTCCAACGGTGGTGGCATGGCTTTTGTCCCCCAACCCGCCCTTGGTACGTCTGTGACTGTCTCGGACTCAAAACTGAACCTGTATCCTGCCTTAAAGCGAAGTTTCCTAACCGTCTGGTATTTCCGCAGCAAACGATGGCTCTCAGGCGGCACATCAAGTCCCGGATGAGCGTGCGCATACTCCGGAAGGGAAACCGTGAGTGGAGGAGCCTGGAGCCAACATCGAGCCTTGAATCGAAACAACTTCAGCTCGCCAAATCCGTTTCGGATTCTACTGCGCTTCACATAATACGAAATCCATCCTTTACTTAATACGAAAGTCGGACACAATGACACATTTTAGTGTCACTGGATGACACGTAAATCTGTTTCATATGGATACGCCGTGGTATGGATAAGCATGTCTGGCATGGAATAACTCAGCATAGAAGTCTGAAGAGTGTGCTAATCATTGACTCGTCACGCAAAACGGCGCTCTTTGCCGTCCATCCGACTGGACTTGCCGTACGCCGACAGCGCTGGACAAGTCCTCCGTCGACCTGGTGCCCGGAGAGGTTCTCATCATGCCCGGCAACTGCCCGTACGAACTGGACTGCGACGTGGTACTGCTGGACGGCTACTGCGTGGTGGACGAGTCGGCCCTCACCGGGGAGAGTCACCCGCTGTACAAGGTCACTCACAGTCTACCCTGATCAGGGAGTCGCCCGCTGTCCAAAGTCAGCTTCAGTCTTCCTGACCGGGACGGTCACCTGCTGAACAAGACCATTTGTAACCTACCCTGACTAGTGAGGGCTACCCGTTATGCAGTCACACAAAAGCATGTGGGAAATGAGGTAGCTAATTACTACGGATAAAGCGTATAATGATGTCTTAAAACTAACCTGGTCATCAATGATCCCATAGGACTTTTTTTAAGGCCGCTGAAGGGGGAAAATCTTAGTAGTAAAGTGCTTGATGGCAGGCTTAATGATACAAATTTTCGCCATTCGAGATACGGTCGGTTGGTATGAACTTGGCTAAACACTTTCTTGTGATGATGTGTTCTTAATGTGTCATTTTTGCCCAATGTCTCCAGTCATATCTGATTTGCCATTTTCCGCAGTTTTGTATACCTACTGTCTGATTTGTCATTTCTAGCCTGACTCACCTGGACCACGATCCACTGTCTGCATGAATTAATCTGGTATCTGCAGGTGCCCTTGCCTCCAGACGACTACAGACTGTTTAGTATCGAGGAACACAGCCAGAACATTATATTCAGCGGAACCAAAATCCTGCAGGTCAAGGGCAGAGCGGAGGTCCACGCCGTTGTAATCCATACCGGTGAGAGGTAGATGTGCATGACGTTATGCATACAAAGCACGGAAGGGGAAAACAGTTGAGATTAGAAACCTTGCATTTCGAGCTGAAATAGAAAAAAATGCCTTTATTCACCGGCATATTGCAGAAGAAGTTAGGTCGCCAAATAATCGGTTCTTGGGGCAGAGGGGCGCTGCCTCCTGTTCTGGAAATACAAGGTGGGTCATTGCACAGAAAAAACAGTGTCGCTGACCACCTAGCGTCCGTCTGAAGGCTCTCTGGTGTGGACTGTATGTTTTATGGACACTAGAGGTCCGCGGCACTTAAATGGGCTTCGCTCGGCTCAGGAGAAAAAGTAAGGAGGAATGGGTGGGAAATTAAGGGCAGGCAGGCGCAGAATACTACAGTTCAGCAGCATAAAAGGAAAACCATCCAATTCAGGATGGTATGCAGTCCTAACTGAGAATGCTACAATTCAGCAGCATAAGAGGAGAACCATCCAATTCAAGATCGCATACAGGTCCTAACCGAGAATGCTGCAATTCAACAGCATGAAATGAAAAAGTGCATGAAATGAAGAACCAGCAAATTTAAGCTGGTACAGGTAAGGCAGGAGCTCCAATGCGAGAGCACAAGGTACGCTCCAATTCAGGCGCGCTGGGATAGGAATGAACTAATTTCCAGAGTGGCAATTCAGCCAACAAGGAGACTTCCCATTCAAGAGGCCAAGGAGAGGGTAAAAGGAAACTCCTCAGCCTCGCGGATTGTCATTTTTCTTCTATACGTCACTTCACATCACTGCACTGCCGCACTCCATCACTGACAAAGAATTTCTGTATTGAGGAGACGTCCGAACAGTTTGAGCGCCAGACAGGAGGACAGGAAGGACGTGTTTACGCCAAGCTTGTATAGCGCGAACTTATATATATATATATATATATATATATATATATATATATATATATATTTATATATATATATACGCCAAGCTTATATATCGCTTATATAGCGGTCACGAGATAAAGGGGAGACGTTTTTGGGGACAGAACAAACGGTAAAAGCAAATAAAGGTGGCCGGTCGGGTCCTGCGAGACGCGCAAAACCGCCAACGTACGGCGGCCGGTCGGCCGGCCGAGGCGTCGCGGCCCCACGCGGAACAAAGGCGGCACAAACACAGATGGCCGGTCTGGTCCGGCGAGACGTGCCGGACCGCCGGCGCAGGCCGGTCGGACCGGCCGGCTGGGCTTCGCCGCCCCACGCACAGGCCGCTGCACGATCGACGGTAACAAACAGCTGTCGTCATTTTCCAAAATTAAAACGTACCGCCACCTCTGTCAGAGGGCTGACGTGCCCAAGCCACCGCACATTTTATAATAAGGATGTTTACATGCTGGAAAAAAGAATCTCAGCATGCACAAACATACATAACTGCGCAGTTTAAATCGTGCAGGCCATCCAGTATCTTGTTCCAGTGCGGGTATGCAGTGTGGTTATCCAGTGTTTCCAGAATCCCATGGGATCCTGGATGTACCGTTCCGACATAACTGATCGTCCTCTCTCGCCGCCACCAGGGTTCGACACGAAGAAAGGAGAGCTGATCCGGGCCGTCATGTTTCCGAAGCCCGTGGACTTCCAGTTCTATTCGGACTTCACGAAATATGTGATATTCTGCATCATTCTGGGACTGTGTGCCGCCGGCTACGCAGCCTACGCATGGGTTAAAAACAATGTATGTATGTAATGTAAGAAGCTGTATAGATATATAGAATAAGAAGCTGTATAGAATAGACTACCTGTCCTCTCTCTCTCCCTCTCCCCTTTCTCTTATCTCTATCTTAGCCCTCTCACTCTCCATCCCTCTCCCCATCCCTCTCTATTTTTATCCTCTTTCTGTAATTATGCGCTGGCTGTGACGTGCAAAACCTTTAATCGGAACCAGCTATGGTTATCTGGGTAAGCCGCCTTCGTTCCGTAAGTGTAAGCACATCGCTCCCACCGCTGCAGGCTCCAGTCACGACCGTGGTGCTCTTCAGTCTCGACATGATCACGTTCGTCGTTCCGGCCCTGTTGCCGATGAACCTGTCGGCCCTGTACGGCTTCTCCCAAAGGCGGCTGAAAAAGTCCAGGCATCTACTGCCTCTGCTCCAAGTACATTCTCCTCTGCGGCGGCGTGGACGTCTTCTGCTTCGACAAGGTACGGGGCACGGCTCTCTTTGCCGAAACTTTTCTAGAATCTCCTGATGAAAACGAAGGCCGGGAGCATAACGAACATTTTCGTACGCTAACGTAACATTCTAACGTAACGTAACGTGACATTTTCCTGGTCAGACTGTGAATAATCCGCTCCAGCGTAGCACCTCCCCTCAGAGGGTGTTCCACAATGCCTGAGTTCTGACCGCCGTCTCCGTCAGACTGTGCGTTAGACCTACGGCGAGTGCCGTGGCCGCGCCGGTGCGGGGGAGGGGTGATGGCTGCCGACAGACGAGGACGGGAGGGGGCTGATCACCGACCACTGCCGCCGGCGGACCGAACGTTACCTCCGGCCCGCCGCCGTCCCCGCTGCCGGCAGACGGGGACGCTGACCGAGTCGGAGCTGGGCTTCGGCACGCTGGTGCCCTGCGACCCGGCGACCGGCTTCTCGGAGCCGGTGCCGGAGCCGGCCTCGCTGAGCTGCGACGACCCGCGCGTGCTCACCCTGGCCGCCTGCCACGGCCTGACCATTATCGACGGCGAGCCGTGCGGCGACCCGCTGGACCTGCCGCTCTTCAACGTGAGACGGAGGGAGAGGGAGAGAGAGGGGGAGGAAGAGAGGGAGAGGGAGAGAGGGAGAGAGAGGGAGGGAGAGAGGGAGAGAGAGGGGAGAGAGGGAGAGGGAGAGAGAGGGAGAGAGAGAGAGGGAGGGAGGGAGACGGAGGAAAAGAGAGGGGGAGACGAGGGGAGAGATGAAGGAACAGAGAGAGGAGAGAAAGAAATGGATAGGAAAGCGATACATCCAATACAATGAAATAATATGTACAGATACAGCCAGATAAGACAGCAAGAGTCAAAAGAAAGTAACGCAGGTATCCAAGGCACACAAAGAAAACACAAGCGATGACGCGCACCGTTCGCTGCCAGTGCTGCCGCTGTCCGTCACGCCTGGTTCTCCCGGCAGGCGGTCGACTGGGAGCTGCACGAGCAGGAGCCGACTGCGGACGTTGACTTTGAGGCGCCGGTCAGCACGTTTGTGAGGCCACGCCGGGCCGGTGGCGCCGCCCCCTCCGACCACGACGTGGCCATCTTCAAGCAGTTCCCGTTTTCGGCGGCCAGCCGACGCGCTGCCGTGCTGGCGCGCCGCCGCTACGGCGCCGGATTCGATGTCTTCATCAAGGTGGCCGACTGTAGACTGCAGACTGAACACAGGCTGACCGACTGTAAACTGGAGCTGACAGCAGCTGACTGTAGACAGCTGACTGACTGTAGACTGCAGACTGAACACAGGCTGACCGATTGTAAACTGGAGCAGACTGCAGCTGATGTCTACGTCGAGTCTGCTGCAGCTGTGCCTACGGACGGGTGACTGACTTGGCTGACGTCAAGGTCAGGGTGGTAGGCTGACACTGTTGTCTGTTGAGCGGTTGCGACTGCAGCTGACGTTTACGTCAATGTAGCCGACGGTAACCGGCGCCTACGCCAGGTTAGCCCAGTGCAGCTGGCATCCAGTCGACTGGATGATAGGCTACGACGAAAAGGTAACGTGACTGCACCAGACAGGACAGGAAAGACAAGGTTACGACGAAAAGGTAACGTGACTGCACCAGGCAGAACAGGAAGGACAAAGGGTACCAGGCTCAATGGAGGACATTATTCAGGGGCATTTGAATTGGCGATCTGAGATGGTATGAGACACGTGACAGACGGCGAGAAATTTCCGACAGGTGTATAGTATTGTATAGTGTGGTCTCATCGTCTATTGGTAGTCTCACGATTGCCACTTGATCAAGACCACTTGATCATTGATTGATCAAGCACTGCTCCATTACCATGCCGCACAAGAGCGCCTCGCCTGTCTGGACCCCTGCTTATGTGGATCTCCCGCTCGCGATTGAGCCGTCCGGAGGCCGGCGGCCGTGACCGCCGGCCGGCCGGTGTTCCGCGGCTATCACTGACGCGAGGTGCTCCGCTGTCGGCCGCCACTGACGCGGGGTGCTCCGCTGCCGGCCGCCACTGACGCGAGGTGCTCCTCTGTCGGCCACCACTGACGCGAGGTGCTCCACGGTCGGCAGGGCTCTCCGGAGGCCCTGGTCGGCCTCTGCGACCCGGCCTCGGTGCCGGACAACTTCCAGGCCGTGCTCGACTGGTACACCAGCCAGGGGCTGCGCGTGGTGGCGCTCGCCTGGAACCGGCTGGACCAGCACCTGACCCTGGCTCAGGTGAGCACGCTCGGAGCGAGGTCGGTTCCGACGGCAGCGTAACGCTGACCGAACTCGGTCCTGGAGCACCTAACTAGAGAGAGTGAGAGAAAGAGAAAGAGAGGGAGAGGACTAACAGCGAGGTGTTTACTGGGGAATTAAACAATCCATTGTACTGTATTGTATTGTATTGCCCATCGTGGAGACGTCCACAATGATAAAGCACATCTCGTGGCTATTAAAGTCCCTGAATCAAAACTGGGAAGTTTACACAGATAAAACACGCAGTCACTCATCACGATGTTGACGGTGGCGAATGCGAATCATAGGTTGGTGAGGTGACAGTGGACCTGAGACGATAAAGAACAGTGGCTTTAGAGGGACAGAAACAGAAAGCGAGTCAGGGTGAAGCAGGCTGAGATCAGCGGAGGCGTGGGATGAGGATGTCCGTTTGCCTGCCTCTGTACTTGGGTGGGGGGGGGGGGCAAAACGGTCGTCTCGCTGTTTGGCGGGTATGGCGAGTACAGGTTCCATTATTTCTGACGAAAAACGAAGCCATGTTCGCGGGCTCGCCCCCGGACAGCACCTGATGGGCCAGTGTCCAGAGTTCTGAGCATCACCATGTCGCCTGCGGAGAACTCGCCAATTCGCTGCAGCAGGTCGGGTACGTGGCCAGTTTTTGCGTCCAAAAATCACTATTACAGCTAAGTTTATTATCTTTTGTAGCCGAGACAGGCTCGTTTTTGGGCCGCTGCCATGAACGGCAAGGCTGTATCGAATGGGGGGGGGGAGCACCAGAGTTGGGACCACAGTGCGCAGCGCCCGGCACAGAAGGTGATTTCGCTGGTGTAAAGACCCAACAGCAAGCCCGTACAGCGGTTAGAAATGGCAGACTTGTGGGCAGCGGCGCGGGGACTCCTCTTCATTGGGGGGGGGGGCATTTTGGGTCAGTTCTTTCCAGTCAACGTCCATTGGGTCAATGCAGAATTTCAAAAAAGTTGGGGGGCTGAAACCCCCCTGGCTCCATGGCTGCAACGCCTATGCATGTAGGTGCCAGAAAGAGAACGGTCGAAAATCAAGCTCAGATTTGTCACATGGAAGCAGAGGACAGCAGTGTATCTCTGAACCTCACAGTAAAAAGAGGGATGTTGTGCAGATCTTGTTGGCTGCCAGAAAGCATCAGCTGAGTTTTGCTCGCTCTCACTTTTAAGGAATTCGCGCTAAGCCAGAGGTCGAACCAGCAAAGGATGCTTACCATGAGCAAACAAAATAGGATCCGGAAGAGAAGATTTCTTGCCGCTGACGAGCACTTTTGTGTCATCCGTGTACTGAATGATGTCAGCATTTTCGGTGAAAAAGACTGACATCATTAGCAAATATATTGTACAATAAAGAGGCCCAGAGATGAGCCCTGGAACACACCAATGCTGTTAGGCAGTTCTCCAGAAGCGTGCTTCCTTTCAGAAGAGTCAGTGAAGCCGACACTCTGGGTGTGACCGCAGAGGTAGGCAGAAAACCAAGAAATATCACCGTCGTCCTGAGCAAGTTTCAGAAGTAATTTTGAGTGATGAACAACGTCTTTGTATTTGTATAAGTATTTGCTAAGGTCCAGGAGGCACAGCAGAGAAATTTTGCCGCCGTCGGTGGCTGATAAGACGCGATCTAACGCTCTGTTCGCGGTGGTACCTCGCACAAACCTTCAAGAAACTGAGAAACGCTGCCTGCAGCGGCACCATCCTGCCAATGGCCCATGTGGTGGGTGGAACAGCAGGCCTACCAACTTTAGATAATTTTGACATCAGGTCTATGGTGTAGCACTGAAAGGCTTCACTCAGAATAACCGTAGTCCAACCAACCAAAAAGGCCCCCCGCCTGCTGACCTGTCTCAGCACGAGCACAGCGTGCAGGCGTGAGATGACGGTGCCGTTTGGCTGCGCAGGCGGAGGAGATGGAGCAGGTGGAACTGGAGGCGGGCTGTGAGTTCCTCGGCCTTGTGGTCATGCTGAACCAAGTGAAGGCTTCCTCCTACGAGCCGCTGGAGCGGCTGCACGAAGTGAACATCATTCCTGTCATGCTCACAGGTAATGTTGGTCCTCAGCACGCCTCACTGCTTTACTGGTCGCAGGTACAAACAATAAGCATGCCCGAAGGGGAGATGGCAGTGGCCTGAACCCCGCTCTTAAAGATTTGCTTTGAATGCTAAAAGCACGCTTACTATGACACTTTATGAACGAAAATTATTCCACGCGGTGGGCAAAACATCATGACCGTCAGCCCCAGCAAGAGTGTCATAAGATTACTGGTTATTCGTCACAGGCGTGGGCCTCATGGGCTCACAGGATAGACAGCTGGACATCCTGGCGAACAGTTTATATGAAAAAATATCTCAGTCCGGAGTTATAGGACCTAATGGAAAACAAATGTTGTGCAAAAAAGAAGACACAATCAGGAAATATCCTGGAGAGTTTCCACACCCCAGGAGTGTGCTTGACCGTGCGGTGGCCGTTGGATGGCGCGCTGTCTCGCTGCTCAACACAGTGGGCCTCTGCGTCAGGTGACAACCTGCTGACGGCGGTGAGCGTGGCGCGCGAGTCGGGCCTGGTGCCCAAGGAGCAGACGATTCTAACGCGTGGACGCCGAACTGGTGCCCTCGTCCATCAACGCGGCCCAGCACCTGCGCATCACCTACACCAGTCCGGAGACGGAGCGTACTCAGACCTTCCTCGTGCGTGCACAGGCACCACCTGGAGACGGAGCGTGGGCAGGCGTTCTTAGTTGGTAGTCTGTCTCTCCCGGATAAAAGATTTGGATTCCGAAGTTTTGATGGGCACGGGACGTTTCGAAGTCTTCACGTACTTTAAAAACATACAACAGCGCAAAAAAGCCGCCTAATATTTGTGTAATGTTTCGTATCTTTTTGACATTTGGGAGTCCACAAAAAGCTTGCTAGAGCTGAAGTTGCCAATTTTAGACTCAAAATACAACACTCATGTTGGCTACATTTTGCACCGAGTGGTTTCTAAACTAGAATTCCTCACCGCAGAAGAGCAAGTTCAAGGCGGTGCACGGCGATAACTACGTGTTCGCCATGGACGGCGACTCGTTCGACCTGATCTGTGCATTCGACAAGCGCACTCTGAAGCCGATCGTGCACCGCTGCAGGGTGTTTGGCCGCATGGCGCCCCAGCAGAAGGCGCAGGTCATCGAAATTCTGCACGACCTCGGGTAGGTGCATGCGACCGAGATTTTGTGGGACAACCGGCTGGTGCGGTTCATTACGACCTTGCTGGACCTTGACGAACGCGATGCCTGCTATAACGTCTGCAACTGTATCCATCATCCTGTGAGCTGTTACGACTGCTCCCCCCCCCCCCCAGCCGCCAAGCAGGCTGTAACGACTGTCCTTCCCTCCAGTTGCCAGTTGGGGATGTGCGGGGACGGCTGTAACGACTGCCCCCCCCCCTCAGTCGCCAGGTGGGGATGTGCGGGGACGGCTGTAACGACTGTCCCCCCCAGTCGCCAGGTGGGGATGTGCGGGGACGGCTGTAACGACTGTCCCTCCCCCAGTCGCCAGGTGGGGATGTGCGGGGACGGCTGTAACGACTGTCCCTCCCCCAGTCGCCAGGTGGGGATGTGCAGGGACGGCTGTAACGACTGTCCCTCCCCCCAGTCGCCAGGTGGGGATGTGCGGGGACGGCTGTAACGACTGCGGCGCCCTGCGGACGGCGCACGCCGGCGTCTCGCTGTCGCCGGCCGAGCCGTCGGCGGCGGCGCCGTTCACGGCTCGAACCAGCTCGATCGCCTGCGTGCCGGCGCTGGTGCGCGAGGGCCGCGCCGCACAGGTCGCCTCGTTCGCCCTCTTCAAGAACGTCTTCTCCAACGGCCTGGTGATCCTGTCGATGGCGCTCATCCTGTACACGGTGAGCGACCGGGCGCGAGCTAAGCGACGGATCGCGTGGCGATTTCAACCGTGAGGATGTTTCAGCTCCTAAGTGGTGATGGGAATGCGATAGTTGTTAGAGCGAGGGAACGTTGTAGCATGTCTGGCTCACATTCGCAGTGTGGTACGTTTGTAATGGCCTCCTAGTATGGTGGACGCCTCGGCGGGTTAGGCGTTTAGAGAGACGTCTTGTGGATCTCTCGCCTTTGTTGACCCCAATCCGTGTTCCCTAAACGCCGTCTTTCTGGCAGAAATTTAGTGCCACTCAGACCTCTTTCCTTGATCCCTTAGCCCGGGCGTGGTCAGAACTAGTCAAAACAGCTCTGGTCAACACCAAACCAAACCACGTGGCTTCCTCACGTAACTGGTGTCCAGCAAACTCATTAAAGCAGAACTGAAAGGGTACGTTGGTCTTTGTGACGTCACGTCCCGCCGGACCCACAATTGGTCACGGTTTGGTGGCGCGGTTGATGCCCCCAGAACCGTGACCAATCGTGGGTCCGATTTGACGTGACGTCACAGAGATTCTTTGTCGTCCTTGCTACAGCGGACGTAAGGCTTGCATGCGCTTTGTTTCGTCAGCGAGCACGCTGCTAGGCGTCTTTTTGTCTGATCACGATTCACCTGGCCGGTAGCGGTGGAACTTCTGGGAAGATAGGGGGCATTACCTCGTTTTTTTCCTTGTACTGCCAGAGGGTGGTGTTAAATGCTGCCCAAAATTGGGCGGAGAAGATCGCAACTGCCCCACTTGCCCTTCCCCCCGGCCTCAACATCCCTGCGCCTCGCATGCATCATAATGTTTCCAGACGTGTGTGGAGCTGTCGGCACAATCACTGGGCATAAAGCAGGTACCTGCACTAGAGCTGAGAATTGGGATGGTTTTTCTGATTCGAATATTCGGATGGGTACACTCGAATTAGAATAAGAATGTTTTAGAATGTTCTGAAGTCCGTGCCATTTTGTCTATCGTCGCAAAACGTACGATGGGAACAATGCGTAAAAATAAGACTGATTCGCAATGGCATGAACAAGTTTTAGAACCTCAAAGCTGAGACCGGCTTCGCACACCGCACGGACGGCGGCCGGGCGCTGTCGGGGGGGGGGGACATGATGTCAGCGGCAAAGCTGCTCTACCTGGCTTATTTGCTGCTGTGTTACCAGATGTACAACCCGTCAAGCACATGCAATACGGCGCTTCGGAATGATTAGTTTGAGATGAATATGGGAGGTCTAATAATATATAGGAATATAGATAAATATAGAAATATAGATAAATATCGGAAATCGTCCACATCGACCTTGAAATTGGTAAGGACATTTCTTGCTCTTCGCCACAGTATCCATGGACAACACTAGAACAAAGACTAGGTTCCGCTTGGCCTTCAGTATTGCTCCTGACCACGCCGTAACATGTATTTCCAGCACCGGCAAAACTTACGTGTTGTGAACGGTCTACGTACACTTTTGCTTCTGTTCAAAGGGAGCAATCAATCGTGGTTAGGGTCGTGCTAATCCCAATGTGGACAATATTACTATTATTACATATATATTGATATCAGTTGTTGATATCTTATGCATATCAATAATCACAACCACATCTTAGTAACGAAAATTTCGAGTTTTAGGCGCTAAAAAAATCTGTGAGGGACTTCCTGTGCTGCAGTTTCTCGCTTCGATTTCTGATTAGCATATGCCCGTAAAAATGGAGAATCAACGCATGCGCAAAGGTTCGCACGACGCTAATTAATGACCGGCTAGACGGGCCAATTCCACGTGCTCTTCCACAGACAAAAACAGAAAACAATGTAGACAGACTTGTACCTCCTTCATGACAGCATCCAAGTTCTTTCTACGACTGGTATCGACCCTGAGTCTCTGCCTGCCGTTGCCAGACACGGAAGAAATGTCAGATTGCTCCAGAGCTTACACATCTCCCCGCCAAATATGATGGACAGATCCGTCCCACATTGGGCAGGAGGACGACGACGGGGCATGCCTTTGTAGTGTCATTCTTAGTGTAGTTTTTATCCATGATGATGCACAGAAGCCAAACGATGGTAGGCAATACCTCGGTGAGCATTCAGTTTATGGATAAGTTGGCACATATTTTTCTTCCGATTCTGCTGCGAAATGCAAAGGTTCTCCGAATACTCGAATCTTGAAATCAAGATTCCAACATTCGCCGAATCCGAATATTCGGCCAAGCGTTCGAATCATTCGAATCCGAATTCACATCTCTAACCTGCATCCTCCGTTCCAAGCATGAAGGCGTAATCGTCATTTGTTTTCCATTATTTTCCGACATTTCTGATAAATAATGATTATGCTTGTCCTCCAATAGTGACTTCGATTATGTTATAGTATTTCCCATGACATAAAAATATATATAAGATGCCGGAAATTCTGCATGCATGAGTACATGTTAATTCCACCCCCACTTGGAAAACCGTGGTGCCACCTATGTCTGGTGGTTTGTTCACATTGAGATTCCTTAAGCTCTTTTTTATGGAAAAGGGTCCTTGAACTCATGCACTGTCTGTTGTTGGCTGAGCACACTAACCGTCGCTCGCGTCATGTTCTAACACGCGCGTGTGTGCCTCCCGTCGTCGGTGAGCTGCCAGTCATGGTGGCATCGGCAGGCGATGAGGTCACGATGAGTCAGCAGTAGAAGAGGCTGTAACGTCCAGCAGCGACGCACCGGGCGGCAGCTGACCTTGCCGCGGGCACTAGCTGGGTTGGCAGAAACGTTCCTGTTGTCGGGCTCGTCTGGAAAACAGAGAGGGAGAAGGAGAGAGAGAGAGAGAGAGAGAGAGAGAGAGAGAGAGAGAGAGAGAGAGAGAGAGAGAGAGAGAGAGAGAGAGAGAGAGAGAGAGAGAAGAAAAGGGAGATAGAGAGAGAGAGAGAGAGAGAGGGAGGGAGGGAGAGAGAGGCGGTGAGACCGAACTGAGAGACGCCATCGGACGACCATGAACCCAGTTCATGTGGTCAAACCGTCTCATAGACTGCTAGCCGCCTCGTGCAAATGTTCGCTGAGATAATTTGGATACCTTAATGGAATGACATCGGTTTTCATGTCGCTGGTCATCAGCATTCTACAGCTGATGGAAATAAGTTCACATTAAAATTGTATTATCTTGCGCCTTTAATCATATTACAGCTCCACGACAATGCGGCGATGAGGCTTTACAACGGGATGGATTAGGCGAAAAGGGCAGTAATTCTATGCAGATCGTAAGGCGTGAGGCGCACTGCTGATATCCACAATGGCGGTGGTCGGCGGCAGAATCATTGTTTTCGCGTGAGGTGATCTGTAATATACCGATTCTACGGAAAAGAGCCGTTCTCTTTGACCATCTTTTGTTCATAAGTTTTGATTTGACTAGCGATAAGTTTCCGAAAAACAAATGCGATACACGCATCTTTCGCGTGTCCAAATGAACCAGCCGGAAGGTATGCTACGGTATATGTTAAAAGGAACATACGATTAAGTATTGCCAGCATGGGTCATCAGAAAGCAAAGTTAGCAGATAACCAACAACGTAGCAATGGCAAACTTTAGATGTGGTCAGAGCTAAATGTTCACACAACTGCAAAGGCATTTTTTGAAATGTTGTTTCTTGTGGTATACAAGCGCTGGTGATTATATGTGCGAACTATTTTGCGATCCGTGAAAACAGACAAAAGATCAAACATTCACCATGTTTCTGACTGCATAGAGATAAAGTACCGACGGAATGAATAAAGACACTTCCGAATGTACCACGAAGCCCTTGAAATTCCGATGCGTCATCTCCGTTGTTGTCTTAGGTTGAAACAGGAATAGATCTAGCCAAGTTCTTACTACTCCCTTTGCTTTCTGGACAAAGTTTGTAGTTGTGATCAGCCCGAGTGCATCACCCGTCAGACCTGCATCAATCGAGACCATGCTGAACATGTCCGACCCACGAGGCAGGACGATCTGCCGTGCGTGCCCAACATCCGCCTTGTCAGTGTCTGCCAGTATCCGCGCTGAGGCGGATAAGCGTCACTTTGTGCACAAGGCTTCTCGCCAAATGAACGAGTCGCCGTGAAATGTTCGGCATCTGAACGGTGCGCCATTTACGCGTTAAGCCAAGCAACGTCTGGGAACTGTCAGGAATGCCTAACGTACCTGCTTACCTCTGCTGTGATGTCCTGTTACTTATATGTTGTGTGTGCGCCTGTTTTTATCGTGCATGCACATGGCGTCCGCATTCTATTGACGATGGGGCCGTAATAGCTATATATGCTGTAGATGGCTTGTAATGAAGTACTACTTCCACTACTTCTACAAGTCAGTGAGCTGTATTTCCACAAATTTGGTGTCTGTTTTCATGCTGCACTTGCTCTAGGACTTGCGCCGATATCGGCATAAACGAGCCGTGGAACAGGACACGGTCCTCTAGTGCCTTTCAGCCAGATCTGCTGCTGGGCTTCAAATAACAACCTCTTGAATGAATGGACGCCACTTTCGTTGTCGGTTTGAATGCATTCCTCAGCAATGCGTTGGTGCCTGCCAGCTTTTACTAAGTTAAAGGCCAGAGTGTGGTGGCAATCATATCTCTGGAAAGTCCGATGCATGATGTACCAAGCCAGCATCAGGCCCAGCAGCGGACCCAGAAGCGGCGGACCCGGACGTCCATCATCCGTCAAGCCAACTCATCACTTCTCACCTGTCTCTCTGTCCGACCGGCCCTGCGTCGACAGTCCGTCTGTCCGCCCGTTATTCCGTTCGTTCGTTAGTCCGTCCGTCCACCAGCACGCCCGTCCGTCCTTCTGTCCACCGTTCGCCCACCGGCCCGCCCTCTCTCCGCTCGTCCGTCCGCCCGTCCGCTCGTCGTCCGTGCCCCGCTCGGTCCGACGCCGCCGCCCGCCGACAGAGCGGCTGCGAGCCGTTGTCGCCGCACTACATCATCCTGGTGGTGGTGATCGGCCTGCCGGCGCCGTTCCTGCTCAGCTGCACCGCGCCGGCCGGCCGGCTGACCCGGCTGCGGCCGCCGCTCAAGCTCACCGAGCTCACCCAGGTGGCCTCCTCGCTCATCTTCGTCGTCGTCCAGTTTGTCGGCCTGCTGGGCGTGTTCCACTACACCGCGGCGCAGCCCTGGTCAGTGACGTCACGCGACGCTGCAGTCCTGGCCAGTGACGTAAGACGCCGGCACAGCTTGGTCAGTGGCGTAAACGCTAATGCAGACCTGGTCAGAGACGTAACACGGCTGTACGGTGACGTAATACCGCCTGATCACTGACGTAAGACGGCACTACAGGCCTGGTCAGTGACGTAACACGGCACTGCAGGGACGTAACACCGCCTGATCAGTGACGTAAGACGGCACAACAGGCCTGGCCAGGGATGTAAGATGGCACTATAGGCCTGGCCAGTGACGTAAGACGGCAGTACAGTTAGGTCAATGGCGTAAGCGCCAGTTCATCACAGTACAGACCAGTACAGTACAGACCTGGTCAGAGACGTAACACGGCACTACAGGGACGTAGCACGACCAGGTCAGTGACGTCACATGACAGTACAGGCATGGGCAGTGACGTAACACCGCCTGGTCAGTGACGTAAGACACACTATAGGCTTGACCAGTGACGTAAGACGGCAGTACAGTTAGGTCAATAGCGTAAACGTCAGTTCATTACAATACAGACCAGTGCACTACAGACCTGGTCAGTTACGTAACACGGCACTGCAGGGACGTAACAGGGCCTGTTCAATGACGTCACTCGGCGGTACAGGCATTGTCAGTGATACAACACAACAGTACAGACCTGATCAGCGATGTAGCATCGTTGAGCAAAGCTGATGATTGGTTCAGGTTGATGCAACATTCGTCTCACCACGCTGTGATGTGTTCAGCGAGTTCTGTATGATCCGGATGCTCCAGTCTTACACTGCGTTTTGATTATCAACCGATAATAAGTCCCCAAAACAGGGAGCAACTACCATTGTCCAGCCAGGGAGCAACTACCAGCCCACGGCCGGCCTGGAACCCTGCGCGGTTGACTCGCCCCCTGCCTGGGTGACCCCTGGATGGTTTGTTACGCCCGGCGGCGGCGTGTTGTGACCGCACACCTGGTGTGCCGCGTCAGGTTCCTGCCAGCCTCGGAGACGACCGTGCCGATCACCACCTTCTACACCATGGACAAGCTGCAGCCCACCTACGAGGCGTCGGCGATGCTGGTCGCCATGTGCTTCGTGCTCATCATGTCGTGGCTGACGTTCTCGCCGGGCTCGCCGTACCGGCAGCCGGTCTACACCAACCGTGAGTGGCGCCGTGTCCAGTCTCCGGCCGCGAGCCGAGCCACCGGTCTTCACTGCAGGCACGAGGGCCCGGGTTGTTCCCTCAGAGGACCGTCGAGGACGCGTACAGACACAGAAAACTGCAGGGCTTGTGGCCCTCTGGATCCCTCGTGCAAGCGTTGGCCAAGATTCTGCATGGGCGCATTCTGCAAGATTCTGCACCAGTAATTCCTGGAGAGGGTACAGACCTTCCGGGCTGCGCTGGTGCATCATACGCTGTTGATACCGTGTATTTCTTACTTGCATTGCAATATTACGCCATTTATTTGTTTGTATAGATGCGTCCCAATGGCATCCAGGTTCTCAGAGTTTCAGAGGCCTCGTCACCTTCCTGTTCGCAGATAGCAATTGTGCCCACCCCCATCTCTATCCGGTGAGCCTATTAGCCGATGTAGTGCAAATCATAACTGGCAACTGTACATTTCGCGGTTTAAAGCGTGGCCAACATGCTGACTGTATGTCAATGGTGATGTCATAGGACAGGATGAGTCCCCTAAAAGGCTTACTGCAAGCCTCAAAACCCGTGAACAGTGAAACAGTGAAAGTAAAGCATCCATGATCCAGTTTTTCATCCACATTCTACTCGATAAACGTTTAACGGCAAATGTCTAACGAGCTCTGTCTGAAAAAAACCCGGAACAGGGGAAGGCAAATTTTGCCTGAACACCACCACCTGCAGGCTGCAGAACCCCGGCTACCCGACAGACCTTCTCTCCAGCCTGCCTCTACCGGATGTGACCTGCTCCGCCGTCCCGGCAGGGCCGCTGATGGTGATGATTCTGGTGTCGCTGGTCATCGCCAGCCTGGTGATGTTCTACCGTGGCGCCGCCTGGGCGGCGTGGCTCAACATGTTGTACGCCCCGGACGTCGAGTACTACCTGGTCATCGCCACTTTCACCATAGCAATGGGCCTGGTGTCCTACATCTTGGAGGTTCGTCTGGCGGATTTCACAGGGAATGGGTGTTTTCGATAGCATTCCGTCGTTTATTGGTGACATATTCCACACTTTTCAGGCTTGAATTGAAGACGCCTGTGAGCCCATTTCTTTTCTGCCTAATGCTTTTTACCCGGTTCTGTCTACTGTGATTCGGCTGGGTATCGGGTCGTCGCCGTTTGGGCGCGGTGGCAAAGCACGATTGCCAGTGACAATCCAGGCCCAGCCGGATGACCCGCCCATTCACTCGGGCGAGATCCACATGTCCGAGCTCGTGCCACCTCTTGCCGACCACTGTTTGTCCGTTCTGATTGCTAGATACATATTTTAGATTGCTAGATGCTCATAGCATATTGTTAGATTGCTAAATGCTCATGAGACCACCACCTTTGAGGACCGGAGATGTTAGTACTGAACAGACAAGATACGGTCCTAGACCGAATGGATCTTATCGTATCGTATCTCATCGTGTATTCTTGAAATCACATACGATGTGGTTCTTTAGATTTTGTGTCTTCATTGTGTCATGAATGCGGTGCTGACTCCTGGTGTATGTATTTTCTTAAGATTCAGACTTTGCGGTAGAAATTATGTCATTGTGTGTTCTGAATCTAATCTGAAGCTGCTCACGCCGTTTTCAGGTTTTTGTCATTCAGGGATATCCAGGTCTGAAACTGTCTACGGTTTTTCGCAAGACTCTCTGTAAAAAGCCGCAATTTGAAATCATTGAGGAAGAACTGAAGCAGAAGAAAGGTTGGCCGCCACTGAAACAACCTGAGGACATTGAAGTCCAGCCGGAGGAACTCCCAGCTGGTTAGTTATTAAAATGTATGAAATTCGACCTGCGTGGCAAAGCATGCTGAGTACTTCCACAGAACAGACAGCAACGATTTCAACCCGTCCCCGACTGGGGACTGGGCAGTTGACTGCCCCCCCTGAGGTTTTTCTGAGATTGCGAGAGAACCAACAAACACAGAGTCACGAAACTTTGTGTACCTTTTGCTTCATCAATTTTACATCTCGTGTCAAAATTTTGGCCTCAGGTCAGGTCAGGTTCCTGACCTAGGTCAGGTCAAACAGATTTATGTCCAAAAAAGTTTAGCGCCCTCTAACTTTTTCGCAAAACAAGATATCTCAATAATACTTTCAGGGATTAATGATCGTGATAGATGCAACAAATCTGCTATCTCAGGTTTTTCGGAATTTTCCGGGTCATTGACCTAAGGTCAAGCTCATTTTTAAGACATGTCGTCGTTTTTTCGGAAATTGACGGAATATTTCATAACATTTTTAGTGTGGAGTCAAGCAAACATCTAGTTACCGTCATTGGGAAAAGTATCAATGACTTCCAGTCATTGACCTGAGGTCAGGTCGCGAATAACTGTAGTGGGCCAAAATGTACCACCGTCAAAATCGACGATGAATTACTCAGAATGGGTAGAAAATGGCAGAACTAGCTTGCGCAGACGTAAGTAATACCAGGAGCCTCAAAAAGTTTGAAAAAGTAGCATATTTTAAAAATAAACAGGCTCTCACGAATAAAGCTCCGCCAATTTTGTGAATTGGTAACTAATGAATTTTTCCGAAATTTCGGCATGAAAAACCATCACAAGGACCTCTAAGATCAATAAAATATACATGGATCGTCTTTTTTCGCGAAAATAAAGGAACGCCAAAATTAGTTTCCGTCAATTTGTGACCGTATACGGCATCAGCGCACGCCTAGCAGCTGCCGCGAGAAATGCCGCGTCTTTAACTCAACGTTTCGGCGTATAGATTGAACAAATTTGGGAAATAGTGTATCGGCATCCGCGGACCTTTACTTGTGCGCTGGTGCCTTTACCTAAGCGTTTTTAGTCACAGTCCTTGAGATTCAGGCCATTTCTGGGGCTCATGCAGTCGGCTATGAGAAAACATATATAGGGCGTAAATTGCTTACATATTATCTAAAACTAAAAATGAGACCAGTTTCGAACTCTACTCGTCACAAGCTTTCCAACGGTGTGCTTATTTTTATCGTGCGACCAACCGTTCGTGAGTTAGAGGGCGACTGGGGGGGCGGTCAACTGCCCCCCCCCCCGTCGCCGGTGTTCGAGACGGACCAACGGTCGTGCGCGGGTTAAATAATCATGGCCATGGGTATTTTTCTATCTCGCTTTCTAGCGCAGTGCCTTAGAAGCACCTGCCAACAGGATTCATGTACACGAAAACGTTAGCTATGTGCCGTTCTGTGATCACTCATTCATAGACCCTATGACCACCTCTGCCACGTGAATGTCTGCCTCTGCGGTGTGGCCAGCGACAGCCGCTACAATAGGCGGTGAGACCTGCCCTGCCGCCGGCCCTGTGACGGACTCGGTGTGACGCACCCTATGCCCGCTCCTGCAGAGCCGGAGGTCCCGCCGGGCTCACAGGTCGAGGAGGGCCTCGGGGGCTCGGTGGAGGAGATCTACGCGCGGGGCGTCGTGCGTAAGCCGTCGTTCCGGGACAGCCAGTGGCAGGACCAGTCGGTGGCGTCGCCGCAGCTGGCGGCGACCGCCGCCGAGCTCGCCGGCGACGGCCGGTTCCGCACGTTCCAGGCCGGGAGGGCGCGGGCGACCGGCGCCGGCGCCAGCCTCGCGCACCGGCCCAGCATAATCCTGGAGGAGACGCCCATGAGGCCGCTGAGCGCCGTCCCGGTGGACGCGCAGCGGGCGGCCGCCGACACGGCCGCGGATAGCTCCGAGGTGTGACTGTCTGGCCTCGGGCCGACGGCCGGGAAGTGCTGAACGCCGAAGGGGAGGCGGCTGGTGCGGTCGGTGATCGCGGGAGTCACATGCAGCCAGTCGTGACGGCGGTGGAAATCGTGTGCAGAGAAGAGGAACGGCGCCTGCTCGAAGGAATCTGCTTGGCTTTCCGGGGAGAAGTTGATGTTTCGCAGGCAGTGGCAGTCTGCTCTTGTTTTCAAGCCTCCGTTAGGCCATTTACGCATGGGAGCGTACATATCTGTCAGATCACTAAAGCTGCACAATTTGATTAACTTGCATGATATGAGGCTCCATATCCATAGCCGCAAGCCTTCTCCGAATTTCAACTCGCCAGGCAGGCCATGTAATCCTCGCTTGAAGCCGCAATGCGCAGTGATGCTGTATGAATAAAAAAGAATGTGTTCACGAATTCTATAAGCACACTGTTCTGTACAAATTACTTGGTCCTTTGGTGACAGCAGTGTGAGATAAACATTCAATATTTTCAGGATGTTTTATTGGATTTCTGACAGTCAGGCTTGCTAGGGAATGGTTATTTCCTCCGTAATCTTGGGTACATAATTTCCTAACCTGATGATATTGACCTTGCACGCTAAATATTGGCAGTTAAATGCATGCATTATGTATTACATAATTTAGTTATCATCAGCCTCTTGCACAACATTTTCCTTCAAAGATTATGCTTTGGGGGATGCAACAAATGTTTGTGTGTTTTTGCGCCGAGTGCTTTTGCCCGTTGACGGTCACGCTCTTGCCAGTCATTTTCGTATCACGCTGACCTTGGCAGATATCAAATGTCAGCTGCGCATGACGTGTTTTGCTCTTTACAGACACTGCCATAATACATCGAGTAAACCAGAATCAGGACTTTTTTTGCTTGGAATGGCTCTGCGCTGCATAATGGACGTCTGTCTTCTTTGGTGACACAAGGATAAACTAGATACATTTTAGTGTTTCAGATTTTTAGCGTTAAGTGCTCAGCGGACTCAATCAATGAAACAGCTTTCCCGGATGTGGCCAAACAACAATTCAATAGTAACGCAGGAATGTCGAAAAATAGCCGGAAAAGGACAGAAGTATCTTCAGCAAAAAAGTACCATCTCATTGGAACATATTTAACTGACCACTCTGTATAGCTTTGCTCTGATAAAACGGCAGCGGCATCATGTTTCCCCTCCCCAAAAAACTGGTTCATCGTGCTAAGACCTAAAAACAACCCGTGAGCCTCTGTGCGAGATACCAGCCTTAGTTGATTTCTCATTCTTTCCAGTGTCTGGTAAAAAACTGAGTCAACGACATGTAACGGAACTGGAAATGTATTTGCCTCCACACCGCAAGCCTCGCCCATTCGAGACGAAAGTATGCAGACGCCCGATGCATTCTGAGCAGGCTCATACGGGCCGAAGTAGTGTCTACTTTGCTAAAACCAACAGATCTGCAGCCGTGCTGCCAGCAGGCCAAGGAAATCCTGGTGGCAGACGCCCCGCCCATCTGGTGGCCGCAGCCGGCTCCAGCAAGCAGCAGACGCTGCTGGCCATCTGCAGACTGCCTATGTCGGCCGCCGGCAGCGGAGGACGGAGACGCTGCTGGCCGTCTAGCGATAGCCCGCACCGGCCTCCGGCTGCGGCGGACAGGCAGTCTGCACTGCGTGCCGCCACGGCTCGTTGACGCGCACCGTCTGCCAGAAGCGGACGCGATCCTCGTACAGGCGCTCGCCCAGCGAAGGCTCGGAGTTGAGCCGCATGTGACGCTGACTCTGCTCCGTGAAGATGGGCCAGTCCGGCATGGCCAACACGTCCGAGCCGGGCCGGCCGGTGCGGGCGAAACTGGTCCACACGCTCACCATGAAGCGGATCATGGTGTAGGCCGGCGAGTCGGCGTCCTCAAGGCCCTGATTGCCGCTGAACAGGTACATCAGGTCGTCGCCGTGGGTCGGTCCAAAGTCGGTCTCAGGCTCAGCTCCAAAGAATTTGGCGATGGACAAGCGTCCGGGCCCTTCGTGGTCCAGCACGTACTTGTAGACTGGCGCGTGTGCAGAGGCCAAAAGAATCTCTTCTGATGTAGGGGAGACGAAAGATCGGTCGCTTATGAGCTGCACCAGCGGCAGCAGGTTCATGGGACTTATGGAGTCGTTACCGTAGTAGTAATCAAATACCCTTGGCCACCTCCTCTTCAGGATCAGCGCCACAGTCGAGGATATTAGACTGGGATTCGGTGGTCAGGTCGGCTATCCTCCCCTTCTGGATGGAATTGCCTGCGAAAAGACCTGCCGAAAAATTTCCGTCGCGGAAAATGTCCCCCACCAATAGCCCGCCTTCCTCTTTGGTGAGTCCATTCATCCACGGGACCAGGTTGAAGTTACCACTCTCCAGCATGGTCCTGGGGTCGTCTGGCAGGAACGGCGACTCGGCCTCGCGGTCCACACGAGGGTAAAAGAATTCGAATCTCTTGGGGTCGATTTCCCTTGAAGCGTTCATCAGCGCGCCCGCCGGTACCTTCCTCACGCATTCGACCATAGTCGCGGTATCCTTAACGGAGCAGTTGAGCTGCTTGGCAAACTTTTCCGCAAATCCCAGACGTCTGCCGCCTGCCGCGAAGTTAGCCATGGCCGCACCGGACTGGCTGATCGCGTGGTGGAAGAGGCCCTTGGCCAGGGGGCTCAGCACCAGCAGAGATACGCTGGATCCTCCGGCCGACTCGCCGAAGATGGTCACCGACTCGGGGTCCCCGCCGAAGTTGGCTATGTTGTCCCGCACCCACTTCAGAAGCAGGACCTGGTCCAGGAGGCCGTAGTTTCCGGGGACACTGCTGTCGTACGTCGTGAAGAAGCCAAACAGTCCCAGCCGATAATTGAAGGTCACTAGGACCACATCGCCGTCGACCAGGTAGCTGGGTCCCAGGAAGTCGTCGTCGCCGTTTCCGAAGAAGAAGCCACCGCCGTGGATGAAGACCATGACGGGGAGGCCGCCGACCGATCCGCACGGCTCGGGCAGCCGCGGCGTGTAAACGTTGGCGAACAGGCAGTCCTCGCTGCCGTCGAGAGTCGAGTTCCTGAAGATGTCGAACTGCAGGCAGCGGCTGCCGTGGTCCAGGGCGTCCCTGATGTCCGGCCAGCCGGAGTGGCGCTGCGGAGGCTGGAACCGCAGCGCACCCAGCGGCGGACGCGCGTACGGGATGCCTTTGAAGCTGTGGAAGGGGTTGCCGGCGGCGCTCCTGCGCGTCACGCCCCGGACCAGGCCCTCTCTAGTGGCCACAAGCGGCCGGGGGTCGCCGCCGTGGCCAGGCGCCGCCGCCAGCAGCCACAGAAAACACAGCGACGCCAGCATTGTGTCTACTGACGGCGCTCTGGGTCCTTCCCGAGTACCAGCACTGAAGACAGCCGCCGAATGAAAGAGCGCGAAGTTCCGACGGCCGGCTGGGGTGGAGACTGCGCCGCCTCACTCCGCCGCTCTCCGGCTCTCCGCAGACACTGAGCAGGTCAGCCACCGTGGCGCCGTTTTGAAGGTGAGCGGAGAGGAACGCAGCCAGCCGGCGGGGTCGTGACGTCAGCGGACAGGTGCGAGGCGGCCAGCCCGCGGCGCCGGCGGCGGAGCGCTACGTCGTCGACGCGCCATCTGTGGTGCAACTCTGGGGCCTCTGCGGTTCTGCAACACTTCGATTTATCTGTTCTCTGAAAACCAAGGGTACTCGTTTGCTGCCTTGTCTCAACACGCCTCTTCATGTTGGCTTAGTATGCTTTCAGTGGACGTATCATGCGCTTGTTAACGGAGCGTTTTTGTAATGACCGCAGCATGCACGAGTTAGCTGAGGGCGTTTGTAATGAAGGTGATATGTGCAGGCTAGGTGACGGTGCTTTCATTTAACGCAAAGCTCAATGAAACGTGAAAGGTTCATCTCACCGTGTTCATAAAGATATATATATATATATATATATATGTGTATATATATATATAGGTATATATATGCGTATATATATATTGTATAAAAACTTTGGAAGCATTTCTTCTTCCAGATATCTTTTGGTAAAGATGACTGCTTAGTTATCATTAATGCGCTTTTTCGGTTTCTCTCTTGACTTCGAATGTTTTGTATGATAGGCTCGTTTAGGGTACGTATTCAAATCACCAATGGCAGTTAATGAAATATGTTCGTTTTGTGACATTCCGTCTACATTCAGACGTTTTCGAACAATGTTCATGTGTAACGAGGCCAGTGAGTACAAGTTTTTGAATTACATAGGCGTTTCAAAACATGTGCTACGTTTGGAAGTTCTTACGAGTAAAGTTTTTTATCACACTACGACGAAAAGAAAATACAAAAGAAAATATCAGCATTGTCGGCCTAGGAACGTACTGGACAGAGTAAGCATTCCCTGGTAGTCTTGCTGCGTGTTTAACACCGGATATTCCTGACGAATCAGGAACGCTGACATGATTTACAGGCGTTTCTTGTTCGGATTGTGGTCCATCACGTGATCACGGTGCTGTCAACCAAGTCTTACCTTGTCAGGACTTTTTCATGTACTGTTTTGGTGCGGGCCTGTGGTGCTCCAGACTGGACATGGCAAGTCAGTCTCCTTGACAGAGTGGTTGTGTGACCGATGCAGCATACTTGATTCGCTTAATGCTTCCAGTCTTCATGTGAGCATTTGAATTTGCGTACGACATTGGTCGCTTTCAGGGGTGGTTCTTGCTTTTTTTCATGATTAGGCAGGCTAAGTTCCTTGCCTTTAGCGAAGATGATAAGTTCTATGTTTTTCTTTCTCATTGCACGGGGTGACATGTCTTTTAATCACGTTCGTCTGCTCGCTACGCAGGACTCATTTGGTTTCTATGGAACAGTTTGTGGGTTGTGTCGTTGCCTTCTTTTCTGGTCCTTTGATGGTCTTGTTTCACGAATGTGTGAAAGGTACCTGCCTTTCTTTATCAATGTTTTTTTTCGTAGGAAAGTTGTTGGTTCTGAGCATTTCGCTTGACGTGCCGTGCTTCTTTGTGTGCAAGACCCCATGATGTGCAAATGTTCAGAGCCCTTTTCAGGTTTGGTCTAATAACTTCCGTCTTGTATCGCTTTGGACACCCGGCTCTTCCAATTAGACACCTTTCACCGTCTGTCTATTTTTGGTTCATTGGCATTTCGTGGTGTCTTCTCGAAGTGTCTACGTCCACGTCAAGGAAAGGGGCCTTTTTCCCGTTACCATTTTGTAAGTAAATCGAAGAGCAGTTATCGTTGGTATCTGGGCTCGCAGATGTCTCAAAATGCTTTTGTCCTGAATTTCAACAAAGATGTCATCCACATAGCGTTGATATATGTAGGGTTTGTTGAACACGCCATTAAGAGTAATTTCTTTTACGCTGCACATGTAAGCATTCGCAAAATGCTCTCCGAGAGGCGAACTCGTTGCAACACCGTCAATCTGCTGGTAGAGATTTCTTTCAGGGCATCTCAACGGTGCTTTGGTTGTGCATGCAGTAAGCATGCTCCTCAGTATCTTCCTCGGCAGTCTGGGTGTCTGGAGATCTATATTGTCATAGATGCACTTGAATAGCATATCAATGGTCTCCTTGACAGGAACGTTCGTGAACAAGCTTTCAGCATCAAGTGGTGCTAAAATGCCCTGTGGATCGTTAGATTTCCGTACGGTTACAAACTCGTCAGTCGGTCTGAGTGTGTTTACGGTCGGGATGAACGGCGTGATCAGTTTGTTGAGATGCTTGGCCAGCTGACGTGCATCGGTATCGGGATTTGCGAGATGATGAGCCGGGAGAGAATTTCCATTTTTATGAATCTTGACTTTGCTGTGTGAACTTCCCAACAAATCTAGGAAAATGAGCCCCATCAGCATCAGCACTGCCTACATCAATTAGACGGTTCATCTTCTTTTTAATGGCTTCTGTGGGGTCCCGGGAGATCTCCCTGATCTTTGTGTTGTCTCCGAGTATGGCATTAATCTTCGACTTATAATCAGTGTGATCCAAGATGACAAATATCGACGACTTATCGGCTTCGCGCACAGTTATATCTTCATCTTGACGAAGCGCTGTCGCCGCAGCTTGCAACCGTGGAGTAAATGTGACGCTCTGCCTTATATGTCTATGTTTGGTACTTTCAGGTAGCAGCTGGATGTGCAGGTCTGGGATTACTGTTCCCTTTTTGTCTTTTTCAGGTTTAGTTATCGACTGAAACAACAGTTCAAGCTCTGTATTCTTCTCGTAAGTTTGAAACATTCACTGAATGTGTGAATTTAAGCCCAAATTAAGAAATGCTTTTTGGTCGTCATTCAAAGGCATATCGATGTATGAACCAGAGCTGTCTTTTAGCAAAACTCTTCCACCATAAAGACGATTTATCTTTTTGGATATTCGTTCTTTCATGATGTTGTCATAGCACGTGTAATCATCATAACGAGTGCAATAAATCTTACGACGTAGTTTGGTGAGATTTAGGGGCCAATTTTGTCATCAAAATCGAAGGAGGTTCGCACGCTCTTGGTGAATCAAGATTTCGTACATGGCGGGCGTTCGGAAAAGTTCAGATCGATGTGTCTGTCAGTGTGTTCAAGCTTCCAAGCGTCTAGCGACCGAGCGCGCCAGCCGATCGCGACACAAGTGGCACCGTCGGGTGCGCGGACTAGGTGGGCAAATTGTGGTGAAGGTTTCGAAGCGATTCGTGGCGTGTGGCGCGAGCCACGCCGTTCTTTTCAGCAAACAGCATACGTTTACATATTCACGCAAACGCAACTTTGAATCGGGATTTATTTTTTCATACGGCTCCATCAAAAAAGTCGATTAGTTGGGAGCATGTTGAACTGATAAAATAAAACAGATAAATTAGCGTAGAAAAGAGTAAAGGGAAATACGAATATTTTCGGCATTTGCAAACCTGGTGGCCTGGAAGGACAAGGAAGTCGCGTTTTGAAATCCCATTTAACTCTTCTTCTGTCAGTAATATTACGCTCCACAGCGCACTCTGCGTTGAGGCTAAGAAAATTTAACCATGTGCCCAAAGACAACTAACTGCCAGGAGACAAGCAGCGCACGCAGCCAAGGCTGCGTGTCACCGGGCGTAGTTTATGCATCTGCATATATATATATATATATATATATATATATATATATATACGTATATATATATATACGATACAATTTCAAATTATCGCTGGCGTGCACAGTAGATTTTTCGGTCACGGTGCCTCTTTTTTCACCATCCCCTTCCATTTGTACCTGTGCGCTGGAATTCAGCTCTCTTGGGATGATCGCCGGGCAAGATATGTGTTAGACAGCTCACTCTGTCCCCAGGGCATGGTGACGCTTGTCTGGTCACAATAGCCATGAAATAGCATTAAAGGTAATGTACACCTGGTCGCATCACAGCGGCTTAATCGGGATTTTCACGATCCGTGTAACTTTTCGGTTTACGTGATCAGAAACGGTTACTCCCTCGATAGTTTCATACGAAGATGAATGAATCCCGGTGCTGAAGTTATATTGTAAGTGTTCCAACACATGTGCTCTAGCAAAGAAGGCGGAAATGACACTTCCGTATAGCTGAGGCGATGCGCGTGTTCTCGAAGCAAGGATGTATCAGAAAATGACGACATCTCCGTTCTTTGTTGCATAATAAATGAGCCTTTAAGTTAGGACAAACGATAGCTCAAAAGAAGAAGTGAGGATCCTCAAAACGCTCTCTGTTTAAACGCTTTTGAAAAATCCGCAAATGTGAGCGCTGTTTGGTTCTAACACGTTAATACTATTCTATGTCCTTTTCAGTTCAGAGCCTCATTCCTTTCGTCAATGCTATGCCCAAGGGCATAACTGAGTAGGAGAGATCTGTATTATTCGCACAGGTCTGCTATCAAGCTGAGTTTGCAGGAAACTGCAGTCATGCAAACGTGTGCTTACGTTAGATTACAGAATATCGCAATCCCATTTATCTGTTGACAGCCATTAAGCACAACGGTGAACGTGCGATATCCCTGAACCTGTAAAACAGCGTTTTCTTTTGATGTTATCGAGCCGTTGTGCAAAACCGGGCCCGGGGAACCGTGACACAGACAAGCGAAGAGCATCATCAAATGATGACGGAAGCAAGCCTCCGCGATGCTCACGATACACCGCACATTGAGCTGACAATCAACATTTCCAAAGCATTGCAACACAACCTAATTGAGAACGATGCCACGGGGAGCGTGCGAGAATACGAATACAGAAATTAAGCTGGTTAGCAATCCAGTTCGATTAGTGTTTGAAGAACATCCTCAGTGAAACACTTGCGCCTGCAATGCATCTGATTTTCCTCTACCAGACTGCATCAACCTTCTCAGGGCAAGGTGTGAGATGGACTGATCTCGTTGCCTCCGCTTCCATGCATACTGCCCTAGTCATCGCAAATCATCGCACCCGGACGACTGTGTGATTCGATGAAAAACCTCGTCTTTCGCGTCACTTGCCTGCCCGTCACATCATTGCGACAGCCCACTCGTTCTGCGGCGTCACGTGACAGCAAGGGGACGTCACACCGGCACTCTTCTCTCGGTCACCTTCAGGCTCTGCCGATTGCGAAACGCCGCCGTGCGGCCGTCGGCGGCTCAGGGTCGCCGCCACACCGCCTCAGGCGACATTCGTCGGCTGCAGGGCGTCGGGGAAGAGCATGCGCGAGATGTTGGCCTTCTTGTGCTGGCCCGAGATGGGCGCACCGCCACCGGGCCGACCCCAGAACTTGGCGAAGCTCTCCAGGTGCTGCACCGTCTCCTGGCTGTATTGCTCCTCCGCGCGCTGGAACACAGTCATAGTGTCGGATCCGGTAGAGGGACTGGGCCATAGTGTCAGATCCGGAGGGGGACCAGATCACAGTGTCGGATCTGGAGAGGGACCGGACCAGCGTGAGATCTGACGAGGGAGCGGCGGACCATGGTGCCAGATCAGGAAAGGAAGCGGACCATAGTTTGAGATCAGGAGAGGGAGAGGGAGAGGGTCATAGTCTAAGAGCATGAAACGGACCGGACAACAGTGTCATATCAGGAGAGGGAATGGACCATAGCGTCAAAGCACGAGAGGAGACGGTCGATCAGGAGTGTCAGTCAGGAGGCGGAGTAAACCATAATGTCAGATCAGGAAAGGAAGCCAACCAAAGCATCAGATTAGGAGAGGGAAAGGACCATAGTGTCAGATCAGAAGGGAAAAGGTACCGGACATTCGAACAAAAAATGGCGGGAATTTCATTCCTAGAGCAACCGAAGAATGCATCATGCTGTGCTGCTTTTTCCTTTCCGTTGTTGATGTCACAGATGGCGGTGACATGCATTTATGTGTCTGATGATGGGTGTCAGTTCGATACGGGTCAGAGCGAACCCTTTTCGTCCGGCCCATTCTCCGTGCGGCGCAGTGTCCCGACCGGGCGGCACCACAATACGTTTTTATGGGCCGAACGAAGGAAGTCCTACGAATTTACCAATATCTGGAGAACGAGGCAAAATTTCGAAAAAAATAGGCTGGCAATTTAGAGAAAACTCTATATTCTTTTTATCATGTAGTTGCCGACTTCCATGCCGCAGCGAAATTAGTTCCCAGTTCAAGTAATCGAAAACGGCTTGAAGTAAAGTTAATACCAGGGGCCCTATGGAGAAATGAGCGATCACGTTTGACAGAGTTATCGATGTTTCATGTAACAAGAATACTGTCCTGTTTTTTTTAATAAGCGAGTTGCAAGTGGCCAAAGATTGGGCGACGTGTCCATAAGCGAATGCACACGCAATGTCCAGGGGTATTAGTTTCCACGCCCGCCGAAGTGTGACATCTCTGAAAAGGTGTCGGCGAGTGTTCGGCCGACCCGGCATTCCGGGCGCCAGCTGGCGGGACATACAGGGTGTATTCGCAGCGCGCGTGAAACATTTTATTCACAGTCACGTAGAATCTTTTCCGGACCTGTTCGCAGCTGGCAGGTTCTGACGACCAGGACCAACTATTGCTCTGTTTCAGTATTTTGCATCGGAAGAAATGCGGTTTAAACGCCACGCCCGCGGATGATATTGTTCGTTGCCATTATTAAGCGGTTCAACAACACCGCTAGAAAAAAAAATGACTAAGAGCGAAAACATTATTACCCGAATAGTTTAGTGGAAAAAGGGCTTCCAAGCTAACACGTTGCAGTTACACAAAATCTCAAGAACTGCGCAAGCTTATGCGGAAGATTTCATGACACGGTACTCAGTGTTTGCGAAGTTATTAGCCTCAGTTTCTTTATTTCTGCTAGCTGAAGTAAGACTAACTGGGCATTCGGCCTCGTTCATCATCATGAATTCGCTTCCGATTGCCTCATTGATGCAGAAGAGCCTGCAACGTACACTGACGTCCTTACAATGCAAAGCCATGCAGACAGCTGTCGGAGCTCCTGCGAAAGCACAATTCTTTTGAATCCAAAAATCACTGGCGCAGTCAAAGGGGAGGGGGCGGGGGCCGGTACTCCCCAGGCCCGCAGTTTCTGTGAAAACCATTGCACGTCGTGTTCCCGGCAGGCGGTTTTCTTATTATTGCAGTTCACACTGAATCCCCTTCAAAAATCCTGGCTGAGCCCTTGCTTGAAAAACACACTGACGGCACGTGTCACACAATACACAGCCCACATTCTCAGCAGGTCACAGCTCGGGCGGTTTCATCGTGCGACGTTCTGCGGTTTACGATCGCCGAGGGGGCCGACTGGTCTGATTGGTCGGGGAGCCTATGTCAGTCGCCAGCTGGCGGCATTTCAGCGCGCGTTGTCAGGCGACTGTTAGCTCACACGGTGAGGCGTACCAGCCGACGTCGGCACCTCAACCACAGGAACACGAGCATAGACCCTTGCGTAATCACGGTCTCATGCCAGATCATCGTCAAAATGACGAGTGTTCCCGTGGACGGGAAAAGTTCCTGTCTCCGGCTCTAGGAATGAGCAGGTATGGCCAGTTACGTTGCCAGGATTTTCGTAGCGTGCCAAGGCTTAAATAAAAATCTTTGATACTAATCACACCATTTTATTACCGACACTTGGGCACTGGCCCTATCAAATAGCACACCTGGAGGTTTTGAAAAAATAAGTACATTACTTTTTCACCTTTCATGTAATTTTGCTTTTAAACAGAACATATGTGCTAACAGCCAATTTTCGGAAACCTCTGACCATAAGGGGGGAGGGTCAGTTGACCTCGCTACGTTGCTTGGTGGAGGTTATGTAGAGTGATCGTAGAGAGTTCACATAGACCCATATGTCTTGAAAAGGTCAAACCTTGCGTGGAATCATGTGAGGGCTATCAAGTATGTTGAACGTGGTCTAGGGCGGCCATTTAGAACCCATTGTATTATATGTCGTGACAAAAACCATGTCTGAATTATCCGGCCATCGTCGGTGTGAAGTAAAAGACAAGAGGGGTAAGCCCTACACATCTGCAGGCAGCAAAGATGTTTTGTGGTTTGCCATAACCATTGTGACTTGAAAATGGCAAATCTGAGGCGTTTGGCGGAAGTTGTAGGGAGACAAACTGTGCATCATTTACTGGGTGCTTAACCATATTCTCGACCCATAGTGCCTGAGCGCGTTCCCGTTTGGAGGGGGAGTTTGATGTGACTTTTGGCCTTGACTGACCTTGTGAAGTAACCTCAGGTCAACATATTTTGTTGTGCGTTTGTCCAGTTATTGACGTATATATGCAGACAAAGTTTTAAGTTCGGTCTTGAAAACACTTCGGGAACTATTTTTCTTTTAAACTCAACAGTACCAAAAAAGCGTGAAGCTCCTCCCGAGTACTTGGCATGGCTCCGTTCCTGGACCACTAAGCGTAGAAGGAACAGAGAGGAAAATCCACCAAACTTCGTGAAGCTGTTCCAGTGTTCCTGAAAATGAAAAAAAACGAGAAAAAACGGAGGAGATTCTGATGAAACCTCTCCCATCTCATACGGGAATATGGCTAAATAAAGTCTTACAGATACTGATCCATTCCCTATGTAGAAAACAATATTGGGATTCAAGCTCATTTTATGAGTTTTTTGACAAATAGAACAGAAACCTCGTGTGTGCCATCAACGAATCCTTCAGAATCATACAAAAAGTAGGTGTTATTCAGAGCCATTTTTGAAACGAAAGACCTGAAAAACGCCTCTGGCTAAAGATCGGCTTCCCAGACGGACAGTCTCAGAAGTTGCAGGCAAGATAACGATGTATTTTAACACTGACGATTTGCCTTATTTTCCAGGACGCCAGGCTGACTAGAGCCCATCGGTGCACTGCGTGCATGTTTCAGAGTCGGTGCAGTGCAGGCGGGAGCCAGCAGCACGACGTCTCCGCGTCACCTGCCTTCGTTACCGTCAGACCGCTGGGCACCGATCCAAGGGATACGAGCGGTGCAGCAGGTCATCTGTCGCAAATCCAGGCTTGCGAGACCGTCAAGAGACGACTGAGGCGCGGTGTCGTACGCTACTTACGCCGGATTGCAACACTAGATGAGCCCGTTTCATCTCTCAGATATCAAGGATTTCTGCTTGGCTATTCTTTTATGGCGTGATGACGGATTCAACGACATTTTTGCGAATGAAGTGCAGAGATAAGCAGCCACAGTATCTGACATACCAGTCTTCAGGTTTCTGCAAGCTTAAAAATGCTGCTCACACCTTGCCAACTTTGCCAGCTAAGCAGCTCGATCGGCTTTATCGGTTTTAACTTCAAAGGTTATGTTCTGTTAAACTTTGCATGAAACCAATAGCTTGGATAGTGGCAGCCTTTCCATATGCTACTAATGTCGTTTTAGCCGTCCCCATAAAGAGCCACTTTCTTCTTTGTTACCCAGACATGTGCGTGCGGAATGTGAAACGGGCCTCGGATCATCATGGAAAATACTCTGGAAAAATTTACGGGTACGACGCCGTCGTAGTCTTTGGACAACATCCGCCGTAAAACAATGGTTCTTTGCATCCACATCACTTAAAGAGAATATTCTCACGTGCCTTGAACCGAGAAAGCCAAGTTATAGGCCAATCTGTAATATACACTGAGTCCCAAAATTGGCGCTTACGGAGGTTGAAAGCGATTTTCCACGGTTTTCCCGTATCCCTCATTTGGCCGTATCCTACTTACAGCTGTTGCGGAAGGTCATGAGCGAGATCAGGCCACTGAACGCCTTCGGTCAGTGGCGTTTAGTGGTCTTCGTGGTGGTGTTCGCAGGTCCCTATTGCGTCGTAGCGATGGATGACTACGTGCTCAAGTTTTTGTTCTATTACACACTGGACCGTTCCCAAAAAGTGAATACTGAGAGTGTTATTAGCGACATATTTTACACCACCCAAGTTTCCTAATGGAAAGCCGACCAAGATGGAGCATTCCCTTTCATCGCATGCCCTGCGTGCTGTACAAAGCAGACCTCTTGTTTCACCGCGATCTGTTCCTCGACACGATGCCGTGCCGGCGGAGGCGCCGACAGGGGGTTGGACGAGCCGCCTGGGCCCCCCGGCGGTGTCAGCGGAGCAGGCGAGCAGATCGGCGGCGGCCGGCGCCTGTGACGGCCGGCGCAGAGCGAAGGATGCCGTGAGCCGATTACCCAGTCACCCAGAGCCTCCGGGCCGAGCTGGGCCGGGCCGGGTCGGGCCGGGCCGGCGCCGGACGAGGCCATCGACCAAACAGGGCGGGCGGCGGCCGGCCTCCAGGGGCGCCGGCGACCGCTGACGGCGGCGGCACGACCGGCTCGTCCGCGGCCGCCGGAAACGGCGCCGATCAACGGCTCCTGAAGCCGTCGGTCTCTGTTGACCGTGCTACGCGAGTCCGCCGCCGACACGCGAGGAAAGTCCCGAGAGGAAACCGCAGCAGGAGGGCGGCCGGTAAACGGCGATTAACGAAAATGAGCCGACGGAATGGGATGCAGTCTGTGGAGCTGCATTTATGGTAGATTATAACCCGCACTTGGGACGAAATGCCGAAGGATTAAAAGTAAAAGTCATAAATAAACAACATGTAATAATTGGAGCAGAGTAATATCATGCTCCAAGCTAGAGTATCCAAGGGAGGATAGTGGAGACGCAGTGCTGATTTTCTTCTTTTGTCGGTAGTTAATGGAACCAAAACATTTAGAGCCAATGCCAATCCGGGCAATCGTGGAGTTCCCTCGCGAATGCGCTTAAGCACCATGCAGTGTGCATGGATCATATGAAATCAGAAACGAAATGCGATACCACGGTTCTTATGGGTTGTCGGTGACATTTGGGTTTGGGTCAACGGTCTGTGCTAAGTTATAATACTTAACCCGGCACCGCCTGCCATGTTTTTATATCCGCGACCACTTGGGGTTGTCACAAAGAGTACCCCCGGTTATCTCAGAATCTAATTATCGGATTTAAACCGATCTCCCACCAATCGGCAGCCCTGGTTCTTGCGACTCAGAAACTAATGTGCAAGCCCTGGTAACGTGACTGATGGCGTCACACGTCACGTAAAACGCATAATACGACGTCGGAAAAAACGATATAGGTTCATACGACATATCATCAACAATACTGGTCTTAGAACCCTGAGCTGGAAATCAAACGAAAGGTCACGATCTTCTGCATCAGAAGCACGCCAAAACGCAACAAAAGTGTTGGGTCAAGGTCATCATAGGTCAGGTGAAATATTGGTTTTCCTTTACATGTCAAAGATCGATACTCATTCGCAGCCGTTTTGATCCACGTGACAAAAGGACGGAAGTGAAACCTTCTGATGATCAGTTTTGGATTACCTGCTTTTTATCCAGCCAAGGTCATTCTAGGCCAGGTCAAATAAGGTTGCAGTACTGTTCTTGACAAAGGGCAATGATTACTCGCCGGGATTGTTAACTGCGACAGGTAGAGAACTGAAATGACATCTCGTGATAATTTAATCTGTTCTGTCTGCTCCGTATCTGGCGAAGGTCAAGCCAGATCTGGACAGATGGTCATTTTTCATTCTCTGACCAGGAACAATACTTGCTCTTTGCTGCTGCTGAACGTTCTTCCACGGACAATGTTGTATTTCTTTTTTGCATTCCTTTGGCACTTTGGGGGACGAGGGAAAAAAATTTTTTTTTTTGGTTGAAAAAGGGGGAGGGGAAGGGAAAAACAAAAAAAAAAAAAAAAAAAAAAAAATAAATTTTTTTTGGAAAAAAAAAAAAAATAATAATTAAAAAAAAAAAAAAAAAAAAGGACAACAAGCCTGCCAGGGTCCAATTATGACGTCATATCTTCATGGCCTTAGTTAGCATGGAAATGATTTTGATGCCAAAATATGAAAAAAATAAGGGATTAACAGGAATTGAAAGCTTAATTGGGCTGGCTCTAACGATTCAGAAGTTATTCACGAAAAACCGAGGGGGTACCCTATTCGACACCCTCCGGGCGGTGCCAGGTTAATGCGCCTGTTAGTAAGCATACCTAGTTTCCGGCTCCCTTATTACTCATGCTACGATTTATATATCCATATTATTCATCCCAGGTTAATGCGCCGGTCAATAAAGACACCCAGTATCCAGGTTCCTTGTTATTCATGTACGAAGCAGAGAAGGTTCCAAGGGAGATGGCCCAACGGGTCACGGCCCTAAGACGCCCAACTTCGGGGCCCAAAAATATCATGAAACCATCGTCCGGCAGTGCATGATTGAACGACCTCCGGCGTCGAACGTCCGACTGTCCGCCCGCTCACTCAGTCGACGGCGACACGAAAGTTTGCCGTTCGGCTGAGCCGTCCTTAAGACCTCGGCTTCAATGGCCACCCCGACGTCCGGCGGCCAGAAGTTGAGGACTTTGTTTGCACGGCAGGCCAATCAGGGCGAGTCGGCAGGGAAACTCGCCGCTCGGAATGCGTGACGCCGTCACGTGCCCGCTTACCGCGTGTCACGTGTCAGCGCCGTGACAAAGCGGTGAAGGCCGGCCGGACATTCCAGTGCTCGGTTAATCAGGTTATTGAGACATGTACCTAAGGGCGGATGAAATAAGGCAAGCGGTGTCTGGGAATTTTTACATGCAAAACGCAGACCAAGAGCGTTCTGAGCCCTCGTGACCCGGAACCCTGGAAATGAAAAAAAACATACACCCTGATGGCATAGCAAAAACTGAAATGGAATGAGCGAAAAGGAGTGCATCTGAAGAGGTTTGTCACCGCGCATTGAAGAAGGGATATGGCATAAATTTAGTGATCCAGTAGACCCCATTATTCAGGGAAAGGCTAATTTTTATATCACAACATTTTGATTACCCGGACTCCTGAAAGTTCTGGTGCTTTGCCATTTTCAGGAGACCTAGATTAAATCATGCAAATCAGATAGATCTGGAGACCGTTTGTCACCTCTGACAATCCTTTAGCCTCGGAACGCTGAGTCGATATAAGATTCGAAATATTATGTGCATATATGTCATATATATATATATATATATATATATATATATATATATATATATATGACAAATTCACCTTTTCATTACGTTATCTTCTTTGAAAGTTAATATCTGCCCTAATACTATATTCCCTCATACGGGATACGCTGCACCTCCTTGGTACAAAACCACAAAGGAAGCAGTTGGTTTGAAGCCAACAGTCCAGGACCATGTCAGAAAGTTAAATCTGAGTCCAGCCTTGGTCCTTCCTCACCAAGAGCCACCCGTTTCCAGAATTGTCGCGGTGAGTTATATCATCGGTTGTCGGTGTCATCTTTATCGTTCTCAAAGGTAACCCTGGTGTTCGTAATAGAATTATCGGCAGCATTGGCGCAGTATATGGCCTGGTCACAAACCGTAAACAGACGTTTCCAACGTAAAAGACTTAACTGGTTCAGGGAGCGCAACTTTGGGCCAGTTTAGTGCTTATAAATACATTTGGTAGCTTTAAGAATGACGAAGGTCGTACTGGGATATCACACTCATTGCATTCGAATTAATGCAACGTGTTGGACGTCGCAGGGTTGTCATTTTCCTTCTCTCTTTTTCTTACAGATCCATAATGTTCTGAAATTCGTGATTTAGTGCTTTTCTCAATCACACAGCCGCAAATTGCGTCAAGTGATTTCAAGGGGTAACAGAAAATGATTCATATCTGGTATTTTCATTCTGCGGAATTCTGTGTGTAGATTATGTGAGTAGCAAACTGTTCACCGTGCCCCAATTCATGTTCCCATGTCTCCATTGGGATATCTTCGCCAATTTCGGCACTGTTTCGAAACAATCGCAGGACTTTGCCACGCACGAAAGCGGAAAAGAAGACTGAAACGTAGCAAGATGCTTAAAAGGCGCCGTACTATTGCCTTTAATCGCACAGCCCTCGCGGCGGAGCCCGGTCGCCAGAAAGCAGCTCTCGCCGGGACGCAATCGGCCGCGGCTGCCGCAGCTCACCTTCTTCTCTAGCTGCTTTTCGAGCACCTGCCGCTCGAGCTGGTGGCGGTAGTCTCGCTGCTGCAGCGGCGGGTACACGCAGCGGCCCTCCCTGTGCCGTGTGATGTCCGTGTGCGGCAGCGGGTTGTTCAGCAGCTCTGTGTCCTGCTGACGCCGCGGCCGGCCCGTCTCCAGCTTCTTCATCATCGGGTACACCGAGATGCCGTTCTGTGAAGGCAGACCAAGTACAATCCGGTGTGTTGTCAGTGTGATTGGAAATGTCGGCGAGGAAGTGTTAAAAACAAGGGTATTTCACTGAACCTTAAAACTCATGATTTAGACGCAGCTTAATACCATACTTATCAACGAATTCAAGGATCACGAGGAGCTGTCACTGGGTGGTAAGGGGCTGTCAACGAATCGAGATCGGCAGACTCACCTCATCAAGCAGGGAATTTCTCCCCCGTCCGTGGTTCGCCGACTCACCGCGTCCAGCACAAAGTCCCATCCTCGTCCGAAGTCGGCCGACTCACCTCGCCACGCACAAAGTCCCCCTCGTCGTCCGAAATCGGCCGACTCACCTCGTCCAGCACAAAGTCCCCTTCCCCGTCCGAAGTCAGCCGACTCACCTCGTCCAGCAGGAACTCCCTCTCCTCCCTGGCGGCCCGCTTTCGCTCGTCCAGGATCTGGCGCAGCGCCTCGCGGTAGTGTTCAATCTCCTTTTTGCGGCGGCGCTGATCGGCCGAGGTGGCCCATCCCTGCCGAGGCGTCCAGTGGAAGAGGAAAACCGCAGCGGGACGGAGAGAGCTCTCACCTGCTGGAGATTTCCGAAAATCATTGGGAGGATCGGACTATAATTTCTATAACTTCAGACCGTTTCTTTTCAGCCATTGCCATAGGCCTGATGTTAAAATCTTTCTCCGGAATCTCCAGCAATGGGAGCTGCACGTTGCGGAAGTCTAGTCTAGAGAACTCATCACTGAAAAGTATCAGCCAGGCGGCGACGATCGATGTGTTAATGCCTGGTGGCCATTCGCAACAAAAATCAGCTCTGACTCGCGACTCTGTCAGTTCTTTGGCTTGCGTAAATGTAAACCAAGTGATGGCGGTTAGCTTCCCCGCCTGGCTTGATGTGGCACTGACGTGTCTCTTCCTAAACGGTTAGGTGCTGACATTTTTTCACCCGAGGGTCGCCTGCATTATTGAACACTGATGCTACTGATACTGTCGCATTAGATACACGATTCACCCTCCCTCTAATGGCTGGCTGCGCGCGCTGGGCATACATCGATAACGTTATAGCCAGGGGAGGCCAGTCTCCACCAAACAATGCATTCGTCACTGACCGCAGCTGACCCATTTCCATCTCTGTACTTCGCAAACGTCAGAAATCATTCCATTATTTCCCAGTTAAGGGAACCAGCTATGCATAACGCACGAACTGCAGAAGACGAAAAGTAAATGTACGATTACTGTAACAGCCGGTAAAAGTTACGTTTCTTCTAGATGTAAAAGATTTCCAAAATAAAACCGTCAACTTGTTTTCCCCAGAGTGCCCTTAAACGCGCCTTAGGCTACCCGGCAGTTTTTAACTCAATACTCCATTTCTTCCCGGCAACGTAGCCCGTCCAGCGTTCAGTTTTTCTCCTCACGCGATGGTCGACGTCCCTTCGCCGATGTTGACCGATGGTTAAGGCAGCTCTGCTCGCGTGCTGCCTGATTGGTTCCGGTCAGCCAAGAGCGGCCCCTTTGTGGCCACTTGGATCGGTTCCGGACCCTCTTCGGACACTGGGGTCGGTGTCCGGGCCCTCTTTGCCACCTGGGGCCAGCGTTTTGACCCTCTCTGGCTCCTAATGTCGCGTCCCAGTCTACCCGAGCTATTACGCCAAACTGACTGACTGACGATGGTCCCGAATGTTGCGCTGACCGTGTCCGCAGCTAACGTCAGTATGGCTGCGTCCTCCGTTATGTGATGCTCGTGCCCATCTTTGACGTTATGTATGGAAGTGTCCATCGTTGACATATTATAGTGGCTGTGCCCACTCACACGTTATAGTGACCGTGCTCACACGACATTGCAGTGACCGTGGTCACTTCTCACGTTATAATGACCGTGCCCATCGGTGATGTTACAACGGACTGCCTCTGATGTTCTAGTGCCCTCAGACTGAGTGACGCTATAGTGGACGTGTCTACGGGTGATGCAGTAGCGGTGTCCACCTACGGCATGATCGTGAACGCGTCCGGAGTCGGACCTACAATGCTCAGTCATTTTGCTCGTTTTCAATCACACTCCCTAAATTTTATATGATATATGCAGAAATAAATGAAAAATAGATGGAAATGAATAAATAAATAGATAAATAAATGGAAATAAATAAAAAAATCCATCGCACAGAAACACGTTAATCGAGTATTTTCAGAATTCAGTAAAGTTCTAACCATCGTTAAATACCAAGTTGCAGGGCAATCCTTGCGGTCGGGTGTGGTGGGAAAATAACACCTGGTACATAGTAGTGACATAATAGACGCTTTTGTCTTAGCAGAGTCAGTTTTCTGCTAGGCACGTCTTAACACAGCTTAATATCGTGAAGAATGGCTCTTAAATACTTCTAGCTATTAGACATAATATTCAATATAATTGTATATTTAATTAAAGACGACCTCCAGTATACCAGGAAACAATTTATTGCTATAAAAATCAGTTACAAATTAGCAGGACATTAGACTCAGCGGTTCGGCCGGCGGCCATCATCAGGCAATCATCATCATCATCATTTTGATGGCAAAATGTTGAGTCTAATGTTCTTTTGATTTATGAGTAATTTATATAATTATAATTATATATTTATTCTATATTAAATATATGATATATATAACTATATATAATTACTCATATATATATATATATATATATATATATATATATATATATATATATATATATATATATATATAGTGCATCCTAGTATACTAAAGGTCTTTTATTAACTGCATTTCTTCAATGTCGTTTCCCACAATGCAGCTGTTGGCAGTGACCTAAAGCTGCCACTGCTAGCGATTGGGAGACGTACCATTTTTTCGAAGAAGTTCTGGCCCTGGAGTCGGTTTTCGCGCCATGGTCGTCCGCCGGGTCCGGCCTTTCCGAAGTCGTCGAGGACGCTGTCCGACGGGGCTGTGCGAGAATCGATATAAAATCATTCTGTGCAAACACAAGGTCAACCATACACACACCCAGCAGCTCGCTTCAACTGCGTCACGGCAGACAGACATTGGGTTAATATTACAGGTTAATATTACAGCAGACAAACATGCAGTGTTAATATTACAGTGAAGCCAACAAATTATTCTGGTGTGAAAAAACTATCAAAGTATTTTACTGTTCACAGTAAAGTCTCAACACAAATGCCAGTGCTCTGTAAGTCGTTACATATCGGTCTACTTAGCAAACGTGGACGCCGTGCAGAAATACAGTCACAGCATTGCTGTCGAGAAGGAAACGAGTCCATAAGCCGCAGCTTCACACGTCAGCAGCAGACGGCTTTTGGTCCAGACGGCGGAAGGCTGAGATCATCACTGTGTTTAATCTATAGCTCGTTAGGCACATCGATTCTCGACGCATCCTTAGTGGACGCTAATTGCGTGCCGTCACGGACCGTGATTGGGTTTTATGACAAAGACTGAAAATACCTCTGGTGGCCTCGAGACCATAGCATCGTAAATATCGAAATCCACTCGCCAGAGTACACCAGCACACTTTTTCTGGGGTGCCAGGTCCGTTTCCTGACCGGCTGGAATCGACCGGTGCCCGCCGACGGTCTCATGACGATCCAATTTTACCGGAAACCAATCCCGGCGGCAATCGTCTGCGGCGGCAGGGCGCGCCCGGCACGCCCGGCCATCCGCAGGGCCGACACGGTTTGGGGGGGGGGGGTTCTTGACTACCCAGGCCTTGTGACGGCGCCAGTCGCAGCAGGCGATGACCGGAAGGGTTGGACTCTGTATGCAGGGCTCGAGCAACGGCGCGGACCTAAGTCCGGGAAGGCGTTTTTTTCCGGCCTGGGGAGGATACCGACTGCCCGCCACGGTCAGCTGCAGCTGCTGACCGCGGCGTGCAGGGATCACTGCACGTCGGGTTCGGTTGCCAGCGCTATGTGACTAACAGAAGGTCGCGGTCGAGAGCGGGAACGGGGGAGGTGGCGGGGGGGGGGGGGGCGAGAGGGGTTCCGACCGGCTGTCTCGCGGGGTGCACTGACCGTCGGCCGGTGCTGTCCGCAGCTGCTCCATCCTCCCTGCTGTGCTGGCTGCCACCTGGGGGCCGGCGCTCAGCTGCCGGCGGCCGCGGGCTGGCCGTGTCGACGCCGACGGCCGACTGTGACCACCCGTCGCTGCCGACGACAGCGACGGCAGGCGCCATGCGTGTTGGGAGCGGCGTCGGCGGCGGCCACAGGACGGCACGGAACGGGACTGCCCTCACACGGGCACTGTCGGTCACCCGGGGTCAAACGGGCACTGTCGGTCACCCGGGGTCAAACGGGCACTGCCGGTCACCCGGGATCAAACGGGCACTGTCGGTCACCCGGGGCCAAACGGGCACTATCGGTCACCCGGGGCCAAACGGGCGCTGTCGGTCGCCCGAGGTTAAACGAGGACTGTCGGTCATCCGGGGCCAAACGGGCAATGTCGGTCAACCGGGGTCAAACTGGAGCTGTCGGTCACCCAGGATCTGATGGGTTAACTGCTGATTCCGTTGAAGTAAAAATAGTGGAACACTCCTTAAGGCGATATATCACACAGATAGACGGAGATTCGGAATTTTTCACCACGAAATTGGAAAAATAATGACAATTCCGAGAAACTTGTTCGAGCGTTTGTGGTATACAAGGGTACGTCAATCCTGGGAGGCGTTTTTTTACGACAAACAGATCAATTCCACACATGCCCGTGTATTGCACGCCTCACGAGTCATTTGCCGCATGTCATGTCCCGGCAAATACAAGCGTCATGAGGCCCAGAACGGTTTTTTGAAACACAATTTGGACACGATTGTTTTCGGTTTGGCCTATTAAGGTGAGGAGTTCTCGATGCGTCGTCCATCCATGAGTTGTACTCTCAGCACCGGAACACGGAGGACTAAGACGCTTTCCTGGAAAATAACGATCGGTCAAAAAATGTTAATTAAAAAAGGTGGTGAAAAAAGCAATAGGTCAAAAAGATGTCGGAAGATAGTTCTTTTGACATATAATGAGAGTTGATAGAATATGTCTACACGTCTAGTTGCGAGTTGTTAACTCGCACGAACTGAAGTAAAAGAAAACAAGTGAAAAAATGAAGTGAAATGAAATAAAAAAAATAGCGCCCACTTAGTTTCTTCCAAGCTGTATCATAAAATACACCAAAACTTATGGTTTCTTGAATGTCTGGAGGTTTCCGAACATTATTTGGAGTCCGGAAATGATTTAAAAAAGAAAATGACTTCAGAAAGATTCTTTCCAGTCCAGTCCAGTTCAGTCCAGTCCAGTCCAGTATAGGCCATTATAGGCCTAATGTGTAAATTTCTCCAAAATGGGGACCTAGGTGTCAAGTCTAGTCAAGTCATGAGAGTCAAGATTAGATCTAGGCGATCTAGTCTTGACTCTCCCATCCCCCAATCCCAGGGCGTACAGCCATAGTTTCCTCCACACAAGCTAAACTACTGATAGCCAAGCAAAAGATACCGTAACTGTTTACTTTCGTTGTGAGCAAAATGACCTGAAAACTTGCTTTAATAAAGCGGATATTTATATTTAGTACCTTAGCCAATTTGATGAATAACATACAAAGCCAAACCGTTCACGGAGAGAAGACCGAAAATGTACGCAATGTTAACGCGCTCTCCGAAGACATAGATGCTCCCTTGATCTACTGGTCTATTCAACCAACTGGAATTTGAAGAATGCATTTTGCAGATCTGATTTAAACGGACGAAATGTTAACATTGATGATTTGATGCCAGTTAACCTTGACTGAGCTGATCTGGGCTACGTGCGCCTTAGACTGCAAGTTTAAAATGCAGCCCAGCTCCTCACAAAGCTGCATAGCTGACTGTCCGACGGCAGTTATTCCATACGCAACATAGCATCTGTCCTCCGGCCCGACACGCGCGTGGCCGTCTGCCGGCGACGATTGATCCGCCGTGCGGTCCACCTGCCGACTTTGCCGGACCGGAGTGGAATAAGTCATGGAGCGACTTAAAAAAATATTTAAACAAACGGACTGAGCCATGAACTTGGAACTTTCAATACCTTTTCTTGCTTCAAATCTGCACATTTTGCAATACCAGTTATTATCAAGCCCATGTAAGCTCATGACATAATGGCATGACAAATGCAACTAAATTTAGATTGTTTCCATCTTATTCGAATTCAGTTATTTTGCATATACAGGTAAATTCCAGAATGCTCGTATGTTACCCTACGTATTATTTATTCTGCAATGAGTTGTCAGTTCATAACATTACAGACCTCACATTGGCCATCAGAGGTCCAAGAAACTTTAGTCAAAGATCCATGACTGTATGATACTGACGTTATTGGACTTTGACTTTCTTATATACGACATCGTCTTATTCCTGACGAAACATGATTTTTTTCGAGATTATATAATGCAGTGCCACCAGCGGATATTCAACTGGACGAAATCCATTCAGCAGTCCCTAGGACATACACAATGAAATATTGACCTCCCTGACCATGACCAATTACCTGAACCTAAAAGCACATTGACCATGTCAATGTACATGATACACTTTAAGCATCAAACTGCTTTTGATTGTGTGTGAATGAAACGTCACGACACCTTACCTTCCTTTGGTAATGATGGAAAATAAAACGCATAAGGACTGGACCTTGACGTATGACCTTATCATTGCCCCAGAACTCAATTTATTCATGGCCTGAAATGCCACGACACAGCGAGATTGATCTGCGTGTGAATCATTCAAATCCGTTCAGAAGCTTCAGAGATACGGTGGGGGTGGGGGAATTTTCCCCTTTCGATCAAAAGCGTTGCCCAAATATCTCAGTCAATGGCGGGTAACAGGTTCCGCGTAGTTCAGTCTTTGTAACGGCTTCTATTTATTTTCGTGCCAGCCAACCATACTCAACAGAACAGGGGTCAATTCGCTTACCTCAATAATGTTTGTTTATTTGATATTAGTTCAGTCTTCGTTATATTTCTATTTTGGCCCAGTTTTCCTAAAAATGTGCAGCATGGGAAAACAGATTCAGGCGTTTTTTTATATCTTGTCTTTTATTGAAATCTTCAGTAGTCTACATATACATATACATGCAGTTGTCTACGCTATCCATATGTAGTCTTGTTGCCATTAAATGCCAGATACTGACATGTGAAGCGACGTTCTTCTCAAACTGTGCATTCCGTGCATCGGACCACATGCCCATTGTTATCACTTTCTTTACTTCTTTATTATTCCGGGAGAAACATGTTTTGAAGCCCACGAGAATTTGAATCAATAATGTCACTCATACATAAAACTATACTAACAGATAAATTAAGCACGGAACAATTCGGAATGCCAAATGTCACAAAAACAAGTACACAGAACCATAAACAGCTCTACCACTACGATTAAAAATGGACCCTGGAACCACTGTTACGGAGCAACGGAAAACTTGCAAACCTCTGCAACAATCGAAACTCTAAAGACAGTTTAAGAGCGGGACGGACGCACAGTGAAGTTACAATATGTTAGTCTGGCACGTGCAAAGGGACGAATTTTTGCCATTTTCTAATCAGACGCATCTTCCAGGACAGTGTCACAGATGGATTTTGGAGCATTTCTCGTCAGAAAGAAGAGCGTGGAAAGTGAGCTACGGAGGCACACGAAGTTTGCGCTTTGATTCGCATCGGCTTTGCAAAGTCTGTGAAAAGCCTTGTTTATGAGGTAACTCGCTGGTACGATGGAAGTCGCTAAAGATCGCAAAGTTGACAGAAATTTCCTTCTTCCTAAAAACTTTCACGAAAAAGCTATGGGGCTTGGCGGAAAAATCTTGCAGGAGAATTCTTTTTTGGACACGTACTATGACACCAGTGATTTCAAGCTGACCTTGGCAAATTATTGGTTGAGATCACGCGCAGATGTGTTCGAGCTGAAGTACCCAACAGGTGGAGATCATAGCGACTACGCTAGTCAGTATGAAGAGACTAAAGACGAAGCAACCATCATTAAACAGCTCTGTTTGCTACTGAACCTGAAAAAGGACGGTATCACCAGCGTCAAAGAGCTAGCAACCCAGAACTTGGAAACGTTTGCAACCATCGAAACCTTAAGGAAAGTCTACGAGCTGGATGGATGCACGATATCGGTTGATATTGCAGATTTTGGACTTGATCTTGGTGTGATTTCTGTTTGTCAAGAAAAGGACGAAACCATAATGCAGGCAACCGGAAAAATCAACGATCTCGCCAAAAAACTGGGATGCACGTCATTTGCGGATTTAGACATGAACAGCTTAGTAAAAGATAGTCTGCCTCAACTTTCGCTTGATGAGCCGCTTCCAGAAACACAAGAATCTGGAGGAGATGGTAAGACAGAGAACGCGCAAGACTGCAAAACAGAATAAAACCTGTTGAAAAAGTGCCACAGCAGAAGACGTATTGCGAGACAGAAAGATAGTAATCCTTTTTACTTCCCAGGAAAACCAAGGGAAAAGCCCCCCATCCACAACTGGACAAACTTAATGTCTGATTCAGGGTTTTCTTTGCGCAAGCCGTGTGAAAAAGGGAAATATGTTAATACGAAATAAGGGACTGTTAAAAGAGAATGGGTCAGTTTTCAACAATGGTTAAGAAAAGCCAGAAACAACCAGAACGAAAACCAATAACTGGTGAAGAAAGAGAGAAGAATGGGGTAAGAAAAGTGTGATAGAAGGGTGGGAGTGGGAATGGGAAAGAGAGAGAGAGGAACAAGGGGAGGGGAGAAAGCGAGAAAGAAAGAGAGGGGGGGTGAGAGAGATAGAAACGGAGAGAGGGAGAGAGAAATCTGTGTGAGTGAATGAGAGAACAAATGAGTATGTTGATTAGTACGTTTTGAAATGTATGAATGAAGAAGAACGCATCAAAAACGCTAAGAACAACAGCCGGAAACAAGTGCCACAAAAAGTGAAAATATGAGCATTTATAAAGCTACAAACATAAGCTTAAGAGCCGTATATGGAGAACTTACACCTTCACCTGTTCTGTCGGTTAAGTGAGACGGTTAAGTTTCTGTCATCCTTTTCTATGTTGGCTTCAGCTGATATGTTTTGAATCCGTCTTAGATTATGAATGCTTCTCCTGTAATCTGACGACAAAGAATAACAGAGTCAATAGGGGCAGTACTCCTTCATTATCGTACGCGACATTTAAATAAACAGGCGGTCAATGAGTATGCGTGCTAAAACGGATCAACGGAACGATTCAATCGATGTCATGATCTGCTCCGTTGAACAGCACATGATCTAAAATGAGGGAAACAAATAGTACATTGCTAATCACTAGCCTACTGACCGCACCACAGATCACTAGCCCTTTACAGAAGGGTGGGCTTTATCCTCTAGCAAGGAAAAACAGCTAAACAGCACTCGTTCATGATAGAAATGTCCTCTCAAGCACAATGTCGAATCTAGAAATGCAGTGCTTTGGTGATATTGATTTCTGGAAAGGTCAGTGATTTTTCAAATGAATAGAAAATGAAATTAAATCAATCTTTAAAATAGCTGGGTTCGTAAAATACTAATAAAAAGTCTGTCGTGTTGAATGTCGGTTTTCTTTTAGCATTCCAATCGACAGATATTTCCTAGCAAAACCTCAGCTTGTTATGGCATGTCCCACCCAAGCACGAAATAGGTAAATGACCTAAGCATGACCTAGCGTAACATGAATTAGACATCAGGGTGCGGAAATGATGGCAAGACTTCCAAATAAATTTCACGCTTTTGCTCTTAGTTCTTAATTGAGATTCCCGAAGAAAACTCCTAAGCTGTGCACGACAAAGACTTGTTTAGGGTATGTGTTGGTATAACCTGAGGATCCTTTCGCACATCAGTCCAGCTCAAGACGCATTGTTCTGCTCCGGCAACCTCGGACTAAATGAAGGAATTCGTAACGAATATCCGTAATATCATAATACTCCTTCAATTCATCGTGTGCAATTTCCTTTCTTCTAAACATTTTTCCTTGCTTTTAAAGGCCTGTGTCTTTTCTTTCTTCCCGATATAGTAAAACAGCTCGTTACCGTAATAATAATGGAACGCATTTGAGGCCCATCATCCACTTTGCCACCACCTCCGCTCCACCCACTGGCGTCTGCGTCGGTGCGGTGTACAGCTGAACGCCAGACGAACATCTCCGCTTCTCACCTGTTTCTGAGATCGTGTCAGTGGAGTTCCTGATCTGCTGATTCAGCCCGACTCCCTTTGCGATGTCAGTGGTCGTTCTCCGGCTGCCAGCCCTGACACTCAGAGTTGTAGCGGACTCGTCTGAACAAAAAATAATGGAACAATCAGTCCCAGGCGGGACCGTCCGCCAGCAGCGTAGGAGCATCCAGAAAAGGAGCGGGGATGGGGGGAGGCAAAGACGTTTTATCCATAGGGCTGGTGCGTAATTTCCCCAAACGTGGGGGAGGGGCATGGCCCCCTGCTCCCCCCGTTCCTACGCTTATGTCGCCCGCTGACCTTATAGCGGTGAAAACAGGGCATGGCAGTTCCAGCTTTCTGACAAAAACTGATATATCGCTTTCGCTGGAAACGCCACTATTGGCGTGACGCTGTCTTTTTCATTGAACACAGTACTCCTTGCAACATCATTGTGACTGGCAACATACGAGCATTGATGGTTTCGTTCATCGTTCAGACAGTGTCGCGCCATCCTAGCAGCATTAATGAACCGTAGGTCATTAATCCAAGGATTTGTATTTTAGACGTTTTTTTACGTCAGGGTAACCAAAAAAATCGTGGAACGCAGTTTAACCAAGGGAACGTTTACCACCATCCCATTTTTTCAACCATGATTTCCCTTTGTTTCATATTGAACAACACCGAATTTTTCCACCAAAAGATTTTTATGCTCGACATGAAGCCATTATGTTCATAGATGGCTTTTTATGTTGTATCTACAATTAGATCTTTGCATTTCTTGCAAGCGGTTCCGTAACACTTGCAGAAACATTCAAAGTTGCAACAGTAAGCCACTCATAGACCCCGAAAGTCTTACCCATACATCCCATCGCCCCGCGGCATGCACGCGAGGGGACTGCTCTTCTTTACACATAAAGCACTCTGCGCAGAAACCTATCTCATTCCTCCTGACATTAACCAGAAAATATCGTTCTATTCCATCCAGAAACAGGACGAAATCCCTCAAGACCATCCTAAAATACAGAAATACAGCCGTGACGACCACAGCACTTCGTTGGGCACCGACCGCCGAACACCGGTCCTGCGCATCCACCACTCACGACGAAGACCGCCCCGCCCCCGCCCAGCCGACTCACCGAAAGTGACGCTGACCTCGACGCCGCGCAGCCGCTCGGTGGTGTTGGTGTCGAGCCGCACGGTGCTGCTGCTGTTCTCCAGCAGCTGGCCGGTGATGAGGCGGGGAGACGGGCCTCCGGTCACCCGCCGGCTCCGGTTACGCCTCAGCAGGGTCGAGTTGTCGATGGTGTCCAGCCGAGACACTTCCGTCACCTTCCTGGTCAGGCTGACGCCGATCACCGGCCCTGCGGGCAGCGCAGGCGCGGCCCTTCTCAGAGACGCGCAGACAAAATCCAGCAGGAGAAAATGACCGTTCGGTTCTGATATGGAACTTTTACTTTAAGAGCGGAACGGAAATAAAGATGAAGAGACGAGGACTTTGTGGTCTGGGACGTACCATTAGAATGCCGTACACCGCAGATAAAATGTATGAACATGTTTCTTGGCGCTTAAAAAAAGAAACATTTCATTGCCAGAATCTATCGACATGCTCCCCGTTTTCGTTTCAGGGGAGGCCCTGACCACCATTTTAACTCGGGACCAAAATCCCTCTGAGAACTTCAGATCCTTGCCTGTAATGGGAACCGAGAACTTCCGTAACTTTTTCACATATAAACATCAACGAATGTGACGTCCTGTACTGAGCTCGAGTACTCTTTGGAATCAGACGTTGGGTTTACGTGTCTCGCACGTGAGAAGAAAAACGAGGTAGCGATGGAGCGTGTGATACATTGTGACGCGACGTGACCTGACACAGTCTGAGTCAGTCTCCGTGAATGAGCAGTCTCTTAAAGTATTTCAAACGGCATGCATCGCTAAGCAATGCAAATCAGAACTGCAGGTTAAAGTCATCAGTTTGGCAAAGCTAGTCGGATGGGTTTGGGAAACGCCTAACTGGAGTTTTCTTGGGCAAGATCATGCAGGATCGGAGTTTCCATTGATTCAAAAACCCAGAAAAAATACTGATGGTTGAGAGCAGCTTGTTTCAGGAGCGATGTTTTATTTGCTAGCTAAGGGTTATGGATGGTACTGCGACAGCTCTGATAGCGAAAGCTTCGTCATGAGGTGAGGCAGCAGGGGTCAAGGCACGGTGCGACCTTCAGAAGTCTTCTTTCTTGGAAATTTTGACGCTATGCCGTTTGACTTTCATGAGTGAAGCAATGACACGACGGCATGGATGATTGTCCGCAGAATGTAAAACTGTTCGGTATTGCCTATGTAAAAACCTAGTCATGGCCCTGAGCAGCGGCAGATGACATTACATTGCACATCTCTGAGCAACAACACAGTCCCTAACACTGCCAATCCCGCAAGGTCACACGTGCGATGTCAAAGAGAGCCCGACTGACGCCGGGTCTCAGAGCGCATCTTAACCCTATTCCCGGCAGGGGGGGGCGGAATCCGCCCCCCCTCGGGTTTTTTGCTTGCCAATTCCAGGCTTTTTAACGCAGTTTCACGAAACTTGGTGACTTTTCCTAGTTATTCTTTCTACGTGCTGTGACAAAGTTTCAAAATTCTATTTTGCTCAGGGGCGGAGCCAGGCAACGTTTTTGGGAGGCACTTCATGCCATTTTTGGCCATGTTGAGGGTAAAAGGAAAATGTCTGCCAAAAACAGAGTTTTAAAGCTAGAACTTAAAACTTCATATGGATGTATAGCTAAATAGTTGGGCAATGTGCAGATATAATTTTGTTTATCTGAGGTCGTTTTACAAGGTCAGGTCAAGGTCAAAAGTCAAAATTTGTTTTTTCGCTATAATTTCGGCGCCATTTTTTCAAATGCCAAACCCGGAAAATTTATGATGTAGAAAGGTGCTCTCTACTTGTGTACTAAGTTTCAGCTTGATATCAGGTCGGGTCACGGAGATATGACCCAAAATGTCAGTGCGCGTACCCTTTATCGCAATAGCCATAAAATGAAATTTTTGAAATAGAGTGAATTCAAATGATTGAAAACGTTTACAGATAATATTAAATGCACACGAGATCATTCCAAGTGACCCAAAGGTCACTGGAGGTCATTTAAGGTCAAAGGGCACAAGTTGATCTGAGAAACGTGTGACCATGACAGTTCCCCTTTTTCATATCCCTGGCACCGCCTATGCTAACATTATACAAACATTGTAATGCGATTTGTACTTCTTTAGTATAACATGACTAGCGGAAGCCAAAAAAGGCTGTTTGCCTCCTTTGTTCATTCAATTGTTAGAAAACTAATCCTCCTATTTTTGAAACCCTGTGAACGCCCATGAATTTTCTCAAAATTTCAGATTTGTGGACCCATGGTAAAAGCCCTATCCATAATCTCTCGATTGATGCCAGTTTCATCGAAATCGGTCGATAAACAGGAGTTATAAGAAGTCCAAAATTATCCCTCATTTTGACATTTTTGCCCCCCTGTATCCACAAATTATAAAAATTTTGATTTTTTTTTATAAAAGTGTAGTTCACGTCACGGCGAATCGATTGCCGTTTGTTGCGATGAAATCGGACAAGTAGTTCTCGAGATCTCAGGGGGGGCCGAATCCGCCCCCCTGCCGGGAATCGGCCATACCGTCTAGCCCTCCAGGAATAGGGTTAAGTCCGCTGTCGTGATGTGCACTGGCGCGGGCGTGGACCGTGTGACGTCAGAATAGCATTTCCAGTGAGCAGATAAGGCCCAGCGTCTGCCGCGGTCGCCGGCTGCCAGCGGCTCGAGCCGACACAGCAGCCAGGCGCCCGGCCACGTCCACAGACGTCCGTCAGGACCGCCGGCTCCCAGGTGCCGTGGCACCTCGAGGCGCGCCGACGGGGACGGAGGTTCGACGCCTGGCTGGCCGCTACGAGTTTGATGGCGAGCCCGTTTTTGTCTGTCCACGGTTCTTGTCCAATATTGGACCCGTAAAATGTTGCACCAATAAGGACCAAATGGCCCAGAAAATTATGCGTTGCCAAATTCTCATGAGGAGTTTTCTCTAGGCTGGTATAGTCTAGCATGGATCATCTTTCGTGTTTTCCTTCCCTCGATGTTTCCCAATGCACACTGCTGCCACCTACACCTGTTTCTGATTCGGCCTCCACGTACACTGTGCGAACGTTGCACAGTGTGATGAGTCCCAGCGTCCCGGACAGTTACTTCAGTGCAGTTTCTCCTCGCAGCACGAGATCAATGCAATCTACGGGCCCCAACCGGAATCGGTCTCACCTTGGTCGCTGTCGAACAGCTGCCTGTCAAACAAGCGCTGTGCACTTCCTCTCGGGCTCAAATCATCGTCATCCAATGAAGAACCTAGCAGCGAAGATCGGTTAGAACACTAACAACAGACCGTGGATACACATGGTAGGTCGGTGGACGCCATAGATAGCTCCATGGCCGGCATTCGGACTGGCCGCATAACTGTGGATGCCGATCAACGCTGTTTCACCGGTCTCCCATGCCAAACATGTTAAAATTTGTTACGGCATGATCCCGGAATCACGAGAGAGAGCGCCGCCACGGGCCGGTCGTGGAATGTGCACGGTCGCGGCGGTCGCAGGGGGTCACCCGGTCCGACCGCCCAGTCAGACGGGCTCCGGCCAGGGAAGCGGCGGCCGCCGCGGCCGGCTGACGCTCACTTGAGGCCGGGAACAACAGCGACGAGTGCAGCAGCGGCTGGTGCGTGCTGTTGCGCAGCCGGTCGTTCAGCCGCGGGCTGTCGATGCTCAGCGGCGGGATCGGCGGCAGCTCCAGCTGGTCGGGGTCCACGGTCCAGACCGCATTTCAGCCGCGACCCGGCCGGACAGCCAGTCGGCGTCGGCGTCTGCGTCGGCTCCAGCGCTGGCGTCGGCGTCGGCTTTGGCGTGGGGCCGGGCGTCGGCGTCGGCGTGGCGTCGGACGTCGGCGACGGCGCCGGCTCGGCGCAGCGCGACAGGACGGTCAGCGCCAGCAGGAGCGCGACGGCCGGCCGCATGCTGGCGCGCCGCGGCCGCGACTGTCAGCCGTGACAGCCGCGGCCAGCGGCGGACGGCCGCGGCGTCCGGTCCGGTCCTGCGGCAACGCTCCGCCTGGGTCGCGGCCCGGTTCGACCGGACCGGCGACGGTTCCGACGCGACTTCGGCCCGGTCCGCGTCTTCCTGCCGAACCCCGCGCCAGAGGGGGATCCCGGCCCGTCCAGCCGCCGCCGGCCGACGCCGGCTGCCGCCGCCTGTGACGGGAGGAGGCGCCGCCCAGCGGCGGTCCCGGCGCCACTACAGCTCCGCCAGACGGCAGGGCGGTCCAGTCGGCAGCCGTGCGTCAGCGTCGGCTGTCAGCCGGCCGGACCCCAGGCTCAGGCCCCGCGGCCAGCTCCCGCCCCCGCGCCACGACCTTCGGCCGGCGGACCGGGCCGAGCTGAAGGGCGATGGACCTGCCGGCCGCAGCGCTCACAAATGTCACTGACGTCATCGGACATTTGCTGACGCTGACAACGGACACGTCAGGCACGTGCTCACGCATCTGCACTTGGCAGTCCGTCAAAACGAACGTGCAGCTTCGACCATATCCCTCTCATAATCTGCCCGTTAACTCGCATTCTTGCTGGTGGAGTTTCCTTGATGTTTGTCCCTGCTCGTGCTCGTCCCAAACTGTGCTGGAAATGGAACTGGTGCTTCACGGATTTCTTCACGGATTTCGATCAACTTCATGATATCGACCTTGATGATGGGCCTTGTGCTTAATTTTTCCACAGCTGACCGAACATGATTTATTTGGTACAAAGGGGAACGCAACGCCCTTGATAATACTGTAACCCTCAACTTAATTTACATGCAGCGTGCTTCCACGAAAAGGTGAGGTTTGTCCGCAGTCTTCACCGTGTACAACTTGACTAAACCGTTTGACTGGCTTGTCCTTGAGCTTACCCCGTTCGAAGGCTTTCTCCCATACTTTACCTCAGGTTTGTATTGTCAGTACGCAGCAAAAACCAACTGTAACCCACAGGGGCGGCAGATTATGGGGGGGGGGGAGGGGGGGGGGGCAGCTGCCCCATCTCCAGTCGAAATTTAACATTAACCTCATGACGTTGCATGGAAAGAAACGAGGTAAAAAATAGGCTTGTCCCCCTCATCTCTGGAGAGGCTCCGCCGCCACTGGTAATCCATTAAGTTATCAAAACATGACCGACGAGGATTTCAGCGGCAAAGGTCTACTTACACGCATCATCTTTGCCAAGGCTTGTTGTCTTGTCCAATTCACCTTGGCCCGTCAGTTCCAATCCTGGCCCCAGTCATATTCTTTTTGGTTTATTTTGATGACAAGGGGAGCTTGTATTAATAATTTCAAGTGGCGTATTAATCATGCATTAATCATTTTAATCAGATAACCAACCACGCTATACATAGGTCTTTCTTCCATATGACATCACCTGTTTACAACTATTCATAACAGTTAATTTAAACGGTTAATAACGCAAATAGTGCATTAACTTTAGTATACAGGTTGATGCAAACCAAACATATTTTAGCTCGGGGCGGACTGGATGCCTCGTTGTGTTTTTAATTGCCGACGTAAACAAAGTGCAATGAAATTTCCTCGCACAATATGGCTACCACACCGAGATTACTCACATCTTTTTTATGGCGTAAACGGCCATTAAAATCCACGATCTTTCACACTGTTTACCTTTGAAAGACACCACTGTGTGTAAAGCCTGTTGTGCACCCACAGTTTTTGGAAACCTTCACCTCTGCATCCCTTCCGAAATCCTACCAGTCTACTGCATCGGCCTGGCCCGATCCAGCCATGAGCAAATCCATGCCAGATTTACATTTCAGTGTACGATTTATGAAAAGTTAGGTTCTGAACAACAAAAACGGGCATATTACTCGATCATAAGAATCAAAATGTTTCGGCACCACTTCAAAATTCCTTTACTTGAGAATAGAATCCATTGCCTCTGAGCGGGATAAAGCACATGGTACTGCATCTTATTTACGGTGAGCCGTTCCGTTTCCCGTGCCGTCGGGGCTCCAAGCTGCAGTGACTCAACATGAGGCGCCATCTTTTCACGCGAGATGGCGTTGGCTCGAGCAGGGACTCAACTTTTGCACAGATGGCGCTGCTCCGTTGGCGAGCCCGATATGTTCAACGTGCGCTGGGTGCAACAATAGCGCCAGGCTATTAAAACAACGGACGCTGCCTCATGTAAATAGTATGATCTCCCTACCTATGAATACAGCTGGTGCTGCGTCGGGTACACATTTCAGTTCGTTGTCGGACGGCTTTGGTACGGCGATCAGCCGTTCGGCAGACGCAGCGCATACTCATCGCCGGAGCAGCATGGTCGAAATCACGTGTCTACTTTTTCTCGACCATGTCAACAGTTGTGGATTCATGTTTATGAGACTTCACATACCGCCATGTCGGCTTCAACGCCGGTTTCTGGCAAAGGTTCGGCAAAAATCGGAGAAAAAAGGTTATTTTTCCATGCGTCCTCAATGTTAAAAACTCAGTTTTTTACATTTAACATAACAAGAACCCCGGATGGAAACTATGGTGGCATGACCCTATCTTTTCAGCGTTAGGCTTTCTGCTACGTGAGAATGACTGACAGTGTATCACGCCATTCCTGCTGGTGCTTCCGAGCGGGAGGGTGGCGCTCTATGACATACCGGGAACATCACGATACGGCAACGGCTGAAGATGAAGTAAAACCGCAGAAATGCTGTCGAGGGTGCAAAATATGCAGTTAAAGATGTAGGATTGTGGAAAACCAGAATAGCATGAAAGGGAATGCAGTTTTCGCCGTACGAATGGTCGGCAGCCAGAACGCTGCAAGTCATTCTCAATAATTAGACCATGCTACGGCTCGGGCCAGCATGCAAGGTACAAATCCTGAATAGGCGAGGGCAACGAATCTTCGGAAACAGGGGCTCAGTCATAAAACAGCAAAACGCGAGGACTCTAGAAACCAGAATTTTCATTAAAATTTGGAAGGGAAAAATTGTGAAACAACACTATTGAGCCACGTTCGGATTCAAGTCTGCTAAAACATGTAGATTGTAAATGTAATCTGATATAATGTGTTTGGTCTGGGTTTCTCTCGAGCCGACAGTGGCCCAAAAGCACTCATAGTCAAAACATTCGGATACACGCAAAACTGTCGACTGACCCGTTCTACCATCCTTTTCCCGGTCAGAGGCATACCCAAATGTACAAAGCTGGATGTAAAAATGCTCCTCACGTATATAGCGCAGGCGTTCATCGTTTCCTTCGTAATCTGTGTTCAGCTATGCATTTCCATAATCCAGCTCTATGGCCTAGGGCAGGGACTCGGGTACGATGATTTCTCCCTCTCGTGTGTGTGTCATTGCCTCCGGCAATCGATTGGGCCAGTCACCTCTTGTTAGCCCAGCCGCTGGTATGACATATGTGGTACGCGGTGATCGAAGGTATCGATATCTCTATCCCTGCATACCCAGTAGCACCAATTTTCAAAGCCTTGGCTGCTATGGAATGGGAAGTCTGAAAACAGTTGTACTGCTGGCCTGTTGAGCACCAATCATTAATGGCTGGAAGGTTTTAGGCCACATCAAGGGACTGTTTTTAAGACACGTCGTGTCTTCCTCGTAGCGACATGAAAAGGTTAATTTTGGCCTTGGTGGCCACCGAAGTGGGGGTGCCAAGAAATCTCCCCTTATCTCTCTCCATGGAAATCCCCATTTCACGCCCTCGGAGAAAGTATATCCGGCCGGCGTCGGTGCCTGGCCGCGTTTTTGGGCACTGTGAAACAGACGCCAGTCCACAGTCCACACAACGAGAATCTTTCTCCTGACTGCTTTTATTCTGACATCACCACTCGCGCAATAAAGCAAGGGATGATAGTGATTAATCATCCAGTTTAAACACAAGGATGCGAAATCTGTCATTCTACGGGCAAAGATGATGAAAAACATCATCTTTCGTGTAACATGCTGTTTATTAACACGCGCACTGATGTGGGAGGGGTAGGGTGGCAACATTGTGCAATCGTAGTGTTTTTGCACATATCTTTTGAGCGAATAGTACCAGAAAAGTTAGTGCACTTTACGTTGTCTTGTACCGTGTCCTTACAGCATCATTTGGCGTTAAAAATGGATCCATAACTGTCTCCACTACAACCCGACGAAGTCGGGAGGTCGGTTGCATCGCCGATCCATTGCCTGCAGCAGAAGGCCGCACGTGTGCCCGAGGTTCAGACCGACACCACATTAAACGGCCGCTGCCGGCCACCAGCGAGGCACATATCTCTGTGGGAGTTCGTATGTGTGACAAACGCACAGTCCCTTAGGCACAGACCTGGCCCAGATCACGACAATCTGAGTGATCTGACATGTTTGACCTTGAATGACATGTCAGTCTCGGTCAACCAAGATGACAGGCAACAAATGAAATATTCTGTCGTTTTCTTCGGATCTGTTCATCCGATCTCAACGCAACGTCACTAATTGGAAGGGTGAAGGCTTTCGTACCTCAACACGAATGAACGAGATCGGGTCAATCAATGTCAGCCTAGGTCAAGAATTTGGCAATGGGGTCATTGTAAATGTGCTGTTACGATCTTTGGTGGGATTTCAACAGCAAGCTCAACGTACATATCCCGCAGCACATAACGTCGGACCTAAAACGGACACAAGGCTGTCCATGGCCAGTTGGTAAAGACGTTTCATTCTTTTCTCCACACCTAACCGAAATATCCAAATACCAATTTGCGAGGATCTGGACCTCGGTTGACCTTTGGTGATTTTCCCTGATTTTACCTAGATCACCTGCATTTAAGTACATGCATTTGTGTGTCGCTGGATATGCGTGCATATCTCGTCACATGTTATATCATTATGGTAGTTCAATGTAGACCATCACAACCTAACACAATAGCCGCGTTTGCACAGGGATTTGAAAAACGGCCAGGTTGGCCAAATTGACACGTTTTTAAAACATTGCGTATTACTATTTTTGGCTCCGCACAGGTGTATATTGACGCTTTACAGCAGAATGACTTCATTAAGATACAAACAAGCTTGAAATAAAGAGAGGAGATCCCTTGGCTTAGCACACTATATGCAATGCATGATAATTTCTTCGGGTGTTCTGCGGTTTATTTGGCAGCTTCTGGCCAGCCTGGCCGCGTCTCGCCGGCGCGGCCGCTGGCCACATCCAGTGGTTTACAGCCGCTATGCACCTTGACAAGGCTGAAATGTTTTACAACGAAGGCGCTGATTAGTCGAATGCTGATGAGCTGGAAGCGCATCAGAAGTGGTAAATGGCAAAAAATTTCTTTATTCCTTGCGTAGAAGAGCACTTGTAGGTGGTCTTTGTTAATGATTGTGTGGTAATTGTTCTCAGAAGCATGCATTCAGACAGGTTTCCTATCTCTTTGCGGGTGCCCCGGGACCCACAAATTGGAAATGGGCACCCACAGTACGATTTGGGCACCCACAATCTAAATCATGTTTAAATATTGAAATATACTTATACTCTCACTTCTATGACGTTAACCATCTAAAATCAGCTTTGTAAACAATAATCGAAACTCATTTACGCCATTGTCACCCACCCATTGCTTTATCCCACCAGCCTTCGAGTAACATTGTGTCAAGCTGGGTCCTGGAGAAAGGTCCTCCATGAAAGGGAGTGTATCTACTCAAATCGTGATTTTTTTAACCGTGCACGTAGGGGAGACCGGGGTCAAATGTAACACAGGGCAACTGTAACAGACGCTTTAACTTCGAAACTTACAAATGGATGACGATGGAGGCACTACTGGACATGCGCAGTAAGCTATTCCTTTTCCTCACGGGGTTTCAGGCCGGTGCGGCGGGTGAGTCGATTGTGCTGTTCACAATTGTGTTTTTTAGAGTGTATTGTAACTTTGTTTATTTTTTAATATGATCAGCTCATTCACGTAACTTACGAGACACGGGTTTAAGAGTTTGTGTAGGGTGGGTGGGGGTACCTGGTCAAAAAATGAGTGTATCGGTTGCCGCCCACGCGTCCTTGTTTTGCGTCATTTTTGTCTCAAAGATGGCGTGGCGTGACGGGGACAATTGTAACATTTTTGCTGGGATCAAACATAACAGTGTTACAATTGACCCCTATGGCCAGACCTTTACACCTATATTTATGTAAAATATCAATGCACTTGGCATAAATGTAATCACTGGGGGCGGAGGCTATGAAAACATGCCCCGTCCAATTAATCAACATGCAATTTTGTCCCCAAATTCAATATCAATATCATTCAAAAATTATACTTACGGTGTTATTGTCACCAGTCCTTGATTTATCTCTTAGGTACTGTTTTGTCAATTTTAATTTTAAGACGTGGTTACATTCTTGGCGGCTAGTCACCGTGGTCCTACCGTAGATGTTTCACCTTCACAGCGGATTTATTTAGATACTTTATTATTTTATTTATTAATTATTTTATTGATTAAATAATTCTAGTTTGACTTCATTTGGATATTTCTAGGGGAAGTATGGGACATTTGTATATAGTTTTATTTGTCTTTCTCTGAATGTTACATTGAAAATACATTATTATATCCATGCATCATGGATGATATATATCATGCATCATTCCTGCAGAGGCTGATACATTGGGGATCGACAAGCCTGGTCCATCGGGGATCGGACAATCTCGTCCATCGGGGATCGCCTCGAAGCGGCTCACCCCTGAAGCGTATTCGGCCGCTACCCAAGGCAGGTCCAAGAAAAAAACAGCAGTGCGGGTCGAAAGCGAAAAGCTGCAATTCTGACTGACACTCCAGAAAAGAGAGCGATAGAGCTAAAAGAGAGTCGAAAGGATTGCAAACAAGCATCGAAGAAGCTCAATCTTGACAAGGACAAGCATGAAGAGGAGAAGACGACGGCTGGTGGGAAGAGGGCTAGGAAGACAGCACGCAGGGAAAGCAGCAGTGATGATGAAGAAGTCTTCTGCTTTTGATGAAGCGTCGGTTCTTGGCCTGATAAAGGTAGAGCTGTTATTTAATTCAGGAAAAGCTGCTGGAGTACTTGAGCTTTACGCCGTTGTGAAATCGCATTTTTGTATTGGAGCTGTGGAACCAGGAAAGGCTCAGGATGTAAGAGACAATGCTGTTCAATAAAGGCTGTTTTCGACAAAAGTGGCTTTCACTACACCACTACACCATTCGCTAACATGTTACATTTGACCCTAGGTGCTGTTACAATTTATCCCGTACCTGGGGTTAATTGTAACAGCTGAAGTGACTTTTTGAAACAGCAATTTCGATACCTTAAAGTCATTATTTCTGGATCGTTTCATATCCGCTACAAAGGCAAAATACCAGGGCTTGTGAAAACCCGAGAAAATGTTCCCCAACCCGAAATATTTTCGTTCCAGGATCGAAACGGTAAAAAATGTTACATTTGACCCCGGTCTCCCCTACAAGTGAAGAGGACGTTTTTATGAATCAAAGAGTAAGGACCATTCATTCTTGCCAACTCGTTCTCGTTTGCTCATATTTTACTGGAGTAGATGAGTCCGCTGGCTGCCAGCCCAAGTTTTATCTATTTACCACATTTCAGCACTAAAGTCGCCGATGAATTGGGTCAGCGTATCGTTAGCCTCAGCGATCTCGAAGCTTACAGCAGTTGATGAACACCAAAATTATAAAGGCGGCCAGCATAGATTCAGGTAAGTACCGCTGCAGTTCCTCGAATCTTCCCCGCAGGTATGTATTACGTGAAAATGTCGAAATACCTTAGTGTTGTTTGTCAAAACAATCGTCGCTGCCGTTTGTAACTGCATCTAGTACAGCAAAGCAGGGTGTTGGATAAGCATTGGGTGCGTCCACGGTTTACCTACGTATTTTCCCTCGCCGATTGGCTCCTTTCTGTAGTATTTTGTATTGTGTTTTGTCCACTGATATCATTGTCGATAAAATCCACTTTTCATTTACATGATAATCCATAACGAATGTTAAATATTCCCCGGAGTGCGTTTTTGGGACAGTGGAAAGACCAGATATATTCGCTTTAAGGATGTCGCCACCATAAACCATATATAATTTACGGAAGTCATCCTTCCATAATTTACCTCCCGTAGTACTTTTTAAACTCATTTCTCGGAACTTTAGGCATGAACGCTTGTCACGACCCCTTCCCTCCGATACATAATGTCTGGATGTCCCCATATGAGTTTTGGGCACCCACAATCATTTTCCCAAAAACCACACCCATGCATTTAGGTTCGAAACGCTTGTTTGCTTGTGAGCAGGGCTGCTCCCGCCATCATAAAGCCATGAATGACAATGTTATTCGTGGCTGGAGATTTCTGAAAATTCTACCGGGGTCCACAGAGGATCTCATACTTTTTCTTTCTAGTCACTGCCACGGGCCTAATGTTAAAATCCCTGAATATCTGGTGCAGACCCCCAACCCCCGGGATCTTCAGCCATGAACTGTCAATTATATGTCAGGGCTTAGGAGCCGACCCGAGCTCAGGTCGAATTTCTAGCGGCAATATGCGGGGTGAGCCAGGCGGGGGAAGGTGTATAGTGACGCGGGCTGGGCGAGGCGGCTTTCAACTTACGTTTATGCCACAGATTGTAGCTTTTGTTCCAATGAGTTTGTCATTTTTGAAACATGAGGAAGGTAAATGGGTGGGTATGCGGACTTGGCTTGGCAAAACAACCGCACGCCAGTAGGCTGACCTGTCTAAGTGTCAGGTACATCAGAGCGCTATCTGACACTTCTGCGCCACTTAAGCTGATAACAAGCACAGGAAACATGAAGGAGATACAGGGCTTTCCCGATGCTTATTGGCCACCCTGGTCGGGAATGTGGCAACTTTTCAAATGCCGGTGTAAACGCGGTTATCAGCAGAGGTGAAATTTACGTAACTGGATTTTTTCATGTTTGGTGCCAATTTATTCTGTGAAACGAGCTGAACCCTAACAGTCGAAATCGTCGATAAGCCACTTGAACGTGTTGTGGTGTAAATACCATTATAAACAGAAAATTGATGGATTTTTCTGGCACTGGCGAAGTTTTATGCGCCATACGAGCCATATTTTAAGCTAACATGTAACTGGCGTCCGAGTACCGCATTACTTAAGTTGACCTGGGTTGTCATTTTCCTCACAGAGACATGCTTGAAATCCCGTACTTACCGTTTCAGGTGTTCGGGCTTACGGTGCTTGTTACCTGGTGATTTGCATGCAAAAACGGCACGTCCCAAATCGGTCAAGCATTACCCACTGATGCAACCTATAATCTAAGATATAATCTCGGCATAAAATTGGTAAGTCCGAATTTGCATCATTGCGTGCAATCAATTGCCGTTTGAATCAATCGCATTAGTCCATTGTTTGTTGTGTGGAGCATTGATGGGGCATTTGTGGGATAGATGCCGTACAGATTGAGTGGGGCATCTGCTCCCCAGTAAGTGCAAGATGAAGAAATACTCCAGCAAGTGCCGGGCTAACACGCGAGCTACAGATACTCTAAACATAACGCGCATGGCAGGGGTATAGATTGCTTCCTTCAGTTCTGTGCATTGAACTATAGAATCAATAGCGATGAAATTGTGGGAAATCAAGCTGCACATCTTCTTACATCTCTCAAAGTACAAAAGGTATCCATCAGGTTGGTCCACGTCAGCCGAGTTCAAATGTTCTGTGTGAAGCAGTTTGTCTTTTCTCGACATCCGTCCAGAGGATTTCAGACAAATTTTGAGGAAGTTCCGCTTGTATGATGAAATTACATACCTACAAGCGTGACTGACCAAGGTCAAGTTTGTCGAAGTCAACCTCATGCCACAGAGAAAACAGCAAACTTTGTCAAAATGAAGCAATGACGAAACGTGGTGGGTTGATAGCTGGTGGGATATGCATTCCAAATATATACAGGTCTCCACAAAAGTAATGGCAAGTATGTGGGCTCTTGTGGTAAACCGGCGATAGCTCCGGTGTTTATGGCACTAATGCAATGTAATTTGAACAGTTATTTGCTGCGATATAGGAGTAACCGTAATAACTTCAAACTTGTGTTTCATATTTTAATTTCATGCCGAAAAACACAAAAAACCATATTTACGCTCGGCAGGCGGGGACGTTGGGCAGGTTTCTTAGTTCCGCCACTGCGCTAGCCCTCTCGGCTCTCAAACTGCTATCAGTTGCACTGTGAATAGCCTACTGGGTAAAGGCTATGAGGAGGGAGTACGTCTTGATCAAGTGACATGTTCTGCCGGAGGGCTGTGAGGGCGTCGTGGAGATGGAACAGGCCGTGTCCGACCTGCAGTCCGTTCCAAACACATGGTTTTTTACCTGAATGGATTTGAACATTCGACCCGAGCAATGACGGCTGAGCGATTTCTGAGCAATGGCGTTGGAAATAGCTTACACACGAATGAATGGTTCATATCGTGTACACATGAAGCCTTTATGATAATTATATGGTGAATGCCATTGCCAGGGCAGATCAGTGCTAATGGCACGAGGTTAAACGTACATATACTGCGTTTATTACACGGGAACGCTTAACTCGCCCGTATATATTTTGGCATATACACACACTACCAAAGCCGGACTTTGTACCTCTTGTGCGGGAGGGGCATCCCGCAATGTTCAGCTAACCTCCCAATGTTGAACTCTTCCTTCCGCCATTGCTGGGCTGGGTCCCCTCACAGTGTGGAGCTTGGCCCCCAGTATTTTACCAGTTCGCAATGATAACAACGTAACCCTCGCCGGACGACGGGGTGGATGCCACCCCGAAGCATTGTTTCCGGGACCACGGCAAAACGGTGTACGACAGCGCTGCGAAATTTGGCATAGCTGACGACACATTCAGTGCACGTGTTTTGAAAAAGAGTGACTCCATCTTGTCTCAGGGCACCGAGACATGACGTCATTACTGAAAGCTTGCGGAGCGATTTTTGCGCCAAATGTCGGTTTCTTTACTGTTTTGGGGCAACAGACATGCATAAACGGCAGATGACGGGCATGGAGTCGGTTCAGAATAGAAGTCCACATGAGAGGAGGTCATTTTAGATAGCCCAGTCACCTTTTAAAAGTCAAACGAGGCCAATGACCTCACATGACCTTTTGTGGCCTTAGAATGTTTCTACGCATTGTTTTTTTTTGGGGGGGGGGGGGGCGGGACGATTTTAGGCCTATCTGGCCCCAAATGTGTCGTGTTTAACTGGGGAAAATCAATTTGTAGCTCCCAAACATAAAGTTTGACAACAGGTCACTGACTGACCTGACGGAATTGACACGGTTACCATTGGATTCCTTGGACATACGGCTATCGATTTCTTCTTGTCCTGAGGTGCTAGCTCAATTAGGTCAAAATGGCGAGGAGGGTGCCTATCACCCTCTGGTCATCGGTGCGAGTGAAAATCCCTCCCGTCCGGCGGGAGTTTAACAAGCGTAAGCATTAGTGCTGTGAATGTTGGGAAACACGGATATGCATACCCTACCCATATGAGACATTTCAAGTGACGTCAAGATAATGCAAACAGAAAAGAGCAAATGGTACGTCAGTTATCCGTTCCCGGTCCGATGAGCCCGGAATGACCAGTCGGAGCGTGACGTTTGACACCATGGTGTCACCAGTACGGATCCACTCATGTCACCGATGTCTTCCATTGGATGGCTTTGCATAACTGCAATTTGTATTTAACTTGGCTAGGTCTGAAACGTTCGCGCAGATTACCAATAGTGTATGATAAGCATGCCTTTGCATACGCATCATTTCAAAGAAACGAACGAAACTGGCGACCGTGTAGTACTGTCGTGAGATATCTATACAGTAGTATGATATAGTATCACCGTAGAGGCGTAGGAACGTTTCATAAATGGGCAGGGGACATGGCCAAATTATTTTTGCTGGACGAGTACCGAGGGGAGAAGGTGATTTAGTTCGATAACAATGTCTCGTCTGATATAACGTAATTATGTATTTCCTATGGTGTAAAACATTAATCACTCTTGAGAACAGCGACAGTGTAAAATGTTCTTGCAGGGGCTTCCCTGAAATGAGACTTCGTTCTGAAAGGGCTTCACGTTGGAAATCCCCGGCCGGAATCCAGTGAAGGGGGCGAAATCCATCCCCGCCTCCGACCTCATGTTTGTCGCGGATTGTCTATTTTCGCACACTAAACTGATATCGAGTGCGTCGTCAAAACGAAACAAATGAGATGGACATTTTTGGAGGTATCGCCCGTACAGTCAACCGTAGAGCGACAAAACCAGCCGATCGCCTCCCCCCGGCCATGCATTACAAACTGCAATATTAGAGCATGTAAGATTGATCTGAGGTTAAATGCTGTAGTCTGTTTGCTAGCCATCGTGGATCTCTCTTAAAATAACGATAAGTCTTATTTGGCATATTTTCGATCAATTATGGTAGCCATCCGGGAAAAGCCACAAAAGCTGCCAAATCGACGAAATTTTGAACATTTGGCTCGATATGGCCTCGAAGGTGTTGCCCTAGGGTCACGAAATTCGGACAAATGTAGTTGCCCACAGCTCTCCAGTCACTCTGAAAATTTCATGTCACTAGCTGGCTTCTGAGGTTGGGGGGGGGGTTTCGAGGGAGGGAGTGGAGAATTTCGCGTCTTTCCTTCACTACGTGTAGTTTTGACACGCCTCCACTGCGCGTGTCAAAAACAGAAAACAAGTTGATTATTAAGCATAATTGCTTATAAAGTAATACCAAGATAGATGTCGGGTGTGCCCAATATTCTTAACTTCGCGGACATTTCGCAAGACAGGAGTTTAGTATTTTTCGCCACCTGGTAGCAATTAGAGCTCTGTCTCCCCCGACGGAACCTAAATGCCGTTTAATGACATCTTAATTAAAGATATCGCTCGCTGCCGGTTTAAATTATGATGGGCTTTATGCCCTCGCCAAGGTAGACATCACTTTTTATGGCTGATGGGTTATTTTCAATCGTTTGATATCATCACGTTATTCAACAAATGTGTTCCCGACAAAGTGTGCATCCCAATGTTCTAATGTTCCCATGTAACCTATGTGCTAAGAAATGAGAATAGAGAGAAAAAAAAACAAAAAGGTTACCCAGGGGCGCGAACTCGCGATTCCGCATCACTCATTTTAGGTCAAGTGATAATGCCACACTCGGCCAACCAAGGACGCTGCGCAGTGCGCGACTGTGTAGGTCAAGTTGCTCGGAATCTAGCCACTACGCCAATGAATGGGAAGCTGGTCCTCTCCTCCCTGTTACGGCGCACGAAACACATCCGCTCATTTGTCGGCGTGTTAACAGCTGTCCAATCTACTACGAAAGGCAGTCTTTAAACATGCCCTCGACACAACCGGCCACCTGTCAGCGAAGGGTCGTAACCGGCAGGGACGCAACCAGCAGGAGGCAGTGAAAACTCGGGCGAGTGAAGCAACAAACATTATTTTGGAAAATTTAGCGATACCAAGACAATGCAGATGAGCGCATCTGTATAGAATGATGGGAAGCATTCTCACCTGCCATGCTGTGCACTTGTGACGATGTATTACAGTTCGGGAAATACGCTCCATATTGTCAAGGAGCCTAATATCTACCATTACCTTTGTGGAGAACCGTACACTCGATATTCAAATGTGCACAAATGATGTACTGAGGAGCATAAAAAACTTCACGACATTGCGCTGTTTGGTAACAGAGTTAAGCGGCAGAGAAAAAGTGGGGGCGTCTATTCCCCCCACAGCAAGTCACGAGCTTCTGAACCTATTACAAGTAACGTTACAGCTCATACACTCCTGAATTTTATTTGAAACCAGATGGCATACAGCGTATTAGGTTTAGATAGGCTTTGTGCGGCGTTTTCCAGGATAAAAAGCGTATGACCGTGCGCTGGCCGGCGAGCCCTGCCGCTGACTGTTCGGAGCGGGCCGAAAGTACAGGATGTTTTCGGACATAATAGCAATGACTTTAATCACTCGTCATTCATTTTTAGATACACAGTGTATCATGTAAATCTCCATGGTATGCACAAAACTGTGTTCAAAAACTGCTTTCATTTGTACGTGGCCGAACTGCTAAAGTTGTCATAGTTGTTGTCATGTCTCAGAGTATGCTGTGAATGTTTGGATTTGCAGAGTACGTTTCTATCCTAATTTTTGTTGCAGGAAGACGGGTAGTCTGAGGCCAAGGTAGTTCGCAACAGCCATTCAATCCTTAGAATGCAGTTCACCGTGAGATGAATGGCGGATCTTTGTTTCGAACTCGCTGCCAGGTTTCTTACATAACAAGACCAGAATGTTGTAAGTCGTTTCATGGACAGCAGAAAATGTTCTGGTGATCTTCTGGGAGCTTACTTCACTTACGTAGGCCCCCTGAAAATTGTTGGCGTATTACGGCCTACTACTATTATTGGCTTATAATTAATGGCACACAACTCGGAGAAAGTGTACCTGATCTGAACAGCCCTTGGGGCCAGGATTTCGGCCTCAGGAAGTGATTGTTTGCTCCCCGCGGGTCGCCCCGTGCCGTTCCGCTCGGGCGGCATGAGGAGGACGGAAGGAGAGCTTACCTGACGACGATTCGCCCGGCGCCTCCAGCCCAGAAGGCCTGAGGCAGGCGGCCCTGGTGTCGCCTGCCGTACACGGGGTGTGTATGTCAATCCCTGCGGCCAGCCAGAGCGTCAGTACTCGGGAGTTTGTTCCGACGCATTAGGCCGACGTCTTCCGCGCTGAGGACGCAGGTTCTCTCAGAAACAGACAGGGCTATGGGGCAAGACGGAAAAAACACTGCGGCATGGCTCAGCATTCACAAAACATGTTTTGATTGCAGTTTAAGTTTCATGTTTTTTTTTAGCACTTCTTGACCCGATTTTTTGCTTTCAACATCTGGGATGTGGTAAGCATGGATGATCTAATGTTCTGACGTAGTAGCAGCAGCACTTAACTGGTGAGCCCGTTCAAGATTTCGAGTACGATTTTGCGCTGACACTGAATTCTCCAAGACCGCCTTGCGGTTCACCATTATGGAAAAAACTGCTCGAAAATGAATTTCATTCAAACACATTTTCCGTCGTCTTTTTCAGTCCCGATTTTGGGCACGACTGAACAATCGCGATGTTGGTGAGACCGAGCGATACCTTTGCTGCCTGACGGTAGCCACCGGACTCTGTTGAACATGCCATGCGCACCATGAGTGGGTTGTATGGAGTGGATTATTATAAAAACTATGCGGCGCATGACCCTTTAGGCTTTCAACTGCGTAAGATAGACGAGCGTAAAAACTACGTCATGCAGAACCCTTCATGCACCTGTTTATGGGCCGCGGATTCCATTCATTCTGGAGGATCCCGACAGGACTGCATCGTTGCCTTGCTGAACCGATACCGCCGAAATGGAAGGCAGGGCGACTCAGAGACCAATACAACCAGAGATCCACCCGGAGATGCCAGTGGAGCAGTCGAACGTACCTGCCGAGGCGTTGGCGCCGATGCTGGCCGCCGACCGTCGGATCAGGTGGTCGGAGTCGGCCTCCGAGAACGTCAGCCGCGGTGGCGGCGGCGGCGGCGGCGGCGGCGGCGGCGCCGGCCGACCGGTGGGCGGCGGCGGCGGCTGGCGGCCAGCCGAGAGCGTCGCCCGGCCGCTGAGGAGGGCTGCCGTCTGCCGGCCGGGCCCGCCGGCGCCGTCAGAGCTGCGGGAGCTGACGCTGGCCTTGCCCGCCGAGCCGCTGGGCAGTGAGGTCGCCCCTGAAGGTGCAGGGCGGTTGTCACGCGCCCAGCACGTGACAGAGGCGCCGAGTGCCGTGAGGGGTCGGCTGTAAATTACGTAACACTGGGGTGGGTGCGGGGAGTAGGCCAAAACGTGACAAAACATTACAACGAGGAGGGTGGGGCTGAACAGAGCGTAACGGAACGTGCTCACGTCAAAAAAAAAAGAAGTTGATAGCCTAAAAGACCCAAGAAGTCCTCTTTAGCAAATCTCGTAACTCTAGCTTACGTTGATCGGCGCTGATACGCTAAAACAAATGATGCGTCATTCGAAATGCCAGGACAGACAAGCAGTGGGCGGGGGGAGGGAGATGGTGGATGGACGTTACGTCATTTTACGGATGGGGTCTGCTTGACCGTTACAAAGCGTTACAGAGGGTGCCGTGGGGGATTAAAAAACTGGCCTAATGCGTTACGACTTTATGGACGGCCCATAAGTGGAAGCACCATAGCTTTGATCCACTTGGTAACCCGCAAAGCGTCAGCGTCAGGCGAATATGACAGCATAAGTTTCTATGACTGCCCGTTACAGCTGCTCTTTGATTGTGAGCTCTGAATCTCGATGCGCAGTAGAAGTACAGTTCTGCGCTCTTGGGGTGCATTAGAACGCAGTCTAAATGCTTGCAGAATTCTACAGGACGTGGTTCGTTATTACCAAAGTAAGCGAGACACGGCGTTCCAATCTCAAACCATGACATGAGCAGTTCAACCATCACACCCCTACGACGTCTGCAGACGGACACGCTTCATTGGTCTGCAGTCTTAAACTGATGAAGAGCACAGATTCTGGAGCGAGAGAAGGATTCAGTTCACCATGAACAACATCTGACGGACTCCGTGGGATGCAGTCCTCATGTGCCAGACACAGCCGTGCGTAACCCTTCTAATGTGTCTGACAGTTTTGACGGAGTTCGGTTCAGTCACAGAAGCAGGATCTACTGATCAGCTAAGCGCAGCACCACTCACAAACGTCTGCCTCGGTGCGTGTGGCAAACAAGCTCCTCGACAAGGATGCAGCGCACTTCTCAGATCAGAACCTGATCCACTGTTCGCATACACCACACGGCTATCACAGCTGCTGCCCACGTGCCGCCTGGTTGGCGCAGCAGCTGTCAACTCACGGCCGAGAGCCGACAGCAGCAGCAGAGAGGTCAGGAGAGCGGCAGGCGACATGACAGGCCGGCAGCTGCTCGCCCGACACTGGCTGCCGCCCGCGGCCGGCGGCTCCGCCCACCTCACGCGCCGACAGAGCCAGGCCGGCCGTCGGGGCGGTGCCGACCCGTCACCGTCAGTGCCCGTCAGAGCAATTTTGTGTTCAGTTGGGCTTCGTTCTCTTGATTAGCGCCTGATGCGATTTCCCTCAGAGGGAAGGATTATGAATTCTACGTTGTGCACGCGGTCCGTATAAGCACTTAAGACCATGTGGCCCCAGTTCCATTTATCCCTGACAGCGTTCCCTTTTGATGATGATGGATTCATGCACGACCAATAAATGTGCGGCATAGCCATGCTGTATGTAGCTCCTAATACCACCAATGATGCTTTTTATCTTAGCAGTCATGATAGTAAACTTGGTCCCAGGGATCCGTTTGAGCTACGTTGCAGCTTGATGAGACGGTTAGTGTTTGAGAATCAGGATGGCCGGATAATATACTCATGCAGATTTAGCTTCGCCTTCTTTTGGCATTCAGACACCATCTTTGCGAGCTGTACCTTCCACAGGGATCGACCGACAAGTTAGCAGACACTTATTGGCCATTTTCATGTCAGTAGAGACAAGTCCGGTAAAAAGTTAGATTGATTTAGCCTTTTTCACGGCGGAGACAAAGCAGAATGCCTCACGAACAAACGTTCCGCACAGGTGATTGACAAGGCTAGGGAGTGACCTAATCGCACCGGTGTCCTCATCGGTGTCCTCAGTGTCCTCAGTGTCCTCACGATATTCTGTAAGATGATTTGTCTTTATCCGGGTTTTGTCGACTCCTCCCATTAGACTATTTCAAGTAGTCTCCCTCACCGAGTCGGACAATTTCAGTGTAATACCTGTCCTATGTGGCTCGGGGCACTTCAGCAGTCAGAACTAAATTTAAGTGCAGTGTCAACAACCAATCAGATATCCGCTAGCAGAATTCGCAAATTCACAACATCTATGGATAGCAACTAACATTACGTACTCTGTTATGCTTGTGCTGTGCTTTTCTCTTCTACTGTTTTTGACCTCTTCTCGATGCGGAATGTTGATATCCATTTTGTGTTGAACGTGATTTTAACAAATATTTTTATGGACAACGTTTGCAACTTTTATTTCGTCAGCTATGATTATCTTCTTTTAGATCCTTGCCAATAAGGCCATGTTGCATCGTTTCGGCATTCCACCGGCAAGTGCGCAAAAACATACTGTGAGCCCCATTCCATGGCAACACTGACTTTCCGTCTAACGCGACCTGTCCTAGGCAGCGTGACGGCTGCCAAGCCATGAGTACACACGTTGACAGGTTTGACCTTAGGCGCCCGGGCACCGTCATAAGACGTGACGTGACATAAGGGACGTGACCGTAGTCGCGTCCACCCTGAAACAGCGTCTCAAAACCGGTGCAATCTTAGCCAACCTGAAGTTGCTTAACAAGGCATATGCATCGCAGCTCGTCGTGGAATTACGTCATAGGAGTGGTGTGGCCTCAGTCGCCCTCGTATTACGTCGTAAACTGGAGGCAAACCAACGCGTGACGCGGTTGGTTTGGAGTCAAAATCTAAGCTGTGCTTCGCACGCAGACCTGTGCACACGCTTAGTACCTTTATCTAAATAAAGATACTTAAGTATTACAAACTTCTCAAAACGGAGGATCCCAAGTCAAACAACCTGCACGCTCAGATGGATGGCATCCGGTCTCTGATGCCCTAAATCTTGTTTGTGCTAGATGGCGTTAGTGACTGCAGCCCTACACAAAATTTGACGCCTCCATCATGAACGGTTCCCAAACCAAAGGCCTGAATGGCAAATGGTTACATCTCAGCAAAGGTGTCACGCGCGTGCTGAGTCTGAAGCTATTGACTAAGCTACTGGCTATTGCATACACCAGCCTGAAGCTACTGATATGCAAAACAACCGCATATATCAACTGCCACTTATCACGCGTTCCTGTCTACCAGTTTTCACCATCCCAGCAATAGCACTTTTGCGGTAATGAAGAAAGGGAGGGGTATTTTTGGGACATCTCGCGCTTCACGTGCAGGCTGCGACCCCGTTTCCACCTGCATCCATCGAAATTGGCCGCCCAGTTGCCCGTCCGTTTGTCCAAGCCATCATCGCGCCAGACTGCGCCGTTCGTGGCCCGCCAATTGGCCTATAAGAAACACGGGATGTAAAAGAGGCGAACGCGAGCTGCGCGTGACTCGCTATACTATGCCCGTCATGTGGGACATCGTTGGATAGCCCTAGTGCAGAAATTTCAGCCGCCCAGGTGACTTCTGACGGCACTCGGCTGTTCTCAAGTCCAAATCGAAGCACATGTCTGTGAATCGCCACGTGGATCGCACTTGGGCGCCAACCACAAAAGCGAGTACCCGCAGGTAGGATCCATGTTGTCACCAAGTGTCATGTCAAAAGCATCCGCCGTTTGGACCTGTGCCCTTGATTAACTGAAATTTACAGAGGTCCGGCTCACGCCACATGACATGCGTGACCATGAATGCAATGAATCGCTTCGCAACGTCCACCACAATCTGCCCGCCGAGTCGGCGCACCCAGTGGCGCAACTTGTGTCGCGGTCGGCTGGCGCGTTCGGGCGCTAGAGGTTCCGAGGCCTGGACACAATGACTGGCTGGCAAGCACCTCAGTCTGAACTTCTCCGAACGACCGCCGTGGATGACATCTCTCTCGCTAAAAGCATGTAAAGCAAAGCTTTAAAGTCCTTTGATTTTGAATAAGATATGACCTTAGTCACACCGAAAAGTATCACAGAGCATATGTGGATATAGCGAAGCCGGTATTGCTTGCATGGCTGCTCTCGGATGACTTATCAGCAAGGTACGGTTTTGGGTGCCATCAGATTGTGACCACCCCTGATAAATAACACGAGACATGACTGCAATCGCGCTCATGACGTCACTGGAAGGGTTCGACTGTGGTAGCCCGCACATGGCGACGAACAGTGGAGTAAACAAGACACCGGCCGTCCTCAGATAATCTCGTCAGATAATGATCACGGAAAAGTATATCAGAGGCGCCACAAGGCCGCAAGAGACCGGGAGGCATGCTGGAGCACACTGCCAGCATGATAAATTACGGCCCGGTCATCGGTCAAGTGCACCGTTACCACGACAGGAAAGCCCGAGATAACGTTTTGTACTCTTCGCTTGTGCAAGGCGTTATGTTGGGTATGTATGGTATAGCGGATCCTGTCCAGTTTTCCCTGTCCGGCACAGCCAAGGTTTGTATGCCAATTTGTTGGTGGGGAAGCTCCCGATGTCACTCCTGAATTAGGAGTGAGGGTGACTGAAATGGATCCTGAGGACTGACGTCTTACCATGGTGAGAAACGTCCTCTGGACTCCCTTAAATCGTTGACTGGGGTGGATCGACAGTGTTGCCAAATGTCAAGTGCTGCTCAGAATGATTAGTAATTCCCCAAATGCCATTTGCCACTATTTTTACATCAAATGCGCTTCGATGCTTACGTGTTGTGTGCTTTTTGGGCATTTCGGACCTTGTCAACCGCCCCTTTATGAAAGATATTGGATGCGGTGCCGGGTTGATATAATTTTACTCATTTTAAAGTACTTATTCCTACTTTTCTCATCAATCCAGAATAGGCAGGTGTGGGCGGCGGATGGGCGGCGGAAGCTGTTTCGTGGATGGGGGCAAGCATTCGCGGATCCAGCCACCCCATCCTGTGGAACCTAAAGTACCCAAAAATTCTGATTTCTATTTAGATTTCGGTCCCTTTGTTTTAGGTCCAGACGAGAAATGAGAAGAAATAAATGTGACGAAATTACGATGATGGTGATCAAAAAATCATTGGACTCCTCACTGACCTCCAGGAAAACACTTTTAGTCCGTAATGATGTCTCATTAATATACCATGTGCCATACACATAAATTAGACGAACGCAAGGTATATCGCCTCATTTGATAGACGTGGTTTGGTCTGGGACGTCGAGGTCAGGAAACGCGCCGCCTAAACAATAATGTTAACCGCGTTTTTTAACCCAAATTCTTGTCATTTGCGCCAACACTTCATCTGGTTTAATATACAGGAAGGACTGGGACTGCAATGTGTAAGCGAAAGTTTGTGCAGTGGTGCTCTTTCGCCAGGTAACGGAATGTTTTACGTTGTCCGAAAACAGACTTCAGTAAAGACGTAGGATGATCATATCACTCGCACGAACAGACTCGCTGATCGTGTTCGGACATGCCCCCAAAACCTGTCTACGGTCACAGCTCACACGCCAGCCGCATTCAGCATTCACCGACACTGACGATCCTATTTCAACTAAGTCAGTTATAAAGAGTCTACAGAGTATCTTGTTGGCGGTCGCAAAAATCATCTTTAACGTCAAGCATGGTCCTTATTCACCAGCTTCCGAGGGAGAGAGGGTCGTGTTGACCAGCTTGTGGTGGACCGATTGCGAAAACGCATTTGGCTGGCCACTAGGAAAACACCTTCAGCTTTATTCTGGAGAGGCGAGAATCGAAGCACACGACAATACACCAGCATACGCACGCAACTTCAACATCACAAGTCGCAGCGCTCATCATCACATTCACCATCACAAATCGCCGCGCTCCAGAAACATGAAACCTGGAACGCGATTCATCTGCATTGCCCGAGGCAGTGAAGAGCGTCGGCCCATTGCACCCTGATTCACCTTTACGGTTGTTCCCACGTTTCAGGACTGAGACATGAGGTGCACTTCAACCCGCCAAATGAACGACGTCGCCTTCAGTTGCCGCCATTCTGTCGTCAACACTAGAGATCCGTCCATACTGACTGCGTTGAGTTTCTGTCTACGTTGTCACCCGTCCAGCCCATGTCCTTGCTGTCCCCTTGACCGCGGGTCACCTCTTGTCACACTCATCGTTCCTGTGCATCTGTAGGTTGTATGACTGCAGGAGCGTGAAGGGTGAAAACGGATCTGAAAACAAAATGTCACGTCAAAAGATCGCACTCATACCTTCAAAAATGTTCATCAAAAAGTGCACAGACACCTTCAGTGGATGTATTTGTGAGTGCATGATTTTGCAGCGACATTGAAGGTCATTATAGAGTTAGTGATGTCCTATCGATCTAATATTTTTTAAGTGAAATCAGCGTAAGAAATTAGCATCTCCAACCAAAGAGCAGGATAATTCCGGGTGACTGGCGCAAAGCATACGGAAGCGGTGTATCAGGAGGGAAACTAATCCCGGAAAGCATCCATCAAACAATCTTAATCAATTTGATATTAAATTTATTAAATTTCAGAATGGGAGAGATCCAGGCCCCCCTAAAAAACTTTCCGTACCTCCAAGGCGCACGGCACAGCTATGGTTTGGTGTTCATAGGGGTGGATCCAACGCAGGGGCGCCAATTTCTGTAAATGACTGGGTGGGCCGAGCCGTGGGCCCGACAACCTAACCTCCCCCGGATGTGGGTTTTTTCAATGGATTTAGCCCACTTTCCTTTGCTGAATGGAAATTTTTGAGTTTCCGTTATTATTTTTGAAATTATTAATTACGTTTATCCCATGTATGTAGATGTATATATGTATATATAAACATGTATATAAGTATGTACATCTAGAGGATAGCAAGATAGATAGATACATCACTTTTTGCTTCATTCTATACTTTCTCCCTATCTTCTATTTGCTGCGGCCGTTTCTTTCGTTATTTTTGCCCAATGTCCTTTAGAGCCCGCAGAAGAGCGTTGATTTCCTCTAGAACCCGCACTGAAGGGGCCCAAACCAACATTGGAGGGACCCAAATCAACACTGGGTGGGCCCGGGCCCCGCTCGACAGAATACAAATCGACACCCCCGACCCAGCGGTTCCTTTTCGGGGGGGAGCAAACCAGTTTCCTGGGTCTAGATGGTAGGTCACCGGAGTCATTGACCGGGAGGAGGGGGGATGGAAGACGCTGGTCGTGGGTTCGAAGTGTATTTCATTGGCTGAGTATGAATGGTAGGCCATCGACCGGCGATGGGGTGGAAGACGCTGGCCATAAGTTGCGTTTGGAGTTCCAGCAACTTCATACTCTGAGTAGAAATATCCATGTCTTTTGGCTTATATCATATCATATAAATATCCATGTCTTCATGAAAACAAATGACCATTTGCCCCCCCCCCCCGCCAATCGCGGTTGGGGCGACCATGGGCGAGATGTCCCCGGAACCGCCAGTGGGTGTTCCAGTCTCTAGCTTACCGAAGCAGAACAACGGCTGCGGAGCGGCGGGCAGGCTGTATCTGTAGTTCCAGACATTGCCGACCGGCGGCGCCACTGGTCGAGGCTTTTTCTCGCTTCCGTGGTTTGTGCTGCTGTCGGACGAACTGTCCGAGCACGGCGAGTGAAGCCTGCGTGGAATACATACGGACTTCAGTGTAACCACGCAGGCTGTACGAGTTTCGCACTGAGCAAAGATGGCAGATCCAAAAAACCCAGGGACGTAGCCAAGGAGGGGGCAATGGGGGAATGCCCCCACCCTGAGCCGAGCGGTCTACACTAGATTTATAGCGATTTTGCAGGAATACGTAATAGCGATCATATGTATGTTGCAAAAACAAACATTACATGTTTTCTTTTGTTTTATTTTTTCTGTCTGGTGTCATGCGAATAGTATCGGAACAATAACACACCAGCGGACGCGTGAATGAGAAACGCGTCACCATTGGCCCTTTTCTGGTGGGCAAAAATAAGGACAGATCCGTTTGAGGGTCTGGACTCCAGAATGAACCCTGCATTAACTTTTACCACGTTACGCTGTAAATGCCGCTTAAACGTCATGAAATCTTGAGATCTGAGAAACGTTGGTTTGATGCATAAATTATGTATATATATATATATATATATATATATATATATATATATATACATATATATCAACTCGTCATCAATATCCATAGTTCATCTGCGGGATGCCGCTACAGGAAGAAGAAAGTTGCATGGGGAGGACTACGTGTCTATCGCAACTGACAGAAAAGAAACATTCTATTTGGTCTGTTCTCGAAAAGTGTGATTTCATACCTGCATCATGAGATTCGTGAACGAATATAGCATAAGCAACTGGCCAATCAGCCTTCGAGTTTCGTTAGTTCATCGGATAACAACGCATACGTTAATGGCAGGAACCCAGCGCTTGGTAAGTCCTGCCCGCCAGATTCGTCAGCGGACTATCAGCTCGTTCGATCGAGAAGTCGGAAGTGATCAGCGCTTCGCATGAAGATTTCCTGAGCCACATCGTATTCCTCAGGGCGTTTTCTCAGACACTGCAGTGACACATTCAAAAGACATATATGTCAGATTTGCGCTTGATTTCATCGGAATCGGAATCGATTCTGGAATTGATTCCTCTCCGACCAGAATCGGAATCGGAACCAATTTTACTGATAAGTGCCGGAATTAAAGTCGGGGTTGAATCGCACAGTTATTCTAAGGAATCAAAATTGGATTCGATTCCGGTGGCCTAATCCAATCCATTGGATCCCAGTGGAATCAGTTATGGAATCGACTTATTTCATTTCGAATCGGAATCAGAACCAGAACCAGAATCAGAACCAACTTCGGAAAACCGCAATGAGGCAGAATCAGAATTAATTCAGCAAGCTATGAGACGGATTTGGGACCGAATCACCTTGAAATCGAGTCAAGCACAAGTCTGCTGCACGGTTTTGTTGGTTAAGGAAGGGACAGCGGCTTCAACCGGATGACAGTCCCGAAATTTTTGAGACACTGCAATCACCTAAGAAAGTAATTAGAGCCCATGTTACGCTTATCAGTGAACACTCGTGCGGATGCGCTTAAGACTCAAGACCACATACCTACTTTCTGACCATTAACTTTTCCCACAGTCATTTTCTCAGACAGTCATTGAATGAAGTGGTGTGCTTAATAGACATTTCACCGGCGTCTGTTGATAGCCCTGACCCAAATGATGTGCCAGTGTAATGTGAAGGAAATGCAAAATTAAGTGCGCGTAGATTAAAAGAAATAACGAATTTCACCTGAAACGCGTGTAATTTATAATACTCTAATCATATATATATAATATAATACACGCGTGTATATATAATACTATAACACTCAGAAAACGCCATGTTCACAGATTTTCAAGACGATTTCCAGCGGATTGCCCGTCCTAGTGCTTAGTCTAAGTATCCATCAAAAGGCGTCTTTTCCAACAAAAGAGCGCTCGTCCTGACTAAAGACATTTTTTTGTACCAACCTTATGTATTCATGGGAAGGCGACAGAAATGAAACATTTCCTGTAGTGTTATTATTTTCAGCATTCTCTTTGAGAGGATCAGGGGTGCAGCCAGGGTTTTCTTACGGGGGGAACTCAGTGTGAACTGAAATCGTACGGAAACCGCCTGCCGAGAAGACGACGTACAATGGTTTTCACGAAAAGCGGGCCTAAGGGAAGGGGGCGGGCCCCCCGCTCCCCGGCTGCGCCTGTGGAGAGGATCCTGTATTATCTTCAACTACCAGCATCGCTTCCGAAGGTAGCCTGGTTACGAAGTCGCACCATAAGGCATAATTTTCTGCGATGTTCAAGAAGTTGCAGGAGGAAATTAGACATTGCATTAGACATAAGACACTTAGGCATTAGACAATGGACACTAGACATTGGACATTGTGCAGGAAGACGTCGACATTAACGCCTAGGGGAAAGAATATTTCATTTTATTTGACCATGAGTAATGCCGAGCAGAATTAAACCAGGCTTTTTATTACCAGCAAAGACGACTTTTCAAATGTTCGTCACCGATCAAAACGCACAGCCGGAGAGGGGAGTGACGAAGATTTTTGATCGGACCAGTCCGTCTGCTGCTTTTTGTCCAGTTCATAACTTGGTCAGGATCGAGGGGAGAACCACAGCTGGGGGCGGCATTTAGAGTTAGCTGGAGCTGGCGTGGGTTGATGGGGTTCATTGAATACGAATATGAAATATGAAGAAAGCCTCCTGCTGGAGTCGGCTGGTCCCTCTGTCAGCAGACAGCAGCAGGGTCCAGATGTTGCTGGCTGAGCCCGACTACAATGAGGACATACTGACAACAGCAGTAGCCGGAAAGGGACTCTGTGAGCTGAGAGGGCCAGACGTGACCGGCAGGGGATGGGCTCTGTGGGCTGGGAGGCCGGACGTGACAGGCGGACAGTGGTGGCTGAGCCCCGCTTGCATCTTCCAACCCACCGATAAGTTCAGCGCGCACCCTCTCTAAAGGCACGAGAGCGAGAGAGGCCGGGTGTGATCGGGCTGAAACGAATCGATTCCGACGGCACCTAGGGCGGGACGGGCCAGCCACGGCTAACTGGAGTGAACCATTACTGAAGACATCAGGAGCATGACAGGTCTGCTCCCGGTGCAGCCACCCGGCCACACCTAGCCTGCAGACTGGGTGCGGCCGGTTGAGGTGAGTCCGTCCTGAGGGCGCCAGGAGCGGGAGGGCCAGGTGTGGCCGGCCGGACGGCTATCTGTCGGACCCGACAGACGGCGGCCGGCGGCGCGCCGCTGGCTGGCTTTTTTGTCGCACCGTTTATCTGATAGAATTGTCGGACGGACCGACCCCACAGTGCCGCCTTTGTTCTCGCACCGTCAACAGCGCAGTCCGTATTGAAATACTGATTGCCACGAGAGCTTAATTCATTTGTTGAGTTCGGCTGGAGTGGCGGCCGGTCTTATCGGCCGGGCGCCGGCGAACGTGCGAACATTACTGTCACGTCGCGCGATAGCGGGCCCGCTCGGTCAACAGCGGGCGGCGGCGCGCGGCCGGCCAGCGCCGCCGCGCAGTGGCCGGCAGTCGCCACTCGTCGCGTCCGATACGAGGTCCGAGTGGCCGCCGAAAGTCGCACCGCGCCGCGTGACGCCCGGCGAGAGTGGCGAGGTGGCGTCACCGGACGAATGGTTTCAGGGGAGATCGAGCTCAGGGGTGTCCTCGGTATCAGTGCTGCACGTTGAGGATTTAGATGCGGGAAAAAATTTCGGCGCCAAAGACGCAGCCCAATGCTGCGGACTAACGAATCCCTAGACTATCGCTGTTGGATGTGTCTACATCTGGAGGAGACTAAGCTGTCGTAGGAAGCGACGGCTTTTACCCCACAGCAGTTGGGAAGTCTCGCCTTGCCGCTCGATCCTCGTGTCACCCCAGGAACGGAACAAGTAACACACTGTCAGCGAAGAACAAGGCCCCGTTTCAGCTTGCGAAGACACCGTTGGGATGACACTCCGTGTCGCCAACTCCAGGCTAATCAAAGGCAAGCGATCTTCTGGCACAATGGCTGCAGATCTCGGAGGCCGGAGGCTCTTAAGTACCCGAGGCGTACATTTTTGAACCTCGGTATGCATCTAGAGCAATAAATCTGCCATAGATGACCTCGCATTTTCCCGCATCTTTTTTAAGAAAAAAACATGCTACCCTGTCATATCAGGCTACTGAGTTATGTCATTCTTGAGGGCCTGAACGCCGTTTTCTAGACCTGGGTCTATGTTGAACTATTTCACAGGAGTCCGACAAGATATGGAGCCAGGCTTTGATGCAGACTGTTTGGACATATGCTCGACAACATATTGGGGTCCGAAAGTGAACTCTCCAAAGCCATGCAACATCATTGACGCGATGTGACCTGAGCGTTGTTTCGAACCGACCATGAGATATTTTCGCCTCTCATTTCAGCGATGGCATTTATTTCAACGTCGCTCGATAATCAGAGTTTCAGTCTGTCACAAGCAAATACCATCTTCACCACTACCACATTAGAAAGGCTGCCAGCCATATTTGACCTTTCATTGACCTGGCCATGACTTCAAGAGAAAAACAGTCCCTAACTATGCAGCTTAGCCAGTTTTGAAGTCTGGTGGCCACAAACGCATGGTTTAGCTGTCCGAAATGCCATAAAACTATTACGCCAGTAAAATAACCAAAAGCTAAAGTAACTAAAGTATCTAAAAGTAACTAGACAGCCAGTAACCCAGCCGGGGGAGGCATTGCTCCTCCCCTCCCACACGCCGTCAGGCTTGAGACAGGTGACCGAACTTAGACCAGGCTGACACACCTACCAGTCGTTTGGAAATTTACTGGAACGGTAATGCAGGTATTCATTGTTCAGCTGTTTCAATAACCAGGCCAGACCACATAAAGAGTGGTGTGAAGTTCCAAAAAAAATAATCGCCCTTGTTGGAAACTTTTTTTCTGCCTTCACGCCTAATCATAGCGGAGACGAAAAAATATGTCATTATCTTCTGCGTGATCTGAAAAGCCACTTAAGGACCTGAGGGGGTCAAAGGGGGTCAAACTGGATATCATTCAGATTAAATAGAAATGTACTACATGTTCGTTTTTGTTTCATTGCTTTTGATTCAGCGAGAAACGGGGTGGGGCGGCAACCTCCTCCTAATCCTGGCCGTAAGTGAAAATCCTTACGTCCAGTAAGGGTTAGGGTTCACCCGTCAATAGGAAGGCAAGAGTGCCCCACTATGCCCTTGTTATCCTATTACGTTATTACAACAGACTTGAACGGCCACAGATCAATTTAAGTCAGGTCGTATTATACGACAAATATATATATATATATATATATATATATATATATATATATTACAAAGAGAGAAAGAGAGAGAGAGGGAGAGAGAGAGAGAGAGACGTCTTTTTTTGTTTTGTTATAGGGAAATCGCAGATATGCAAGGATGTCGATTTGTATTGTTTTGAGAGGGCCTTGGCTCACCCAATGTTGATTTGGACCCCCAATATATTCTGCCGGTTTTAAAGTGGAATGAGTAACACTAATAAAAAGAACGGCCGCAACGACTAAGAGATAGGCAGAAAGTACAGAATAAAGTCTAAAGCGATGTATACAACTATTTTCTTATCTTCTACCTATCTACCTGTCTCCCTATATATACGTATATATATATATATATATATATATATACATATATAGATATAGATATACCTGTATACATGGGGACAAACGCAGATTCTCACTCGATAAATAGTAACAAAAAAACGTACACATTTCCGCTGGCCAAAATAAAGTGGGCTAAATCCGCTGAGAGACCCACATTTAGCGGGAAATTAGGTTGTCGGACCGTCGGTTCGGCCCCCCAGTCGTTTACAAAAATCGACACCCCTGCAGGTTTGTATTTGACGAAAGATTAAGTATGACATTTAAAGTGCTATTTTGCGTTACTGTCTTTAACTGGACGTGGCGACCAAGCTACTTGCGTTGTGGAGAACACGTCAGGGTTCTCGACTCCCTTCCATCAAAATCTTGGACCTGCCGCAGACCGGTGCGTCCCGGGTGGTCCTCACCCAAGGGCACTCTGCGGCCCCGCCCAGGGCTGCAGAACGGCAGCTGGCGTGCCAGTCCCCCCCCCCCGCCACACCCCCGGGTCCAATCTAATCCGTCCGCGCGGTGAGCTACGCGGTGGCCGAGTCAGGATCCAAGATGGCGGCCGAGCTCCCCTCTGATAACCCGCCCTGTTTACACACGGCTGCGGCAGCCTGCAGCACTGCCCAATGGACAGTAGCGTCGGCAGGATGTTCGCAAGAGGGAGGGCTTAAAGGCTTGAAAGTGTGTTGGAAGCTACGATAATATCAAGAAACCAGCTGAAATATAGACGACGGAGAAGTCTGTGCTGGGGGATGAAAGCAGTATCCTTTTCCTCGGCCGTGCTCCTGGTCGTAACTGCAGTGACAGGGAACACACATAGACTGAGCGAGTCCAGCACGGAAAGGGCAATTAAATGACGTAGTGAAGACATGAGTTATTACGTCATGTTTCTGGACATTTACTGATCATTTTGGCGGTCGGGAGCATTTCGCGTCATTATGTCGGCCACGGCAGCTGCCTTTTCCGATGAAGTTGAGAATTTGCCATCAGCCAAATCCGAACCGAGGATCTTTTTGTCTACCGTGCAGCTCCCTGATCGCCAGGCAACGTCACCGCAATATTTTGTGAAGGGCATGCTTGTTCTTGGCTCGTCAGATAATAATTTTCCAATGGTAGCAAAACGCAACGTCTGACATGTGGCATGAACTGCACTATGTCCTTTGTCAAGCGTTTCACCAAAATTTATATCATTACATGCTCAAACGGTTGTTTTTTAAGCAGTTTACGCACGTAGTTTACATGAGTGAAGGTATGTAAATCGTTGCCTGCCTATAGTCAGAGGGCAGATTTCAATGTTCTTTCACCTCAAAATATCGCAGGTCCATTCAAATGTATCCATACATAGACTTCTCCATTCTTGTCCTCCGTACTGGAGAAGTCTTTGACCCATACCTTTTTGTGGCGGGAATGTCTCGAAAGCCCTTGGCGAACGGGTTACTGGCAATCTTCAGCCGCGTGATCTGGAAATACATTGTCCAAGCCTATTGCCACAAACCAACAGCAGAGCCCCCTTCATGGATGCACCTATACACAGCCACCTCGGACTAGCATGCGTTTCCAAACGCACCCAGGGACGCGGTCACAGGCGTGAGCTTTAGTTACGACACTCTAGGTCTGCGCAAGTTTATTGCGAGGCTTCAGGGCCACCCCCCGTCGAGTTTCACACACAAAGCGTTCTAAACTGCGCTCAGCAGCGGGTCGAAAATGGCCGCCAAGGTGAGGTGCTCGATTTTGGCCTGGACCGACACCGCGTCTAGCGGGAATACCACCAACAAGTTTCATCATGGGCAACAGCGATCTGCCAGAGGTACTACCAAGCAGATTCAGGACAAATATGAGCATTTCCAGCATCGCCAATGACGACGCTCTATGAACTTCAGGGAGCAACCGAGCTTACTCCAAAGCACGCGGTGAAAGCAGACGGTCGTTACCTCCTGATTTTGATAGGCAGTAACGGTGATGAATTCTGTTTCCCGGTACGTGAAGGTCAGTGACCTTTTCAGGTCAATCTGTTGCTCTGGCGGCGTCAGAAGATCGTTTGTCCATTGCACATGCACACGAGGACGGTACTTGTGCATGGAATGTAGCGCAATCTGAAAGCGAATCTTAACGTTAAACACAAGACCCAAAAGACTCGTGCACAATATATTTGCCAACTTCGTCCCTTGAATCTCATTCTTTTGAGAACGAAGTTGCTCAGAAATTCTACTATACTATGGATAACTTTTGCAGTTGACGTCCGCACTGTGAACACATCGAATAAGTTCACTGACCGTTAAAGGAGGACAACTATGCCTTCTGAAATCCTACAGCCATCCAATTTTACTTCTTTACATCTAATTCGATTGCGCAACAAACCAATAGTCATGCGATTGACCTTCGAGCAACAGATTTTGTAGTAATGCAAGAAATCTGGGTGCTCCAGCACGAGGACAATGCGTCTAAATCTAAAATTATCGGAACGACCTGAACGCTCCAAACATCATCTCGGCCAGTCCTAAGCTTTGAATATTTAAGTTATGCCTACGTCGGCTGAATGCCTAACTGGGATGAATGGAGACTTCAGTGCCGTCTCAGGCCATTAACCGTTCTCTCCGTTGCCTGTAAAAATGGGCACCTGACGAGGGCTTGTGAGTTTTAGGCAGCTCCGACGTGTTGTTATCCCGCCGGTGAACACTGACTGGTCGCGACTAACCTGAGACGACGCGCAGGAGTGTCTCCTGTTGGTGAGCTTCAGCTTGTCGAAGGCGACGATGCCCTGCGAGGTCCAGAGGCGACCCGGGGCGGGCGAGTCCGGGTGGACGTACCGCTGACGACTGATGTGGGTGTCACCGGGCCCGGCCACGGCCCACTCCGAGCTGGCGGTCGCCGCAGAGGTCACAGGGACGGTCAGGGGTCACAGGGACGACCAGTCACAGGAGATAGTGACAGGGGACCGTTACAAGAGACAGTGACAGGGACGACCGGCCACAGGAGACAGTGACAGGAGACCGTTACAGGGGACAGTGACAGGCAACCGGTGAAAGGAGACTGTGACAAGGGACCGTTACAGGAATCAGTGACAGGCAACCGGTGAAAGGAGACAGTGGCAGGGGACTGGTCACAGGGGAGGGTTTTCAGTGACATTTACGGTATCCGGAGCCTTCTGCTGGTAAGTACCAATGGTCACAAGGGACTTAAACAGAAACGGTCACGGGCAGTCTGAAAAGGTCGGGTCAGCGGGCCTTGGTAGAAACTGCTAGGATGGTAGTCTTTAGGCCTGAAAGCTACAGGCATAAGCTTTGATTATGGACCTTAAGCCTCGAGGCGTCCGAAGGCTGCATTAAAAAGATTTTCGGGTTTTGAGATTACGGGGCCACTAAACTGAGGCACAAACAGCAGCTGTCGGGCTGAGATCGGTATGTGACAGATGACTGCTTCGTGGAAAAGGGACAAAATCATAATATCAACATATGCCACTGCACTGGGGTATTCTGTTTTTCGCCGCATCAAATTTCACAAGAAAATGGTAATGTGTACTTATCGTTTCACGAAACGATCAGTGACTATCTTCCCACACGTATTCTAGGCCCCCAGTGCCCGGTAAAGTGCAAAAGTAAAGCCAAACTGAACCATAGGTGCTGTGATCGGTCAAGTGCACATACACTCGGCGCAATCTCACCCATCATCGTGACACATCGTAAAATCTGATCGTGGAGATGATGACTGGATTTCCGCGGTGATGAATAAATGATATAAACATGTTAGAAATGTCATCTAGAGCCTCCTGTTTCAGTGCGTCCAAAAGTCCAAGATCTGCTGCAGTTCGAGCCACTTCGAACCGTTCGCGAGGCCAGATCTTTGAATAATTTGCCCGGGAATGTCAGGCGTCAGTTGCGTGCAGCGTGATGAAATCTACGCCCGGATAACACTGGTCTCATAGAACAAAACATATATTCACACAAGAACGTTCTCCGCGCCACCTTTTTGTCATCCCACGAGACACAGCGATCACAAGAGGGTTCATCATCATTCCCACCTGCCCGGCGCCTACCTGTGGTAGACGTAGCGGTAGCGCTTGTCGTCGACCGGCACGATGTCCATGTAGACGATGTAGGAGTCGGACGGCTCCAGGCCGTGCAGACGGACCTTCACCGTGGGAAACATCCGCCTGGGGGCAGCGGAGGCCGGCTACCGGGCAGCAATACCCCGCACGGGCGGTAATAGCCCCACGAGCCTAGAACACCCTCCGAGGTCAGGAGTCAGCTCATTGCAGCTGGTCTGTGCAGTGATAGAGCGGCCCGGCCTGGGGTGCCTCCATTGAGCCAGGAGTAATCCCACACCGGCCTGTTTCTGTTCGGTCAGCTTTCCTCCAACTGCAGCAGTTCCGGAGGGACGGGAGGCATCCCACGCCGACCTACATCTGTGCGGTGATGCCCTGTCCCGAACTGAAGCACTCTGAGTGGGTCAGGAGGCGTCTCAGACGGCGCGCGAGCTAGGCCGGCCCCTAAAAACGTAATTGAGTCGGGCCGGCGCCGCGGGGTAATCAGGGGTGGATGTTTATGGACGGCGGCTGTATTCGCCGGGCTGGGTCTGGTGTCGGCCGAGGCAGAGAGAGAGAGAGAGAGAGAGAGAGAGGGAGGGGGGAGGGAGAGAGAGGGAAGGAGAGAGGGAGGGAGAGAGAGAGGACGAGGTGGTAATGTGGGGCGGAACTCGGGGTGTCGGGCGGTGTGGTGGACTTCCGCCGAGGTGGCAAAATACCGGCTGAGGCGGAGCGATCCCACTTGAGACTTGGTCTCAGCTGGGGAGTCTGTGGATCTACAATGCCATTTTGACAATGTCTTCGAGGATATTGGCCATGAGTCTCAGCTGCCTATCGTAAGGACGATTTCCGTGCCGTGTCCGAGGGAATCGGCGAAGTTCTCACCTGCCCATCTTGGTGATGATCATCTCGGTGCCGTGCTCGTGGAACTCGAGCCAGAGGTCGCGCGAACAGAGCTCGGCCGTAATGCCGAGCTGCGCCAGCCGCGGGTCCTTCGGCTCCTCGCCGTCCGCAGCCGCCAGACCCGACGGCCGACGGCTGCCTCGGCCAGCGTCCGACGGGCGCGCGCCGGAGGGTCGGCCGTCAGGAGACCGGGCCTCGGGCGCGCCCCTCTCCGCCGCCGTCCGGGCCGGAGGCGACGGGGCGGCGGCGGCGCTCTCCGCCGCGGCTGCCGGCGCCGCGGCCGGCCGCCCGTCTGCGGCGGCGTCCTGCGCCGGCCGGCCCGTCTGCCCGCCGCCGGCCGAGTCTGCCGCCGCCCGGCGGGGACGGGCGCCAGACGCAGCGGCAGACGCGGGGGCGCCGTCCGTCGGCGGCCGGCGCGGCGCGCCTCGCTCCCGCTCCTCCCGCGACGGCGGCCGGCGGTCGGCGGAGGCTCCGCCGGCCTCGGCCGCCGCCGCGCCGGAGTCGGGTCCGCCGGCGGCTCGCCGTCGGTCGCTCGGTCCGCCGGTATGAGCCGGGCCGCTCGGCACGTCCTCGCAGATGCCCTCAGGCACGGAACGGGACGAGCCGCCGGCGGTGTGGACGCGTCCGGGTGAGACTCCGTATACGGGCAGTCTGGAGTCCTGCTCTGAACAGCAGGACGCGGACGGGGTTTGTGCGCCGAGGTCTGAAGAGCTGGTGACCTGAGCCTCACGTTCCGGTGAAGCGGAGACATGGGCAGGGCTCCGCTGTGAAGTGATGTCCTGGGCGACGTACGCTGCGGATGGCACAAACTGGGGAGCTTGCCCTGCCGGGGCAATGACTTCTCCAGCGTCAACAGTTTTCCAGCTCTGACCAATCAGACTGGTCGATTCTGGCGGACTAGGCTGCCCGCTGGGAGATGGCGGAGGTATCCAGCATTTGTTGACGCCAGGGAGAGTGGGACTAGCTTGGCGAAAGCTGCGAACAGTGCCGGGAGCAGCCTGAGGCAAATAATCTTCGTCGTTCTCTGAAATAAAAAATGTGTCAGAGATGAATTTGATGTTTAAGCATATGTGGACCATACGACGATATTAAACCTACGTCACCATTCTGTACTCATATGCGTTAAACTATTGTGTGTCAGTAATTTATTATATTTCCAAGGAATCCGGAAAGCTTATGGCTGGGATCGATCAACCCTTTTTGATACATCTGTTTTTCTGCTGCGGGCTTTACTGCAATGTTACACCTTTTTCAAAGTTTCATTTTTTCCCCGTGTAACACTTTTCAGGTGCAGCTCATGTTCCTAAACCGTTAGCGAAACACTACCTGCAAACCTCCCTGGCCGTCACAAGGCTTACAGACGATCCCTGTAAGTATGGGCTGTACAAAGTTAATGTGGGGACATATGTTTTGAAATCAGTTTCCTGTAGGCATGGGGGTAACCATGGTTCAGAAATTGAGGGGAGAAGCTGACTGCAATCCACCAGAAATAGGTACGGGGCAAAAAACTCCCTTTTCGGGCGTTACATGACAAACTGCAGTTGATATCATTTTGGTAAGATTTCAGAATTCAAGCAATCGTGTCGCTAGTCGGAAAACCATATTTGATACCTCAGAAATAAGGAGGGAAAAATCAACACTTCTTGAAAACTGCAGGGCACATACACCTGGCCCCACAGCCTCTGAAGAGATTACACCCATGCCTTTAGGTATCAGATAACAAGGTTCAGCACCGTCAGCGAGCTCTATCTGATGTGCTTCACTTCTGCACAAGCTGAGGTCACTGTAAAAAATGGACGAGGAAAGAGCAGATGGAATAACCCTAATAGACTACCATCTAATTGAGTACAGGTGTCCGTAGATAATGAATCCCATGCTCGTCAGCGATGTAATATGTATAACGCTAACTGAGCACATACTATTTATAAAGCTTACTATTTATATAGCTTACTGAGCATGCATAGCTTACTGAACATATCATAACGCTACAAAGCAACCGATGCTTAAAAATAGGCTTCGTTGTGGTTGCCTGAGCTCTTAATGGTGCATATATAAAGCGCCGTTTGAGATAAACGTGACAGTTGGACCTTAAGAAATATCTTGTTTTTATATACGTTCGACACGAACATTTTATTACAAAGAAGTATGGGACCAGGGACCATACTGAGCACAGCTTGTGGTGCGTACTCTGAACCCAAATACTACCTCACAATTCATCATCGGCATGATTTTACTGGGGAAGTGCAACACGAACAACACAGTCGCACAAAAGTTAAAGCAGGGCGTTCCTGATCCGGTCCCCGGAGCTTGTCTCCCGAAAAGTATTGAGTGCCGCTGGGACTGAAATCCACTTTACCAAACTACGAACATAGCTGTCAGACTATGCCACATGAACACGAGAGACTTAGATGATCCTGAACAGCAAATGCTAATTTCTTCGCATAAGTGCTTTTGCTCACTCTCATTAGAACGTACAAAATACAGCTGTTTAAGTCGCCACATCCGAGCCTACATGTCTCAACATTGGGTGACTGACTGCCTCTCGACAGGAAGGCTTAACCGTATTTTCATGCAAGGGAGGCTGATTCAACCCTTCCCTGGGGGGTTTCCGACGCCAAGGCCAAACCGTTCGTGCTTCTGCGCTGAAATTTGGTGGATTCTCTTATTTATCCCTCTTGTGCGTCACAACAAAATTTCAGTAGCGTGCTGGGGCAGGAGCAGCACCAGGAAGCATCTGCGGGAGGCATGTCAGGTCATTTAGCGGTTATTCCAGACGCATGCTCGTTCGTTTAACCCAATTCCCGGTAGAATGGGGGGGGGGGGTGCGGGGTGGGGGCTGAATCCGCCGGCCTCGGATTTTTTGCTTGCATTCCAGGATTTTTGACGCAGTTTTACGAAACTTAGTGACTTTTCTAGGTACTCTTTCTACGTACTGTAACAAAATTTCGTAATTCTTTTTTGTTCAGAGGCGGAGCCAGACAACGTTTTTGGGAGGCACCTCAGGTCATTTTTAGCCCTGTTCAGGGTAAAACGGAAAACGTCTGCCAAACATAGCGTTTTTAAGATAGAACTTGAAACTTGATATGGATGTTTAGGTAAATATCGGCAAGCATACAAATGCAGTTTTGTTAATCCTAGGTCACTTCACAAGTTTAAGTGACTTCACAAGATCAGGTCAGGATCAAAAGGCAAAATTTAGTTTTATGGTAATGATGTTGGCGCTATTCTTTCAAATGATAAACCCGGAATATATGTGACGCAGAAGCGTGCCCTCCATTTGTGTACGAACTTTCGGCTTGATATCAGCTCAGACCACGGAGCTATGACTTAAAATGTCAGTGCGTGTACCCTGTATCACAACAGCCGTAAAATGGAATTTCGGAAACAGAGTGAATTCAGATGATTTGAAACGTTTTCAAATCAAATATGAAATGCATTCAAGATTATTCCAAGCAACTCTAAGGTCGTTAAAGGCCATTTAAGGCCAAAGGTCGTAAGTTGACCAGAAGAGCATGTGGCCATGACAGTTCCTCCTTTTTCACATCCCTGGCACCGCCTATGCTAACAATTCACAAACATTGTAATACAGTTTGCACTTTTTCAATAAAGTATTGCTAGTAAAAGCCAGAAAAAATGTTTTTAAACTTTTTTGTTAATTCATTTAAAAATAACTAATCCTTCGATTCTTGAATCCTGTGGACGCCTACGAATATTCTCGAAATTTCAGATGTATGGACCAAGGGTAAAAGTCTTATCCATAATCATGCCAATTTCATCAAAATCGGTCTATAAACCACAAAGTTATAAGAAATCCATAAATATCCCCATATTAACTTTTTTGTCCTCTTGTATCCATCCCTACTAAAATTTTGAAAAGGCCTTTTTATTAAAACGTAGTTTACGTTATGGCAAATCGATTGTCGTTTGTTGCGATTAAGTCGGATATGTGGTTCTCGAGATCCTCGGGAATCCCCCCCCCCCCTTCCGGAAACCGTCATACCGTCTAGCCGTCCGGAAACAGGATTAAATATCAGTATTGCAAGCTGATATTTAGCAATACTATGATTTCAGTGAGTGGCATTTATGGCAATTTACCGCCCACATCCGTCCGAAAATATTGAGAGATTGCCATGGTGGATGCACGGAACACCATAGGGCGTAAGCAACATCATGTGTAAGTATGTTTTGCTTGCTGGCGATAAATAAACATTCTTAGATGCTATAACATTGATACAAGGGATGCAGGTTGTCGGGTAAAGACGGAGTCAAGTACAAATTGGGAAGGCTCAGGTTTAAATGCACACCTGTCAGTGATTTCCATTAGTTATTTCAACTCAGTGGTGATATTTACGAAAATTGCATATACGACACAGTGCATGCATTGACAGGTCGGATCCGGGAAAATAAAGGGAGAAGCAACAAAATAAGAATTATTGTTTGGCATCATGAATACATCATTGGCAGTCCCAGTACGCAACAATTACTCCTATTTTGGTTTCATGAACCCGCCATTTATGCTCCTTATAGACTGCAACCTCGTCTCACATAAAATCTTGAAATTGGCGCAATTAGTCAGGAAAAACGAGTGAAAAAACAGAGTTTTTAGACAGCTGCTTCCCAATGTATCAGAACCTGAATCCGCCACTGCTTCAAGAATTGCTTATTAGTATCCCTTGAGACAGAATAAAAACCTGAAAATTGATATGGCAGTCGCGAGACGTGTCTACAGCGCGGAAAACCGGAGAACGAAAATGAGCCATTTATCCCCTGTTTTGCTTGTCCGGGGGCGCCTCTGACGCTTTTTGTTGCTCTCCCTTATATGAAAGCTTATTTCAGATCGCTAGTTTTGTTCAAGCTCTGTGTCACCGAAATCAGTCCAGCAGATCGGGAGATCTCAGAGGGGGCCGAATTGCCACCCTCCCTCGTGGATTGGAAAGGAAATCCACCACATGAAAATGGGGTTAACGATGAAGTTTTGACTAAATGGGGTTTCCAATATATACATATATATACACACATAAATATATATATATGTATATATATATATATATATATATATATATATATATATATATATATATATATATATATATATATATATATATATGGAAGAGAGAGAGAGAGAGAGAGAGAGAGAGAGAGAGAGAGAGAGAGAGAGAGAGAGAGGTTTGTTCGTCTACTTGTTTCATCAGATCTCGCACTGTCCTAATAAGTCGCCAAATTAATGGTAAACTTTGTGATGTTTTCGTTTCATAAAAGTCCTCATATGCCTTTTCCAAAATGAAAGCGTGCACTAGCGCATGCTCCAAAAACCTAACATTCAACTGCTTCACCAGTGCTGAGATTTTTATCCCAAAGGAGACTGGATACTTCTGAGCTTATGACAACGTTGAGAAGAAATCAAAACGGGATTTCAAGCACAGGACTTTGTTTCCCAGTTGCAACTAAAACAGCGGAAAATGTTGCGTTGAAACATACTACTGAAGTATACACCATTAGCTCCACGCAACAACAAACGCATGGACAGCGAAAGCTAAAAACATTATGAATAAGGCCCGAAAGTGGGTTCTCAATAACATAGGATTCTCATGATCAGAATATCCCGGAACTGGTAGAGGTCGTAAAGCATCCACTTTAATCAACATTACCACTGCTGAAGAGTTCTGCCACCTAATGGCCTCAGAATCTGAAAACATTGCTGACCAGCGTACCTCAGAGGCCTTTTCCAACTGTTTTTGGGGGGGCACAACGAAATAAAGATGTTCGTATAATTACACGCACTAAAATGTGTTTTATATACACATGTACATATATATATATATTCATATATATATATATATATATATATATATATATATATATATATATATGTATGTATGTATGTATGTATGTAGTCTAAAAACAAAAACGGAGATGATTCTTTTCACATGCAGTTTTGCGTGACCTGACAACTGCAGGGTCGTCATGCAGGGTGTTCACAGACAGCAAAATAAGTGGAGGACATCTGCCCAAGACTGCCACACAGTCTGTTCGTCTCAGCAACGACGTCGGAAGGATCAGAACCACGTGGACTGGATCGCTTATATTTAAGTGATATGCGTGGAGCCAGGGACCTAGCCAAGGGGGAGGCTATGGGAGCCATTCCCGCGCACCCCCCTCCCCTGAGCCAAGCGGTCTACACTAGAGATTTAGCGATTTCTCAGGAATACGGAGTAGTGATCATATATATACATATATATGTATATACATATATATATATGCATATATATATATATACAAAAACACACAACATTTGCTTTTACAGTATATATATCTGTACATACTGTAAAAGCAAATGTTGTATGTTCTTCCTGTGCGTTGAATATGAGATCAGTTAGATAAAATTGCTGTTTTTCCCATAAATTTCGTCACACGCCAGTGACACGCATGGGTATAGCTATGCCCCAGATATTCGGGGAGGGCAAAACAGAATTTAGGGATACGAACTGGCACAAATTCTTATTTTTCAATGGAAACTTGCCAAAAACGTTCACTTTCTGACCAAAGTTGGAGGGGACAAAAGTCCGTTTTGCAAAAATTGGGGGACATGTCCCCAAGCTCCCGCTGGTTACACCCATTGCGTCATACGACAAAGTTTGATATTTGTCCCCCCCCGGGAGAGTCCTGAGCACGTGCCTGCATGGAACCTAATTTTTTACTCGAACCTTGATAGAAGAAAAGTGACTTAATGTGTAATTTGGACTGAATATTCAAGACATTTATCCCAATGTTATTAGTCCGTCAGTGCTATGGACAAACTGTTGCACATTCGAAGATCCGGATAGAGAACGTGAGAAAGGAAGTAAAACAACTAGGAAGCGAATGAAAAAAACATATTAAGGGAAAGGCATCAGGGACACGGGCTTTTCAACAACATGCTCCGCATTCGATCCGTTTGCTGACAGTGACCGGCCATCGCACAGGGCCGGTCACTGATGCGTTGAGGCAGAAGTTAAAATTGGCATACGCTGCGGCCACTTTGTCCAGCTCCTCTCACTCTGGCGTTCGAAACGGTTTCGATCAAGGCGTCTCCCCAAGCAGCCTTCACGGGCGGTCAAATAGACGCAGAATTCGGAACAATGCTCTTCAGGGAGGAGTCTCCTGGGGACACTCTAAAGCTGATTTAAGTTTTCCTGCGACCACATTGGATCATTAAAAGCCTGTCTCACGAATAGGCCTCTTTGGAAGATGTCTCTTGAAAATGTTAACACGATGCGAACTTCGATCAAGATGTCTTCGTGGAATGATTTTCAGGAAAGGGTCAAAAGATAGCCTGATGAGCAGGATCTCAGAAATAAAAAGAACATGAAGAACATAGGTAAGAAAAGAAACTTTAAGAAAGACCATCGTTGTTAGCGCTCACCGCTGTAGCTACCTTCATGATCCTTCTTGGACGAATCTGTGTGTCCGTCGGCTTTGCCAGCAGGACATGTATGTTATTGTCCGAACCCTGCAATTCGGCACTGTCTTGAATGATGATTTAATATTTCAGTCGATGTCTGGTCACGACGTCTGGTGCAACATCGTGTCATAAGAATAAGAACTGGTGCTGCGGAGAAATGGGCCACGGGGATTGATGGGTGCTGGTACCAAACCTTCTAGAGTGTTGACGGTGAGAGCATTTTGGAAGAAAGAAAAGAAGACATTGCCATCTGGATACATGCTTTTTCCTGTTGCAGCGTTCTGGATTCGCTCTTGACGCAGCCAGAGACAAGTTTTTTTCTAGGACGCTGAGATATTTGCTTCAAATATCTCCAGCGACTCGCGTGATGCGATTTGGATTAAAAAACAAAACAAAAACAAAATGAGGGGTCTGGGACATCTTTCAGAGCTCAATGTGCCTTACTAAATGATTTCCGTTGCTCTTCTCCAGTCTCATCCTCCGGTGCTTCAGGCAGTCTCCATTGTTCCCGTCAATCCATGCAACCATGAGGTATGAAAATAAGAACATTATGTCGGGGAACATTTAATGCCCTCGAGCTTGAAATTTTCAGAGACGGTGCTTTGACAAGATGCTAAATGATTGGCATGCGCCTAAAAAGCAAAAATCGAAAAAGGAATGCGCAACTTAATAAGCTAAAATTTAACATCATTCGGGATCGGACGCTTGTTGAGAGAGGTTTTTTTGCAGGTGGACACGTCACACTTCATGCTTAAGCGAGAATCTAGATCATCCATGCCTCATGACTCAAGGCAAAGGGAACTTTAGCCTCCAGAGAGCTGGGAACGCCAAAGAGCGGACTACCTACACCATATGCAGGAGTAAGTGCCAACGACCGCCAGGTTGCTGCAGCAGTGAATGTCTGTCCCATCAATGAAAGCCAAATGCGCTGAACTTAGAATTGCCAACAGTGTCTGCAAGAGGTTGGACAAGAGACTTCTCAGTTCGATGCTGCAGGTGTCACGAGTCTTCGTTCTCCACCGCAGCTGCGATAGCTTCACAAACCTTGAGCCACTCTTATCCGCATTTAAAGAGGAGCGTAAAGATACCATTATTCGTCTAATGGGTAGAGATTATGTGCCTAGACGTCGCAAGTCAGAAGAAAACAACGAAAATGAACATTACAGTCCTAATCTTCTGGTTTAGATACTGTTGTAGATACTGTCCCAGATATTTTTTTTCACACCCCTCAATCATGAGAAAAATTTGGATGAAGGCAAATGCAGCTTCCGGACAGTTTTACAAAACACGCGACAGACGGGTCCGGCATGGCCGTAGGAAGCACCGGTCTGAACTTAATCAGACAAACCAGAATTCTTAGTAAGCCACGAAGGAGACGTTTTTACACAATGACGCCATTATCCTTTGTACTTAATCATCCACAACTGCAGTAGTGGCGAAACGTTTCGGGCCAACGAGGCAGGCCAACGGGGACAAACGACATTTCAGAGTCCCTTCCCTCCATACAGCGTCATTGGGATAATGCTAAGTTTTCCCGAGGTAGGATCAGCAGCTGCTTCCGCTGTCCTCCCCCTCCCCTTCTCGGTGGCGTCAACACTGGATAGCCGTAAGATGGGGAGACGACATTTATTAATCCTGCCGAATCAGCATCACGACACTGTCTTCCAGTACAGTGTACACTTCAAAAGTATCAAGACGTTTTGCAGTAGTATGCCTGTTATGTCGCCAGCCCACCCCATTTCCATCCTCGTAACTTTTATCCGTGTCCTTTGTTACAGTCAACAGTCGAGTCAAGGGCACTGCCATATTTTTAGAGTGTGTGGAGGGAGGGGGGTTACACATGGCCAATCCAGACGCAGCCACCCCGAATCTTGATTTGGTTTTGGATTTCGGCCACTTCGTTTTAAAGTTCCCAGCTTAAGTTTTAAAGTTCAAAGTTTTCAAGTTTTTAAGTTCCCAGCAATGCATTTCGTTTCATTTACTAGATCAACGAAGAGAGGAGAGCGGAAAGTGTCCGAGGGTACAAGATACAATTAGCATCTCACCACGAAGAGTGGGGAGATGATATGTCCCCAGGTGGTGGGATCTAAGCCTACTGTTTGCTTTAACCAAAACAAGTCTGAGCGAGATTTTTTTGGATTTGCAGCTTTCCCAATTTCCCCTTAAGCCGTGTCGGCCTCAGACTGTGACTCCTGGTTTAGTCTCCGAAGCTGCATCACTACCTATATGGCAGCGGAGCGTCGTTGCATTAGGTGGGGAGGGAGAGACAAACGCCATTTTGAAACTGCTTCTTTTTCATGCAGCATCACAAGGCCCATAAGAAATTTCGGCCAGTTTAAAAAAAAGGAGAGGAGATGCAGATGTCCACTCTGCTCCACGTTTCTATCGCTTTCCACAAATTTTAGTTCACAGATGTAGTTACCTGTTATGTGACATTACCAGCAAATAAAACCAGGAGACTGTCGAATTCGATTGAACTATTATGTTTTCGATATGCATTAACCATGCTCGTGGTCAGGATTTTCCTCGCGTGGGGGCAAATGTCAAACTTCACCATATGCCATTGGCGTATGACGAAATCTACAGGCCAAAGCATCGGTTTTATATAACTGACCTCATACTTACCGCACAGGCAAAACATGTTTGCTTCTGCAGCATTGTTATGGTAATGGTATGGTATGGTATGGACGTAAGTAGTGGTCACGGGATATTCCTCATTTCTGCGAAATCCCTTAATATCTAGAACAGACCGCTTGGCTGGGGGGAGGTGCATGGCCCCCATGCCCCTCGCTATGTCCCTAGGATTAACTCGATAAGCCGGATATCTAAGACAAGATATAACAAAAATCAAGAAACTTCACCCTTGGACGTGGCAATAGCCCGAAACATCGCCCACTGAGCAGCGTTTTTTCTTCTGTTCCGTTTGCTTGGATGTGGGAGGGGACGTTCTACCGAAGTTCAGTTTTTGATTGTTTACGATAGACGGCGCCGTTTAACCGTACATTTGTTCTCCCCTGAAATTATGACGGATGATTTGGTTGTTACGAACACCGATTGCCCCCCTCCCCTTCCCGGAATCCTGGACCTGCCGTTGGTTCGGAACATCCGCTGCTGACGTACGGTTGGTGGCAGGTGGCTGCTCCCGCGTATTCGGCCGTGAATCTCGGACCGCTCACCTGGCGCCGGCAGAAGAGCGGTGTTTCCAGCGTGCTGAGGCCTCGACTTCTGGGGACTGGAAGCAGCAGCCGGCCCTCCGAGCTGGAGCAGCGCCTCCACCGAGAAAGCCCGCGCTCGCCGGCTCAGTCCGCTCACGTCCGCCATGGTGGCGCCGCGCCGACTGGGATCCGCCGCCGCCGCCGCCGCCGCCGCCTGGGCCGGATGCAAGCCAGCGACACCTCTCGCCGACGGGCCACGCCCCGGCCGGCCGCCGCCGGCGTCTGGCGCCCGCTGATTGGTCACCAGTTGCTGGGGGCGGGGCCAGACGGCTTCTGGGTGACGACTGGCGCTTCGTCTCCGGACGCCGGCGGATGCCGTTGACAGGCGACTTTTGGCGCCTCGTGCCCAGGGACGGCTCCAGCCCACCATCTTGGGAGGAGCTAAACCACTTTTTTATTTTTTTAATACTTTATTCAGGTGTTTATCATGAAACATGTGATTAACACACAGTAAATAATATAACCCACGGTTCACGCCACCACTCGATCACTGCGTATAAAAAGAGCAGACAGACAGTATCAACCAAAGGCGAGCCAGACCACTCGGGGAGGAAGGGGATAGATTAGGATGGATACCGCGCTGTCTAAATATGACAAAGAATGCTGAAAGATGTTCATGCCTGGCTATTTTCTTGGTCGGCATGAAACCAATGATAAGCATTTGTTGCATCGGAACAAACCTAGTCATACCTCCTTGATCACATGAGGTCGTTGCCCGTTCTCCTAGGCACTTTCCTGGACGCTTTACACCATCGAGGACTAACTGGAGCGATGTGCATGCATCTGACATTTTAATCCATGATCATGAACTTTTACGCGTAGAATTCAAGCTTTGTACGCCATTTTCTTTTATGCAACGCACAGGATGCTTATGAATGCTGATGAATAGTCATGAAAGGCCTATGAATGCTATGCTTCATGAAATGCAGCCAAAGCATCGAAGGGCACGCATCTCCTCGCCCACGTCCTCCAGTCCGGAGGACTCCGTGCAACACAACGTAACGAGGACTGCCCGCTGCAGGCCTCGTCCGACGGGCCGGCCCCGGCAGGCTGCAGCCGACACCGTCCGACGGCCGATAACCCGCCAGGCGGACGCGCCGTGTGGCGGGCGACGGTCGAGCTGAGACCGCTTCTGGCAACCGTCTGTGTCCGAGTGGTCACCGGCGACGGGGGTGTGGTGGTCACTGACAGTTTGTGCGGGCGGCGAACGTGGTCAGGGTGGGATATGGTGCCGCGGTGGTTTTCAGCAGCTGTCAAAGTGCGGACGTAGGCCGCAGGTTCGCGGAAAGGTCATTTTTTGCATAATAAAGTCGATTTTGCATCACTGCTTCAATAACAAGTGTTGAAAGTGCTGCAAATGACATTTCTCTATCTGGTTTCCAAGTGTCTGTGATGCCGGGGATTTTCCCGCCAACGTGAAAGAAAGCAAACATTGCAATTTACGGGAGCAGTTTTCATAGCCTTTCTTCAGCCCGAGATATCTACATCGAAGAGATATCCCACCTTTGTCGATGTCTGAGACGAAAAAAATGGCTGAAACTAAAATGTCACTGATGACGTTAATACTTATTAAGAATCATGTATTGGTTATAATTATCTATTTAGTTCCATGTTTCTTTATTCGGTTATGCATCATTTTGTTTTAAAATAGTCAACTCATTTCCTGAGAAGTGGCTACAGGCATCCAAGATGCAAATTATTGCATCGCCCGTTGATGACGACGTAATCCAGGTTTACTGCTGGCATTCACTGGCCAGCGCCGTTCTTCCCGCCAACACAACAGCCGACAACTGGACACGGGTGAGTAGCACTTACGGAAAACTATTGTGAAAAGGCCCCAAAATTTGGCGACTTTTTAGTTCCGTGGACTGATGTTTATAACAGTATTCGACTTCTAAGCGTACAGAGCACAATTTGCCATCCACATTATATTAGAAATCGATTTCTTAGATCACAGATCACTAGTTTGCCGTTCCAGCTGAAAACACGCGTTAAAAACTGAGCTTCCTGAAAAAGACAAAATTAACGATGTCACCTGAGTTGGTCAGTGCTTAATTTGAGCTGAGCAGTCTGTGCCACGTTGTCTGCGATCAACGCGTGCCACGTCTTCTTGGCCCTCAGACGGACCCAGATAATCCGTTCGCTTGTGAGTCAGGAAACAGCCTCTCGGGCCCACGCGTCCAGAGTCTTATGTCAAGTCCTGCGTCTCGTCGGGCGTCAGTCAGTCGTCTGTGGCCAGACCCCGCCCCTCCCAGCTGTGACTGTCGCCGGCCTTGTTGCTTTGGTCGTGCCGCCCCTGCACCGGCTGTGCCGCAGCACACTGCCCGAGGGCGAAACGCAGCCTGCACCCACGCCTGTTGCTGGCCCTCTCGGTACTGGGCGCCGTGTGCTTGTTGTCCAGGGCGGGAGTGAACCAAATGCCATCTCGTCTTCTTCTGTCGCTCGTTCCCGTGCCGCTGTTGGTTTCAGTCGCCAGCTTCTGATCAATGCTATACGGCCTGAGCTCGGTGGCAATGTCGTCTTGTAACAGCGATGCGCACTGGACGAATGCTTCGGCGAAAATGAGCGGACGGAAACTTCATGTGCGATCTTAGTTTTTTCTTTTAGTGCTTTTCGCTACTTAAGGGGCATATTTATTTCATTTAACTGCATCCTGTAATGATACGCCACAGCTACCATTCAGTGGTCTTTGAAATGTGGACAACAAAGTTGGAGGTCTTAACTCGACGAAGCCACAGCAGTTAGTCATACAAAACAATCAAAGCATACTCGTGAACAACAGTCAGTCAATCAGAATTCCGGACAGTGCTCCTCAGTTTCGGTTAAATTGCTAAAGTTTTGCTATGCTAAGTTGCCAGCAACCGCTCGACATATATGTTACGTTCTGGGATCTAAATTAAGATTTAAATTACCGATAGCTTGGTCTAGTTTGCCTGTTCCTCGCATTATAGATCACAAGTTTCACCATAACCATAGGGGTCAAAAACGATCTCCCCTGATCGCCAGAAATCAGTTGAGAAGTACAGTCAAATCTCGTTACTATGCCACCCGTGGGGACCGAGCGAAAGTGGCATAGTAGCGAGAGTGGCATAGTAACGAGGGTTTGTAAAACGGCTTTATTCTCTCAAGTTACCCATCAGCTCAACCCAAATCTCTCAAGAATCGTCGGCTGGCGCATCTTCTTTCGGCGGATCTCGTGCATCTCGTTGTCTAGCCGATCGCACGCTTGCATCACACCGGGCTTCCCCCTTCTCTGCTGCATGAACTTCCGGACGGTGCTTCATGCGCAGCATCTCCTCAGCAATCTCCTCCAGCTCGTGATCTCGTGAAAGACCCGCCAGTCGCGAGGCGCTCGTCGGCTTCGAGAAAGTCACACAGCTCGATCTCCTCGTTCTCGTGCAACTTTTCCTCGGCAGGCAGAGCTTCCCAGATCTCGAGCAGCTCAGCATCCTCTGGCTCAGTTTGGATCTCCTCTTCGATGAACTTGGCCTTCGCGAAACAGTTCCTGATCGTCGACTCGCTGACCTGCTCCCAAGCACGCGGGGCGACGTGTAGAGCGTCGAGCAATGTGAACTTGAACTCCTTTCCCTTGTCCATGGCCTCGAGCCGGCGGCACAGCAGGAACTTCTTGTAGTGGCGCTTGAGGTTCTCTATGATTCCCTGATCCATTGGTTGAGAATTGGCTGTCGTGTTTGGTGGGGGAAAAAGACCAGTTGGATGTTGTCCAGCTGGAGCTCGGGAGGGTGGCCAGAGAAGTTATCGAGACAGAGCAGCACTCTGCGTCCCTGCTGGCCGAGTCGTCCGTCCCACGCACGCAACACCTCCTCGGAAAGCTCCGCCGTCATCCACGCCTTCGAGTTCGCCTTGTACTTGACCGGGATCTCCTTGTTCTTGAAGGCACGGGGTCTCTTGGAATTGCCGATCGCCAGAAGAGGGAACTTCTCGCTGCCGCTCATGTTTGCCCCGACCAGAAGAGTGATCCTTTGCTTGCTTCTCTTTCCTCCAGTGCACCGCTCTCCCCTGAAAGCCATGGTCTTGTTCGGAAACAGCTGCCAGAAGAGTCCAGCCTCGTCCAGGTTGAAGACGTCGTCTGCGGAAAACTGCCCGAGCAAGGACCGGAGAACCTGTTGTTGCCACTGAAGAAGGGATTGCGAATCCACCGCTCCAGCTTCGCCCTGCACTGTCTTGAACGTGATGCCGTGGCGCTTCTTGAAATTGTCCAGCCAACCGTCGCTCGCCATGAAGTCCGGGATGTGCATCACCTCCGCCAGTCTCATCGCCTTCTCCTTGATCAGATCGCCACTGACTGGCAGATTCCGTCCTCTTGCTTGCTTCAGCCAGCATGAGGACGGATGAGGATGAGGACTCATGAGTTGCACATGAGCACCCCCTCATCGAGCTTCGGGTCGTGAGCCTGCGTCAGCTTCATGCGCTTCGATGGAACTCCAGCTTTGATGGCCGCCTCGATTGCATCCTTCTTGCTGATAATGCCCTTCACGGTGGTTCTCTTAACTTCGACGCCCCATTTCTTGTTCATCTCCCTGGCCAGCTTGGACTGATTCGGCTCCTTCTTCGCGGCATCGATGATCTCCTTTTTGTCCTTCAGCGTAAAGTCGGTTCGCTTGCGCTTCTGAGCTGACATTGTGGGCTGAATTTGAAAAAAAAATTGAATTCGAAAATACAACACACACAATCGTGGCATAGTAGCGAGATTAGGGGGTGGCATAGTAAATTTATTTTGTATTGAATTTTGTCGGGCCCGAGCAAAAGTGGTATAATAGCGAGAGTGGCATAGTAGCGAGGTGGCATAGTAACGAGATTTGACTGTACTAGCATGATTTACCTCATGTTCACAGGTAAAAACGTTCCATCTCTCTCCAGTAATCACAGTGCGACACTGAGGCAACAAATGGCACAAGGTTTCCGGTGCGGCGCTACAACAGGTCCATATATCACTTTCCTTACGGCCAGTGGCATACAGGACTTTGTTGGTGGTTTCAATTCGCATCATAGTTTTGTACTGAAATAACACATTTTTTTGCAGTGCAGCACGTTTTTACATTCTACAATGCCAGCAGGGCAGCGCCATTTATGCTCCATTCTTTCTATAACATCGGAATTCCGCCTTCTCGTGGTAAGAAACGAGTGTGCTGTTATTAATTTCGGACTTTCTTTCTTACTTTCTCGAAATAGAAACTTTATACGAACACAGACGCAGTGTTGTATCTACCAGTTTTTCGGCTAGGTCTGTTGTAATCTACACGGTATGCTCTGGATTGGGCCGAGGTATTCAAGATAGATGAAGCGTATGTTGTAAGGCACTTCAAACTGTTCCCATGTCATTATCCTATTTTCTGCAAATAAACCTCCCGAAAATTAAATGCCCTTTCTCTCCAGGTAGCATATTTTGTGCCTTTCAACCTTGTAACTGGGGAGCAAAAGACAGTTTCGTTGCAAAGATGTACAGTATGGTTCGCGTTACCAAATATTTTCCATGCAACGCCGTTGTTCCTTTTTTTGGCCCCATAACCGTGAAGAAATCTACGCGAATCAAAAGGACCCTATCCCAATGCTCAATTTTCAACGCAGGGAGCCTTACCATGGAGTGAAATGACACCCTCCATCTGATTCTTAAATGTGGTCTCTCGAGTACGCAGAGCAATAGCGTGGTCAAAACTTTGAAAAGAGACAGGAGGGAGGTGACTGGAGAGAAGTAATTGTTTTTTTGGACCAATCGTTACACTTCTTGGGCAGGGACATGACGGGCATGCAGTCTCATTGGACAGGCCGTCGACAGGTTATGTAACAGGCGCAGCCGACCCTGATTACCCCTCCCCTGCCGCCTCCTACGCGTTGCTGGCGGCGTCGTTAAATGTCACGCAGCTCGCGCAGGCGGCGAGCTAGGGTGGCAGGCGGCGGCCGCCACTGTCCGGTGTGCCCAATTCAGCGTGAAGGTCATAAGGCTCTAAGAATAACTGTCTCCAGTTCTTGACTACGCTGTCGCTGTAACCACAAATCTTGGGACAAAAGGGGAGACCACTTTCGATTTTTTTAAACTTCTTTCTAGGTCCTGGAAGACTGTTTTGAAGAAAGTCCCTTCAAGTACACATTTCCTTGTTTTGGCGTATCCTTGATTTTATTGACGTTTGCACAACCGTGGACGTGCAATGGTTACCTTACATGCGGCCCAGCAAGAGTCTTCATGAGCTTTTAAAGTTCCAAGTTGAAACGCTTAAAAACTATTATTAGACTGACTGAAGTATTCTAAGGCGTAAAAAATATGTTGGAATGCGTTAAAAGTGTTGAGATGTGAAAAGTATGAACTGAAATTAGCTGAGGGCTAAAGCTTTGGAATTAGTATTTACAAGTTTGTTAAGTCCATAGGTCTTGCAGCGGACGATTGAAAACTGTGTAGATGTCTGAAAATATTGATTCAGAGTTGCCCGATTTCGAAACATTGTCGATTTAGAGACATTCGTTCTTGGTACCTTGTGCTCATCAGCTGGTACCAAAAACGCCATGCGACCTGGCAAATCCCAACGAAACTCTCAACAAGGGGTTCAACAACCTGTTTCTGCGCAGGTAACCGTGGGTATTTTGTGGATACGAAGTAGTGTGGTGACGGGTGCGAATTTTCCTTTCCTTACTGTTTTGAAGACCAATAGTGCGCAAAAGGCTCTTAAGAGATTTTCACAGCCTCTAGCTCAGGAGCGGAGCATTTTCGTCACAACTTCGAGGAAATCGTGATTCTGGGTCGACTCTATCCGGTCAAAGCTCACAGTCCTCACAATGAACTGCTCTTGTACTGGGAGGACAGCTGCCCCTTCAACTTGCTTTAACCCTATTCCCGGCAGGGGGGGCGGAATCCGCCCCCCCTCGGGTTTTTTGCTTGCCAATTCCAGGATTTTTAACGCAGCTTCACGAAACTTGATCACTTTTCCTAGATATTCTTTCTACGTGCTGTGACAAAATTTCAAAATTCTATTTTGCTCAGGGGCGGAGCCAGGCAACGTTTTTGGGAGGCACCTCAGGCCATTTTTGGCCATGTTGAGGGTAAAAGGAAAATGTCTGCCAAAAACAGAGTTTTAAAGGTAGAACTCAAAATTTTATATGTACGTATAGCTAGATAGTTGGGCAATATGCAGATGTAATTTTGTTTATCTGAGATCATTTTACAAGGTCAGGTCAAGGTCAAAATTCAAAATTTATTTTTTCGCAATAGTTTCGGAGCCGTTTTTTCAAACGCTAAACCCAGAATATATGCGACGTAGAAGCGTGTCTTCTACTTGTGTACCAAGTTTCAGCTTGATATCAGGTCGGGTCACGGAGATATGACCTAAAATGTCAGTGCGCGTACCCTATATCGCAAAGGCCATAAAATGAAATTTTTGAAGTAGAGTGAATTCAAATGATTGAAAACGTTTGAAGATAATATTAAATGCACACGACATCATTCCAAGTCACCCCAAGGTCACTGGAGGTCATTTAAGGTCAAGGGTCACAAGTTGATCTGAGAAACGTGTGACCGTGACAGTTCCCCCTTTTTCATGTCCCTGGCACCGCCTATGCTAACATTATACGAACATTGTAATGCGATTTGTACTTATTTAGTATAACATGACTAGCAGAAGCCAAAAAGGGTGTTTGCCCCTTTTGTTCATTCAGTTGTTAGAAAACTAATCCTCCTATTTTTGAAACCCTGTGAACGCCCATGAATTTTCTCAAAATTTCAGATTTGCGGACCCATGGTAAAAGCCCTATTCATAATCTCTCGATTGATGCCAGTTTCATCGAAATCGGTCAATAAACAAGGGAGTTATAAGAAGTCCAAAAGTACCCCCCATTTTGACATCTTTGCCCCCCTGTATCCACAAATTTCAAAATTTCAAAATTTTATTTTTATAAAATGTAGTTGACGTCACGGCAAATCGATTGCTGTTTGTTGCGATGAAATCGGACGAGTAGTTCTCGAGATGTCAGGGGGGGCCGAATCCGCCCCCCTGCCGGGAATCGACCATACCGTCTAGCCCTCCGGGAATAGGGTAAAGGTCCCATCTATGCCTCAGCTTGGATTTACATCACAATGGTACAAGGGTACAGCCAGGATTTTCTTAAGGTGGAGGGGGCCAGAGCTCATTGTGAGCTGAAATCCTGCGAAAACCGCCTGCTGGGAAGACGATGTGCATTAGTTTTCACAAAAATGAGGGCCTAGGGGGGATTCCCGCCTTCCCCCTTTGGCTATGCCGGTGCAATGGTATATGGTCCATCTGATGGCGGAAACACATGGCGGCTTTCTGTTGTTCCCTTCCGTTGCGTAGCCCTCCGGCAACAAGCCAAACGAGTTGTAGAGTTTCAAAATTTTACCAGCAAAATATGGACTAGGCAAGATTTTTCTGCATACCATAGCAGCTGAATTGATCTGAAAAAAATTGTTGGTGTGGTTTACGATACAACGTAGGGATAAATATGGCCTGGGGCATGTATCGGGTCACATGATGGGCAGCTTGTAATTTCGTTATTACTATAAAAAAGAACGTTTACTGGCCGATCCAGGGGGCCTTCTCGGTCATGACCCCTCAAACGCGATTTGGGGGATGAACAGGCACGTAGCCGGGATCTTCTTGGGGGGCAAACGTCAAATGCTGTCATATGCCACTTGCGTACGACAAAGTTTATAGGGGAAAGGAGCAATTTTACGCAGTTAACCTCACATTTAACGTGCAGCCAAAATATGTAGTGTTTGCTTTTGTTCCATATATGCGAACACTATTCGGTATTCCTGCGAAATCGCTAAATGTCTATTGTAGAACGCTTGGCTCAGGGGGCCATGGCTCCCATGCCATGTCCCCCTGAGTTAAGTGTCTGGGAACAAACAGTCATTCGTCCCCTCTCCCAAAGACAAATGGCTATTAGTGGAGAGTGGGGTAAGGCGCCCACTTGGGTAAAGCGCCCACCACCATCTAGCGGCGAAACTAAACGATGTACCCCCATTTTAGAACTCTTGGTAAGCAGAAGCCTTTCGGAAAGGCGGCGGGGTGGATTTTGGTGCACTTGGTGAGTTTGAGCTAGTTACGGCGAAGCGATGTTTGTTTTCGTACGTTACGATGTAAAAAATACAGACGTTAAGATTACGTTTGTGTGTATCTGGCCGTTAGCTTACGCATAGCAACATATGGCGGCAAAAAGTCTTGTGTAAGAGCATGTGTATGGTATGATCTTTTTGCGTCGTGATTGTCTTGTCATCCTGATACGTTTGAAATAATTGCAAATGGCGCCTGTAGACAAACCGCCCACCCCCAGGGTTGGGGTACAGCGCCCAGTGGGCGTTTTAACCGCACTTAGATGGGCGCTCTACCCCACATTCATGCAAATAAAAAAAACATCCTTGTATATATGCGTTCCGGAAGTCAAGAGTTAGAATCGGTGCTTGGTTGGCAGTGGAGCGAAAGTACCTATGACAAAACTGACCGAGGGGTAGAAGGTCAGTACACTGTTTCCCCCTCCCCCCGCTTCAAAGTATGGTCTTGTTTTTTACTAATACAATAATGCATGACGTGACGCAGACTGGTGAGAGCTATCACCTTCACCCTAGTACAGGATGATACTGCCCCTCTCCTCGCATATAATGATACGCATAAGGGCTGCACTGGTTTGTACTGATGCACCAACTTTCAGTGATGTCAGGGGTGTACTGTTGCAGATATCATGCCTCGAAAATACGTAAGGAAGACTACGTGGGCAGGCTATAGTACTGAAAGTCTACAAGCTACGTGACTGCTCTAGGAAATGGTGAAAAGCTGAAAAGCGTGTCGACCCGATACAGTATCCCCCGCTGGACGCTCCGCCGCCATAGAGACAAGGTTGTCCGATCTCCAGGACGTCCGAAACTGGGATGTTTCAGGCCAGACATCAATGAAGCATTTGAGGAGAAGCTTAAAAATTACATTTTGGACATGGAGAAGGCATTCTTTGGCCTAACGACTACCGATGTCCGGCGCCTTGCTTACGAGCTCGCCCAGATGCAAGGCATCACTCACCGATTTAACATGGGGCAGAAGATGGCCGGGCGAGACTGGCTACGTTGTTTCCTTCAACGCCATCCTGATCTTTCTATCCGGAAGCCTGAGGCGACCAGTTTGGCTCGAGCTGTAGAATTCAATCGCCCACAATCTGACATCTACGGAGAACAGCTCGACGCGTGCAAGGCGAACCCGATGCGAATATGGAAGGCTGATGAGAAAGGACTGACGACGGTACAGCAACCAGACTCTGTGTTGGCTACCAGGGGATAACGCCGAGTGGACAAGGTAACTAACGCAGAGAAAGGTAGGACGGTGACTGTTATGTGCGCCGTCAATGCGTGCGGCCAGTACGTCCCACCAATGCTGATTTATCAGCGCAAGAGGATGGTAGAAACACTCTCAAAAGGTGCTCCGCCTGGTTTATAGCCACAGTAACACCCTCCGGGTGGATGGATTGCGATTCGTTCTT